>RAPC01000013.1:1388264-1739326 GCA_009806235.1 Neurospora sp. CHS-2018c
AGAGGGGGGGGGGGGGGGGGGGGGGGGGGGGGGGGGTTCACAATGAACAACCTAAGCATAGAGAAAAAAATGTCATGGGGGTCGACTTGCACATGGGGAGCATATGTTGGAACAAAGCTTCTGTGTTCATTCTGTACTTAGTCGTTTTCCGTGGCCGTACGGTTATGGATGCCTAGATGTAGGGCATGTGAGATATTGGTATGACGGCATAGGGAGACCATGGCCAGTTAGGCTTGTGATGGACAATAGGGCGGGCGAACGAGCACTGCGACAAATCGTAGGGCATATTCCGTGGTACGTAAAGCACAGAGTTCGGAAGGCTACCTACCACTAGTGTCCAGGAATGAGTTGAATAGAATATTTTACGTATCCCGTCCTGCTCAACGTACCTTTGTTTCATTATAGGAGCGACTCGCGTTTGACGAACTGTTGGAAGTCGGCTGGTCGGCAGGCAACGGCCGGCAGGGGCAGAACAGAAAGATGCTCCCTCTTCTTCCGTCTACCTTCCGTCACCGATTTACGGCTTCGATGTGTAGGTCTAAGCGTTCGGGCATGGACCCATTAAAGACGGGGTGGGGACTGTGGGGATGCCGGCATGTCGGTTTTGCGCCGCGGCCTGGTACGTAGGTACATTGACCATGTAGACGAGGGTAAGGACGTATGCTGCATAATATAACAATGCAGCGTTATGGACAAGAAGAATATTCTATAGAGCAAGGTGTATCCGGCAGAGAAGGAGGGACTTGCGAAATGTGGCGTGGGCTGTGACAAGGACTATAAGCCAAACGTCAAATGTGCGAATCTGCCAAACATGCTTCACATAATCTACACAGTAGACCTAGAGAGTAGAAACGATCGTCACCGCTAGCTTAGATCTAACTTCGTGATTGATTGGATACGACAACAAGTACGGATACTTGGATGCCTCCGATACTCGGCATCAACGAGCCATTCCTTGGCCACCAATTCCAACTCGCTCACTCACTTGCTCGCTCACTCGACATCACCCTTGACTCATTCCCTTGCTCAGAACTAATAGTGAGGTAAACAGAAGTCAGGTCAAATTAGCAAGAACGACACACCTAATTTTAAGGTATGTAAGCCATGTTCTTGGGGCTTGCCCTTGCCTCACGATCTTGAGCGGTGATTGTAACCAGCTAACAGGAAGACAGCATCCATTAGGCCAGAAACCAGTAGAGAAGGTGCTCACACCAGCACGAAGCAAAACTATAACATCCACGCAGCATCACAACTCATCTTACCACTTATCCGCGCTCACCTGGCACTCAGTTACGTATACCATGCCTCCGTTCGAGCTTGGGGATTCTATACCCTCGGAGACCGCTCATGTATGCACCCATGCCCAAGCATATACAGCCACCACCTTCACAATGCCTCTTGCTGACCTTAAGTTGCTGTATCTAGGCCGTGAGCGTCTCACTCCCAACCTGGAGTGCCAATGTCGGCTATGAGGAGGGCCAGGATTGGGTTGTTAAGCGCATGACAACGGGGTATCCTCGGTAAGTGTGCGCCTGTCCTCCAGACACCATGATCACTACAATCGCAGTATCTCGATCAGCATTGCAGTTGTACTGACCGGCTTCTGTCAGCTTCTTTATCCACCGGAGCATTCAAGCCTTTGCTGCTGACATTGTGGCCAAGCATGTCAGTACCAAGGCCAAGCGACCTAGTGATATCACAGCCATGCTCTTTCCGACGCCGACCATTGCCTCTCGCTGCGTTGATTTCATCCGTTCGCGAGCGCCTGTTGATGTCTGCAGCAACCTCGAGGTCATCAACCTCGTTCTTGATATGTCAAATCCCGAGGCGCGTGCCTTGGAGCCCCTCTGTCCCTCCATCTCTGCTGTCATCATGCCACAGGACGGCTTTCCTTTCGCAAAGCAGTACTGGCAGCATAGTGGAGATGGCGTTTCTAGTCGCCGGGCTGAGTTCTGCCACGGTTTGTTCAAAG
This sequence comes from Neurospora sp. CHS-2018c, assembly GCA_009806235.1. Lineage (NCBI taxonomy): Eukaryota > Fungi > Ascomycota > Sordariomycetes > Sordariales > Sordariaceae > Neurospora > Neurospora sp. CHS-2018c. The sequence goes on from RAPC01000013.1 coordinate 1,390,237, forward strand.
ACGGCTTGCTGCGTCCTGATATTGAACTCCGTAACGCAGATGCCTCTGCTTCAGCAAAGCCGTGTCGCGGTCCTAAGCGCTACCAGCGGCAGGCTTCGCTTGACGCCGGAGGAAACCAGTACGGTCATGTCAACGGGACCACCGGAGAGACTGCCATGATACAGGAGACTTCCCGTTTTCTAGAAGAGCGTTTCGGCAGAAATCTCGACCTCTCCTTTGTCCAGCCCGCCAAGTCCGCCATCAAGAGACGAATTGCCGGAGCACTGCGGAGTGCCGACCATGACCTTGGAGGTTCCCCTTCGCTGTCAGAAAAGCAGATGAGTTCCAACACCCGCGGCATCGCCAATCTTCGCGAGGAGGATATCTATCTCTTCCCATGCGGAATGAACGCCATTTTTCATGCCCACAGAGCGCTGTATTCCATTCGAACCCCGCCGGGCAGCACGCCGCTAAAAAGCGTCAACTTTGGCTTCCCTTACGTCGATACGCTCAAGATTCTCGAGAAGTTCAACCCTTCCGGTGCATTGTTCTACGGCCGCGGCTCCGAGTCCGACCTCGACGACTTGGAGACTCGACTCGAGGCTGGAGAGCGGTATCTGGCTCTTTTCTGTGAATTTCCGGGCAACCCCATACTCACTTGTCCCAACCTGGTCCGTATTCGGGAGCTGGCGGACAAGTACGAATTTGCCGTTGTTGTAGACGAGACTATTGGCACCTTTGCGAATGTGAATGTCCTCCAGTTCGCGGACATTGTTGTCAGCAGTCTCACGAAGATTTTTAGCGGCGACTGCAACGTCATGGGTGGCGGTGCTATATTTAACCCTAACTCACGATACTATCCAGCCCTGAAAGCCTTCGTTCAGCAACAATTGGAGGACACCTACTGGCCCGAGGATGTCATCTTCATGGAGCGCAACAGCAGAGACTTTGTTGTGCGCATAGACCGAGTCAATGCAAATGCCGAGGCCATTTGCCGTGTCCTCAAAGATCATCCGCTCGTCAAGACTCTCTACTACCCCAAGTACAATGATTCACGGGCCAACTATGAAGCGGTCAAGTTGCCACAAGGAGGCTACGGTGGTCTTGTCTCTGTGGTCTTTAAGGAGAAGAAGCAGGCTGTGGCCTTTTACGATGCGATCGAGACGGCCAAGGGACCGAGCTTGGGAACCAACTTCACATTGACTTCGCCCTATGTGCTCCTGGCGCATTATCAGGAGCTTGACTGGGCTGAGCAGTATGGCGTTGACAGGAACTTGATACGGATCAGTGTCGGGTTGGAGGAAACAGATGAGCTTGTCAATGTGTTTACCAGAGCACTGAAAGTTGCCGAGGAACAATCTTAGTATCCTTGAGAACAAGGGCAGGTAGCGAGTGCTTACAGATACAAACATGTTAAGCTGGGTCTCTTGAGTGCGGAGTGCGCACTGGTAGAATGAGGAGTGAAATGATACAACCAACGTGCCCTCTTCGCATGCCACACATGTGTCCTTGCCGTTAATACATACTTTGTCAACAAGTATAGCTACTCGGCTGGACCCCATCTGCTTAGGAAACCGGACCTTAACCTGCTGAACATCAGCAGAGGTTTTTCCAGCATCTCTGTAAGGCCGACCGAGTTCCCACGCGTATCACGCCCAAACCAACATCAGTAGCAAAGTAAAAACACAGAATGAGCCAACTCGAAGGAGATTTCATCATGATGAAATTCGATAACAAGGGGTATTCCACGAGGTCAAGATAGCCAGCCAAGCAGATAAGGTACACCATCTACATCACGATGCATGACCCATCGTTTGTATCAACGTAGGCCTCGCCCAACAATTCCCTGCGTCTCTCTAGCTCGTTATAACGCTGTTTTTCTTTTGTTTCCTTAGGGAACCACTTTTCCATATAGGACATCAATTTCCAGTCGATGTGGGCTGTAGTTGGCAAAGGAGACGCATGTTAGCTATGTGCTCAATACTGGTTCTCGGGCAAAGCTGATATTTGTCATTACCTTCAGTTGCAGATAGCACGGTTTTGGCCCGACAGAGGGGGCACAGCTCTTTATTCCGGTTCTGCATCTTGATCATGCACCGGATGCAAAACATGTGGTCACACTCCAGTCGCACGGGGAGCCAGCAGATTGAGTAGCCTAACATCCATCGTCGTCAGTTTGAATATACCAGGCAAGGCTGTGGGGGTGGGCGGGGTCTATATTGTAACGTAGACCTGCCGGCCAGTATGCGTACAGATTGTGCATGTGTAATCCACAATTTGAGGAACACGGCTGAGCACTTCGCAAGCCATCTGTGAGCAGATGTCCTTGGCGATACTCCCAGCGATGAAGGGGGCAGAGCTCATGGCTTTTGGAAACTCTGCCTTGACGCCCAACGACGTCTGTTTATCGAATTCTGCTTTACAGTTAGCCTCTAATCTTGTCATAATCTTGTCTGCTTAAGACGATCTCCTCTCTAAACATAACACACACGCAAATTTCCCCTTGATATCCCCCCCTCTCGCTCCCTCCTCCCTCCCTATTAGTCCTTTCTCCCCTCTTCGTCCTGACTTTTCGTTGTTGCCATCATTTACTCCGTTCTGGGCTGGGACTCACTCTTGATGATCTTGGTAACCGCTGTTCGGTTAAGCTCTTGGAACTTGAAATTCTTCAGGAGAGTTGCGTTGAGTTCGAGGAAGCGTGTGTAAGCCTCCGCGCTGGCCTTGAGTTTAAACTTTTGTAATAGCTGTCGTTTGTTGACCTCATCCTGGAACCAAACAAGCTGCTTCCGCGCCTTCTCGCTATCGCGCGGACCCGTGGCTGTTTCGGCGGTCGAGAAGAATACCTGGGCGGCCAGGTAGAGTTCAAAGATCTCACGCCAACGGTAGAGGTCAGATTTTGCAAACTGAATAACTCCCTTGCGGGGCCGAGCCAGACGTGCGATCTCATCGCCAAGCAACTGTATGCCGTCATTCATGGACTGACGCTCTTGGGTTTGCAGCGAGTCTAGCTCGACCACGTCTGTTTGTAGGATGTTGAAGAACTTTGCGTCCGAATCCAGAGGAATATCGACCCATCCAGCATCCTGGGCTTGCGCCAGAGTCTTGGGTGACGAGATGGGATTTTCCAGCGGTACAGACGACGAGTCGGGGGGCGCGCTGGCGGGCGTGCTGGGCTCTAAGGCCGGCGCGGGCTCTCCTCCTGTGAGGAGCTTCGGGGCCGTATCGTATCGTAGACAAGTGGTACTGGCCGAGGGGCGCACTACCAGTTTGGGGCGGAGGATGTGGGAATTTTCTACCCTTAGCCTGTACTCTGCGTTGTGATCGGCCAAGAGCCTGTGAAGAGTGTCGGGGTCATAGCCGTTGCGAGTAAGTTCCTCTCGCACCTTGCCCAGGAGCTTCTTGAGCTGACCATACGGAATGGCTTTGTCTACCCAATGCTGAGGGTAGCTCTCCCCCTGCAGGGCCTCCTTGAACGAGTGACCGAATTTCATTGTAGCGACATGACCATGCAAAAGTCTTGATATGCGTTCAGAGGCGTGGTCATGGCGAGTAACTGTAGGATCGGGGAAGACGAGGGGCAATCTTGCGAGTCGCGCGGTGCAACAGCGAATACTACTAGGTTTCGGTCTAGGTCGGGTCGTGAATCGGCAGCAGCTGAAGAGAGGAAATTCGGAACCTCGTCGGAATCGGGTCGGAACGTTGACGCGCGCGGACGGTTGATGTCGATGAAATCACTCAACTGAATGCGCACCAGTGATGTTAGACCTGAGTGTGTGCTTGTTGGCTCTTTCCAAGGGCAATGGCAATGAATGGCCTGTTTGTTGGTCGCATGGCCACCCCGTCCTTAGCCAAATATGGCACCTAGTGTAAAGGTAGAGGAAGAGGTCTGCACTACATACTCTCTGATGGACCGTCGCTTCTTGGTACAGGGGTACACCTCCAAGCAAGTAACCGGCGATGGCGACGACGATTGACGCGCGCTAAAGATGCCCTGGTGCTGCTGTGTGCGCACTGAGGCCAGTGAGATTATTTGATCTTGGAAAAGCACGCCGTCTTCTCTCACCATGCTGTCTACCTCTTATTAGTCGTCCGTTGACACGGTTCTAGAGGTTCCTCCGCCTCCCTCGAACCCTCTACACGGCCAAGGTGGTGGCCATGTGATGGTTTACGTAAATGGAGAAGGCGAGGACTGCTTGATTCCATGAAAGGGCCGATCAAGGTTCCCCAGCACGCCCAGCACGACGAACACGGCAGACAGCCTAAGGTACCTCTAGGTACCTAGGTAACTCCCTCTACGTACTGGATAAGGTACTACGTACATGTACTAGCAGGTACCTAGTATCGCTCTGTCAAGTAGGCAACTCGAGTGGAAGGTCTGGACCTGTAGGTACCTACGTACCTACCGCCCTACTGTACCTTTATGGTTCACTAGAGGTCCTCATGCTGCAGCCCGCCCCACCTCTACTTACTGTACCGCCCGACCCGCATCAGCATCATTTTTTGACAAGTGCCATCACAAAAGTACCTACACAACAGCTGTGCTGCGTATACTAGCACTTTTTTTCCTTCCAGCCGATTCTGTCTCTCTCCATCATCCTCATAAAAACGCCATCTGCTCGCTACCTACGTAACTCGCTTCGCCAGCGATCTGAGATTCCCTTATGGGTGCCGAGCAATCAGCCCCGCGGTCCGGCGGACAGGCCTCTGCTGCCGTACTAGAGCGCAAGACATGCTATTATGAGGTTCTAGGGGTAGACCGCCAGGCTGCCGATACTGAGTGAGCTCATTTCCATCTCAGACGTTGCAAGTTTGCATACGGTACTGACGAGTTCAGGTAGAATTCGAAAGGCATACAAAAAGAAGGCCCTCGAGCTGCATCCTGACCGTAACTTCAATGATGAAGAGAATGCAACCAGGAAGTTCGCCGAAGTACAGACGGCCTACGAGATCCTGTCGGATCCTCAGGAGCGCGCCTGGTACGATTCCCATCGTGAGGCCATCCTCACAGGCCAGACAGATGTCTCTGGCGCTGAGCCATCTGGCCATGATGGAACTAGCTACACCTCCGCAACAGCCATCTTCACCCTGATGGGCCGCTTTAACTCGAGCGTGCGCATGGACGACAGCCCTAGTGGTTTCTTTGGCATCCTTAACTCGTTCTTTGACCAACTCGCGGCCGAAGAGACCGCGGCGGCAGATTGGGAAGGCATCATGCCAGTAGAATACCCAGCTTTTGGCCGGGCCGGTGACGACTACGATTCCGTTGCGAAGCCATTCTACAAGATCTGGTCAGGCTTCTCTACCAAGAAGACGTTCAGCTGGAAGGACAAATATCGCCTTAGCGATGCCCCTGACCGTAGAGTCCGCAGACTCATGGAAAAGGAAAACCGCAAGTTTCGTGAAGAGGGCATCCGCGAATTCAACGATGCCGTCCTGTCCCTCGTGTCGTTTGTCAGGAAACGTGACCCCCGTTATATTCCAAACACGCAATCCGAGTCTGAACGGCAACAGATCCTACGAAATTCCGCCGCTGCCCAGGCGGCCCGCTCACGAGCCGCCAACCAGGAGAAGCTGGCCGAGTACGTGGTGCCTGACTGGGCTCAGGCGCGGGAGGATGAAGAGCAGCCGCTCAGCGAGTTTTCTCTCACTTCTGAGGAGGAGTCCGAGGTCGAGGTCCTCGAATGCGTTGTCTGCAACAAGACGTTCAAGAGTGAAAAGCAATTTGAGGCGCACGAGAAAAGCAAGAAACACGTCAAAGCCGTCCAGCAACTGCGAAGGCAGATGAAAAAGGAAAACGCCGATTTCGACCTGGGTGTAGAGAGTCCTGCCATTTCGACGCCCTCACCTCAGCCGCGGATTCCCCAAAAGACCGATTTGGACGGTGGTGATGATACCGCAAAACCACCTCTAGGCGTTTTAGGTGGCAAGTCACAAAATCACGAGGATACTCACCAAAGCGCAGAAATACGGGAGGAGCGGGGCCAAAGTGCAGCAGATGGCTCGAGTACGGAAGATGACGAGTATGCACCTCGATCAGCAGTCGAAAATCGATTCATGGCTGGAAATGCCTCTGGAGAACCACAGCCCGACAGTCCGGCGACTAATGAAGGTGTTGACTCTCTGACTGACAACATTTCCAGCCTAGAAGTTGGTGGGACGGAACTAGGCGGTGCCGATAAGAAGTTCGGCAAAGCGAAATTGAAACGCGAGAAGAAGGCTGCGCGGCAAGCCGCTGAACAAGGCTCTGTAAGTTGTAGCTCGTGTACACTTTGAAGAAATCGCGCGTATATTATATTGCGTACATCGCATAACACTCGACTAACATGAAGTAATAGCACCTTTGCGCCGTCTGCAAAGAAACTTTCTCCTCTCGAACCAAGTTATTCGCCCACATCAAGGAACTAGATCATGCGGCCCCTGCACCTAAATCCACAAAGGATGGAAAAAAAGCGAGACGGTAAATAGTCCTTTGTTCTACCATCACACCAGACGGTCATCACATGCGCCCAAGACTTTGTACAACATAGCATCGGTATGGCCACCTACCTTGTGTGCCTCAACGTCTCATATCCTCGGTCTCATACTGGCTTGCAGTTGAGTGGTAGGTTTGGCGAAAAAGCGAGGCTCTGAATACATCATGCCCCGTTTCCCGAGTCATTATGCTCCCAAGTCATTATGCTCCCAGAGCGGTTTCTCCATCATCATCACTCTCTAGAGTTTCTACTTCATCAATGGCTTCGGCACGCCCTCCACCCTGCCCCCTGGCAGGGTCGTACGGGGAAACGCTGATGATGGACTTGCCCTGAACATGCTTCACAGAGCTTTTCCACATGTCCCAATCGTCCTCATCCTTGATGAGAAACCCGATAAGCATACTAGGGTCCATGTCGTCAATATGAAGCTGTCGCAGCCGTCGAGTATGACACGTATCCAGTTCTTCTGCCGTGTATCCTTTCGGATCTTCGCGATAAGGGAGTGCAGGTCGTGGGTGATGAGGGTCCAGGTAGAAGAGCCGTTGGCCTTGAACGCCGATAAAGTAATGGGACGAGGAAGGGCGACCGCTAATGTTCACGTTAGTGATGAGTAAATGCATGGTGCCAGGTCACATGCCTGGGTTCGAAGACTCACCCGGCTATACCTATCGACTGGGGTAACTGTAGAGTTGAGATGAGAGCCTCTTCGTATACTTGGTTGATCTTATCAATGCCGAGTCTTGTGCATACGAGAATCAGTGTTGGCTGGAAGCCGCGCCCATCCGGATTCGCAACCGCCATAAAGCTGTCTTCGTAAACATCCGGTAGGTCACCGGTTGAGTATACCCGCAAGCCCGACTCCTTCTCGTCCGCCAATGCCCTACACATTGTAAGCCGTACTGTCATACCACTCTCTTTTGTCTTCGCGGGTCAAGGAGGCTTCTTTTGTTTGCCCGGGGACCGTAACCTACTGTATGCATCGTGCAGTTGCCGATGGACCAAACCATTCACCCGGGTACTTGCCACACGCCGTGGCGCCGTATCTGACAAAGTTGTGTAGGGAATATGGGGCGCGAGGGTCGTCTGCAAATAGGGCAATAATGTTCTTTTCCGCATCTAGGTCTGTACCTCGCCTCCATTCTGTACCAATTCTATTAGTTGTCACGCTTGTTGTTTATTTTTTTATTGTTGCGAGCAAGCATGCCAAAAAGAGCAGCGACTTACCACGACCAAGGCGAGCAATAAGTATAGCGTTTGCTAGGAGGCTCTGACCTGACCTGATCATGCACCCCCAGCCCGTATCGGACGAGAAGCCCGTCAAGTCCGAAAAGGTAGTCTTGATCCGCATCGCGAAGGACAGGGCAAAAGATGCTTGGGGGTCGCTCGATCTCGGAATAAGTGCAAAGTCGGTGCGGTATGTCATCCATATACGAGACTCGAAGTCGTCGAGAAAGGCAGGCGGCCATCCACCATCTTGCCCGGGCTCTTCGTATGCTAAAGCCGAATCATAACCACTCGTTACAGAATCTGAAGCCGTGTCGAAGGGTCCAAGCTGGGGACCTGCCGGTGCTGCAGACACCGAGGTGTCTGATGGGCAAGTTGCCGTCGTTGTCGTTGCCGTTGCCGGCGGGAGCGATGACAACGACGGCGTAGTGGTCCGGACGCCATCAAAGTCTTGGTGCTGATGCGTGGCGGCAAGCTGTGACTTATCCAAAGGCGGTGTATCTGCTCTAAGCTGGGATAGCGACGACGACGACAAGGGTGAGCCGTACTGCTTGGTGTCAAGCGTATATGAACAGCCGAGACACCACACGGGCTCATTGATGGTGCGATTATTGACAGGCTCCCGGTCCCATATCCGGTGGAGGAAACGGCGGCCTACGCGTCCAACTTCGGCAGCGCCGGCTCTGGCAGCCTCCATTGCGTTAGCCAGCTTTGGAGATGTGCTGGACACTGTTTCTTGCCAGCCGGTGCCGCCAGGTCGCGAGGAAGTCATGAATGTTTCCCCTGGGTGCCCAGAGACGAGGTGGGCCTGACGGATAGAAGGGGATGCCGGCAGAAGTCCAACTTAAGCCAGCCACGCAACGCGTGCCCGAGGGACAGACTGGCTGAGGCTCGCTGGACGAGAGAGGATCAAAATGGAGGTAGGTGTTGACTTCGGGTGTGTCGATGGTGGGGACCTGATGAGAAGGTGGATGATGACTGCTGTCAAGTACTCGTGTGTGCAGATGGAATCCAAGGTTGAGGGCCGGGAGAGAAGAAGCGTTGTGCTGCCAAGTGGAAGGTTGGTTGACTGTAGACTGCCCCTGCCGACAGAAAGTGCACTGGCGCAGAGTTATAGTCAGGCAAGAGCCGTAGGTAGAGGTAGGTCGGTAGTGTAAGGTAGGTAGGTAGAAGTAGGTAGATGCAAGTGTGTGAATCAACCTCCCTCCCAGAACGAGTCCTGTGTAGGCGAACAGGTGGTCCTATTGTTTGCTCAGCTGCGATGAGCGGCGGGGGGTGCTACTCGTCAGGTCTACAAAATCGACCGTCTGACTAGCGGGCGAGCCACTAGTCAGGGTCATTAATTCGTACACGTTCATTAATTCGTACCGGATTCTTATACCGAGACGGTATATGCTGTGCATGCATTGGGTATCCAGTTCGGAGGGGTAAAATGCACCTAAAGCATATACATATGCGGCTAAGCCCGCTAACTGGCTTAGCGTGGGCGACTTTAGCGCCAAGGGTTTTTCCTAGCCCGTGCAAGTCGCTCCCGCGGTACGAATTAATGAACGTGTACGAATTAATGACCCTGACTAGTGGCTCGCCCGCTAGTCAGACGGTCGATTTTGTAGACCTGACGAGTAAGTGAGGTAACGATGTCATCTGAGTCCCGTCGCTGGGGACAACTGAGGCCCAGGGGCCCTACGATCGCTTTCTCCACCAAAGGCAGGTCCACCTTTGTGTACTTGGTGGACCTTGAGCATGGTGCCTGCCGGTGGTCCGCGACGCCTCTTCTGAAGCAAGCAAGGGCCATCGAGGTACCTGTACGTACCTTACCCGCAACTGCTAGTGGGCCTCTCTACAAACAGAGAGGCGCTATCTGCCCGTGCTGCCCACTTCACTGGCCATGGGGTGTTACATATACCCTCGCTACCTACCTACTACGCCCAGGAAGCACTGTTTCCAAAGCGGAAAGCAGATTTGGCTACGTCGACCCAACGGCAGACGAGATTTTCCACCACCGCCTGCCGGAAAACCATGACAGCTACCTGCCTTCCCCAGGCTGCTTCTTGATATTTGGTTTGCCACCGCCACAGGTCCTGGATAGACCTCCCATTACCTTGCTCCTTATCCAGTTTCTGCCAGCCTTCTCAAAGGTGAACGTCTTGGCCGGCATTGACCCAGACACAGCATCATCACCCACGCCCGCTATGGCGCCCAAGAAGGGTAAACGGCCACATGCGGGACCCAAGACTGCCCGTATGCGAGCTACAACAGCACAGAAAAACATACGAAGCTTTGCAGCCGCAGAAAGTTTGAACACCGGCATAGCCGCGAACAACCCCATGCATGGTAGAGTCCCTCTTCACATTTCATGCAGCTGCTCATCTGACACCGATCTCAGGGTTCACCATGCGGGATGAGGCTAGAAACACGACATCCCATCCACTCCTCTGGGATACGAGTCTCAGGACGAAGCCTGTCCAGTTTGTGAGTGGCGGCTACATCGAGCCGCTCAAGCAGCCTGAGCTGTTACCTACTGCATCCCCAACCTTGGTTGGGGTGGATGCCGCAGAGGAGATCCAGCTTCAGCTGGATGAGATTCAGGAAGCTACGGTTGAAGCCGCTGGAGAAAACTCAAAGCCGCTGGACATTGACATCAAACAAACCGTGCCCAGCCGCAACGCTAGCACTCATGACGAAACCGATCGGGTTGCGAAGACAGAAGGGAATGTTGAAGCGACCGAGCAGCTCTTTTTTTTCGATTTAGCCCGAGACGAAACTATGGTCGGCACAGATCAACCGCCCGTGCCGATTCCAGATCGCCAGCCGCTTGCTGACCATTCCGACTCGAGTGAGGAGATTATTCTCTTCAAAGGCAGAAACTCGCATGTCCAGCCCACAGTCCAGCCGGTATGCGAGCAAATAAACCACGCTACCAGCATTACTCACCCACCCGAGGTTGGCAGTACCAGAGCCGTTGAAGCTTTCACGAGTACGAAGGTGGTCATCGCAGCCAGGCCTGCTTCTGCGCAAGGAGGCAGGCCCACATCCGCATCCAAACAAAAGAGCTCAAAGCGGGACTCAAAGCGGGATTCGAAGCGGGCTCAGAAATACATGGAGGATGATGACGAGGATGAAATCCTGGCTGACTATATCGCCAATCTTGCGGACGACTCTGATGGAGATGACATCCTCACTAGCCACCTCAGGACTTTCGCCAACCGCAGGGACCTAGGTGGAAATGAGAATGCTGTCAACTTCGGGGACGACTCGGATGACATGGATGCCATGTCTGAGACAGGCGATAGCAACGCCAGCGATGACAGTGATGAAAACGAGCAATTGGATATTGACGAAGAAGACATCGACGACGAGACACTTGCTCGTCTCTTCGCTAAACAAGAGGAATTGGGCATGGGAAGCAATGAACTGGTCCTGTTCTCAGAGGAGGCGGCTTTCAATGTCCGAAAGGTCAAGAACAAGAAGCGTGCAGGCCGAACCGAAGGGTTTCCCAGTGCCACCGCAGTGGCGGATGCATTTGACGGTCTTGAGTTGACTGATGGATGGGTCAACCCCGGGTTTATCCCACCAGGACGGAATCGGCGCAGTAAACAACCTCCCAACTTCAACGTGTCGGACTCTGAGATGGAGCTAGTCTTAAAGACTGCATGGCAGAAAGACAGAGAGAGGAAAAAGCAGCGCAAGCTCGCGCGGGAGGAATTGCGTGCCCAGGGCCTTTTGGGCAAACATGTCAACCCCGACGACTTGCGCGTCAAGTATCTCACTGGGATGACACTTGACGACATCAAAACTGAGCTTGTGGCATTTCTCCTCACTACAGAAGAAAGGTATGCAGTTCGGAACGGTTCATCTATCATCATTCCATTCTCCCTTACAAGCCTCGCGTGCAATTCAACTAACATGGCTCCTGCTTTTCCAGTCTCCAGTTTCCCCCAATGGATAAACAGGCTCGCAAGGTTCTTCACGAATTGGCCAACAAGTTCAAAATCAAATCCCAATCAACGGGAAAGGGTGACCAGCGCCGTCCGATTCTGTACCGCACGAAAGCCACCTTGAGATACAAAGAACGCCGAATTGAAGAAGTGGTCACTCATGTTGACCAGGCAGCGGTACGAATCAACCGGAAGTACTTCCACCGACTTGATGCGAAGGGCAAACCCTCGTACAAAACTCCGTCTGGTGGCGGCGGTGGACGTTCCGGTCACCAAGCCGTCACAGTACGTGAAGGTGAGATTGTGGGAGCCTCAGCCCCGGAACTAGGCCAGGAGAATAAGGGCCGCGCCATGCTGGAAAAAATGGGATGGAGTAAGGGGATGGGTCTCGGTAGCGTGGATAACAAGGGAATTCTGGAACCTGTGAAGCAGGTTGTCAAGCGGTCCAAGGCAGGTCTTGGATAAGATGCTGGGAACCAACTGGTTAGCAGAGGATAGAATCCTGTTACTATGTATCAACTAGATCGAATGCCCGGGCTAAAGGACCTTGAAGTATACTGCGGCAAAGCAAGTATGTATCGATATTCGACGGGATCGAAATTCTCCACTATGCATACATATTACCTGGCATGGTTTACGCCTGTACACAGGGAGGGGCGAAAATGTGAGTAGAGGGAACCAAAAATGCGAAAGAACAGGAAATCAAGGGGTTCTTTCCTGGTGCAAACAGTGACTGGTGACAACTAGCTCTCCCATCACGACGTCGAGATGCATATCCCGAAAACAGACTGTCTACGCTAGGAGTCTTTACCTCCTGCATCACACCTCTCTCCTGCCTAGCCCGTAAACACAACAAATATAGAGCAAAAACGCTCGGTTCGGTGTTCCAACCGCCAAAACCCCGCCCCTCTGCCTAAACGATCACCACAGGCAACATTGGCTCGTCGACGAGAAACGACCATTCCTTTGCAAAATCGGCCTAGCTCTGAAGCCCATCTTTGTGAGGCCAAACCATGGGCTTGACTAGTTCTGACGAATGTGCTCACTGACCATGCCCAGTGACATTGGGTCAAACCCCATATCAAAGTTCCAAAGCCGTGATGGTGCCCTGGGAGGGTTGCAGTAATCGGTGGTTTCGTCGGTCAAAACATGGCGATGCATTTGGGGGCGTTCGCTGAATGTCGTTGTCTTCGAGTGTCGTTGAAATGATGTTGCCGTCACTGGTCGAGCTGAACACGATGTGCTCTTTGATCATATGCACGATTTCATTTCGTCCGAAACCCTGATGTCAAGGTATGTTATTGTACAATCGCAAGAACCCCATAAGCCGTGAGAAGACATTGCCCCCAAAGATAATAAAAAAAGCAGACCATCCGTAACGCATTGCAATTAGAAGAGACGCCAAGCGGATTGTGTTGGAACCTCTGGCCAAAAGTCTCCTCGTAAGTGACACCCAAATGCCAACAAATCCTAATGCCCTAGACAGAAAATGAGAGGAAAGACACGCAACACCCCGTCACCGAGCACTTATTTCGTGCTGGAGGAGTACTTGGTAACGGCCTTGGTGCCTTCCGACACGGCGTGCTTGGCAAGCTCGCCGGGGAGGATGAGGCGGACACTAGAGATGTTGTGTTAGAAGATGCGCAGCCCGTTTTTGGGATAAGAACGGAAGACATACGAGGTCTGGATCTCGCGGGAGGAGATGGTGGACTTCTTGTTGTAGGCAGCGAGCTTGGAAGCCTCGGTAGCAACGCGCTCGAAGATATCTGGTGATCATGTCAGAGACCTGTGTTGGATCGTTGGTGCGCGGAAGTTGGCTCTTACCGTTGACAAAGGAGTTCAGGATAGACATGGCGCGGTTGGAAATACCGGTATCGGGATGGACCTGCTTGAGGACTGAATTTGTGTGTTAGCCAAGATTGCTGCAAACTCCGAAAGGCGCATATTCTTGAGAGGATGAGAGCAATGACGCGTCACAGATCCATTTTGCAACGCGATCCCGTCCTCGCGCGGGGAAAAAAAAAAAAGAAGCATATGGCAACTCACCCTTGTAGATGTAGGAGGAGTAGGTCTCCTTGCGGGCCTTGGTGCGCTTCTTCTTCTCGCCAGAGGCGGCAGTCTTCTTTCCGGCATCCTTCTTCTCGGGGGCCTTGGAGGCAGTAGCGGGGGCCTTGGAGGCGGGCTTCTTGTCGGCGGGCTTGGGAGGCATTTTGGGCGGTTTCGAAAGTTCGGGAATTAAAATTCAACAGATGGATATGCGTAAGCGGGCGTGTTTACTTCGGTCGTGAATGGTCGCGGACAAAAGTTGAGAGAAGTGGTTGTTGGAAGGAGAAAATTGAGGTCGGCGAGGGGGGATGTGCCTTTTTGTAGCTGGACGCGCCGGGCGCTGGCACGGACTGATTGACTGATTGATCTGGGCGGTGCGCGAAAAGTGGAGCAGGATACCTGATTTGGTAGAAAAAAATACTGGCGCCCGTAAGGAAAGGTCCCCAACCTACAAGCCAGGTGCACAACCACTGAGCACTCAGTGCTTGGCATTTCCAGGCCCATGCCACGTTGGCTCGTGCGCTACGACAACCCACCTGGAAGGAGCAATCATGGGGAATTTGAGAATCGATACAGCACATCGGCACAGGCATGCATGTCGCTGTCCACAAACCCGCAAGGGCCCCCGGGCTCTGCCGCCGCATTTTGGAATCCGTGACCCTACCAATGACACCCGGCTTGAACCCGACCCCCGACCCACTGGCCCGCTCCTTTCAACAAGCTCCGGGAGACGGGCGGGAGTCGATGCTCAATCTTTCTGTGGTGGGTAACGCCTTATGAGCAGCTCTGAATTTGCACATTGCAACGACACGAAACGGGTTCAATCCTCACGTTACCGGGAAACACCAGTTGGGGCGCGGCGCCGATCTGTCCGTGACTTTCGCGTTCCGCTGGCTGTTGATGACGACGGGACTGGCCTGGCTGGGGCCTCTTGAGGGGGAACGGGAGAGACCGCTTTCAAATATCCTGTCCGGCTGCGGGCAGAGTACCCATCTCGGTACCCATGGAGCCGGCGTACGTAATCAGAGGCTGTAGGGCAGAATGCACGACAAAATTTCTAGCAACACCATCCCCATCAATACCACGCCACGGGCGCTCGACATGATTGGTTCCCAGGGATCCAACTCCATATTGCTTAAAGTCCACGACAGGGCGAGAAGGCGGACTGAACCCCAGTGGCACATGAAAAGTGCGGAGGAAGCTGAAATCGAACATCCGGGGAAAGTGCCGTTTCTTCGGGTAGGGCTTAGATGGGGACACAGGATCCGCCTGATCGCTCATGGGATCCGGGTGTGCATTGCCAAGTGCATGTTACTTACCTCTAGTGAGCCAGGTTCAGTTTGGAGTTTTAATGATATGTCACCAAGGTTTTGAAGCACATTGCACACGTGGGAAGGACTACACAGCTCAAAAGTCAGGTTTGAAAAGGAGGATAAGAGCGAACTTGATCCAAATATTTTCAAACTAAAAGGGCTAAGAACAGAGTATGAAAAAGGACCTGATAAACTTGGTGGATGAGCTGCGTTGGGTTGTCATTCACGCACTTACCTTCCAAAGTAGACAGCGGAAATGCGGAAGGTTCGGCCTTGCCCAGGGTCAACTACAAATTTCGAATATGAGCCTCGCATCCTTCAAACCATGCGGTTCCGACGCCAGATTGTGGTCTGCGATGTCCGTAAAAGACGTGAGGGGTGGTTCCGCACCATAAATCATCCAATGCGATCATGTCAAGAAAGCCAGCGTCGCTGGCTGCGCTTTCAGGTGGAAATTCCGACCGAAGAAGAGGGAAGGCGCTGCCAGGTGCGCAAGGGCAGCCAAATGGCAGGTAAAGTCGGTAATAGTGAGGACTTTCAGGATCGTAATTGGTGTCAAAGGTACCTGTATGGTAGAGGACCCGGGTCGTTCGTTGCCTGGAGGTCGCGATCGGAGAAATTGTGTCAAAAAACACACGAAGGTCGGTGGGTGGCATAGATTTGCGATGCCAATCAGCCAACAAGTCCTGTTGCCCCGTCTATGCGCCTCTGTAAGGGAAGGATCGCGGTGGGAAAAAAATGGTCCAACAAAAACTGCTGGTGCTGGACAGGAATGATGCGGCTGGCTGATTTGACAATCATCGATGGCCGCGGCAAGTCGTCGGTCGCAGGTGGCTGGTGAGTGTCGAGATGGATTCGCGAATGTCGCGTGCAAGGGCATGGAAAGAGGGACTGGCGAAGCCCTGGCTTGTTGGGCAGGCTTAATATTTGTAAAATCAGGGCAGCTCCATTAGTGCAGGAATTTCGAGCTTTTGATTGTTGTTAGCAGGACTCCACTTCTGTGTCTGACCAATGGGCGGTCATAGCCAAATTTTTGCTTACTACCCACACTCGCGTTGTGCAACCCCATTTTGGATTAGCCCCAACGCCCCCGATCAACAACCTCCGGAAAGCGTGGCTGATCCGTGTTTGCAGCGCCTTGACGCGAAAACTACTTAACTTGCACATCCCCCGCCAGCCCTCATTCTCTTCCCACCTCACTACACTCCCCAACAACCAACTTCTGCTTTTTACGTCAACCGAAACGACGCGACTTCCGAGTCTTACCGCCTCAACGAATACCAAATTTTTCAACCACACCCAACCAAACCATCAAAATGACTGGAGGCGGCAAGTCCGGCGGCAAGGCTAGCGGTTCCAAGAACGCGCAATCGTGAGTCGGCCCTTGTTTGCGCGCTGCATTCCGCATCGCCAACCTTCGAAGCTGCGTTCTGAGCTCCGAGACGGAGCCAGCGCCGTTGTGCCGTTCATCGCGCTAACTTGCATTTCGTACAGCCGCTCTTCCAAGGCTGGTCTCGCTTTCCCCGTCGGTCGTGTCCATCGTCTCCTCCGCAAGGGCAACTACGCCCAGCGTGTCGGTGCCGGCGCTCCCGTCTACCTCGCTGCCGTTCTCGAGTACCTCGCTGCCGAAATTCTTGAGCTTGCCGGCAACGCTGCTCGCGACAACAAGAAGACTCGTATCATTCCCCGTCACCTTCAGCTCGCCATCCGCAACGACGAGGAGTTGAACAAGCTTCTTGGCCACGTCACCATCGCCCAGGGTGGTGTTCTCCCCAACATTCACCAAAGTACGTTCATATGGTTGCTCGAGTTTCAAGGAACGTGCTCTAACATTGTTTTCCCTTTGCAGATCTCCTTCCCAAGAAGACCGGCAAGACTGGCAAGAACGCGAGTCAAGAACTTTAAAGCCGGAGCTTAGTTTAATTTCTGTTTTCTCTTCCCTTTTTTCTGGTTGGCACGTTGGGTTCATGAAATTGGGGTTCACGGTCTAGGGTCAACGGTTGCTTTTCATGTTTGGGCTGTACATTATCCCCGTCAACGGCGATGGGTCATGAATGAGAATACCTTTTGAGCATCAATCAAAAGTGCCGTTAATATCTCCATGGTTTTCAATCCCCATTTTCTCTATTTATCATGATTGAAGTGCCCAATAGCTGCCGCTACGCCATGGTTCACCGGTTATGAGTGATAAACTCTAGTCTGCGCTCGTGAACAGCTACCCGGCCATTTTGTCTGCCTGGTTCAGGTCCCCTCTCTAGAAAGTCATGTACGGGGCATCTAAAACCCAAGATTCTTTGACGTAAACGAGCTTGAACGTGTCTATTCGGTACCATCTGGATATATCAACGATGGACGGCTGGCAACATGCGGCCCGGATTCTCAGAACTTCAGCGGCGGAGGAGCTGTGATCGAGGCCAGAGATATTAGCAGCTGGCAATGTGAAAGGTCAGATGGACTAGAGGGAAGCAAACTTACGGTCCAGAACGTGAGCAGGCAGGTTCCTCTCGTATTTTGAGCCTGAATGACATTAGCAAGACTTCTACCTTTACTCGATCGCAAGTGGAAGACTGCTTGCCTCCGGGAGAAAGTGGGTGAACGAAGGGGTCGGGATGTTTCCAATGATCCAGGAGCTTCTCCGTCTCTCTCAAAAGCACCTAAAGCAATTGGTCAGCTAGGGCAGACTCTCGTATCCTGTGGACAGCGCTGCGCACCCGTAGTTGCCTAGGATCGTGCACGTCGCGGTTCTTTTCGAACAGGGAGCGAATGTAGAGGGCCTGGCCGCGCCATAACTGGCGATTGACAGCCCAGTCGAGCGCGAGCTTCAGGGAGCGTCGGTAAAGGGACCTGTCAACAGAAGGTGTGAGATCCTTGTTCTTGTCGCCATGATGGAGGACATGGATATACTGACAAGACAGCCGGTCGCGTCGACATGGTGGATTAAACTGACTCGTTCACCGTGGGTCCCGCTCCTGGAGCTCGACAAAACGTATTGTGTAGGCGTATGGGTATCCTTTTTTGTCCAAGAACTAGGCCTGTACCTCTTTGGCTGCAGTAGAGACAAGTAGTAATCGGCTGTCGTGCGATTCCGGGCTGAGGCGGTTCAGGTCGACGGTAGGATAAGGCAGGATGATGAGGGGATCCGCATTTGGGAAGAGGTACGTTGACACCGGGAGCTCAGTTGCACAGGCGATTGGAGGGCTTGCAGGACGCACGTTCTCTTCCATCCTCGAAGGTGGCTGCCTAAGGCAACAAATCACATCGGTTACTTCACCACCTGGCCAAGTACTAGGTACACATTTATTACCGTAGTGTACATACCAAGTAGTGATCTTCACTTTGCCAAGCCTTACAAGCCTTGCGTCTTGCTTGGCTACCCAAAACATATCAATGGTAGAGAATCAGGGACGTCCTCGAAATGTATGTAGGTAGCTACATGTGCCTCGAGTGGCAGTCTCGAAAGCGCCGATTCAGCAGTTAAGTTGGTTCTGTTGGGTTCAAGGCATGGCATGCAGTTCCGTGGAAGACCTTCTTGATTAGACTAACAGACGGAGCGGGAGTCTGCACCTGTACTTGATAAAGTGGGCAAGAGTAACTTGAACCTAACAAATAATTCGGACCTGTCTCGACTTGTCCCTTTCCTTCTCGACCCTGCTGCAATGACGAAATGAGGCTTCTTAACATAGCGGAGAGTCAATTGAGCCTGCTCAGGTAAATTGCCAGTTTCCTATGAGGAAGTGATGCATATCGAGGTGGTCTAAAAGCCTCGAGAGCTGGGTAATCGGCATCCGTGGCATATAAAATCCGTTACTCCGACGGTGTAAACGGTGACCCGGACGGATGGGCGAACCAGAGGTCCAAGCGTCATGCTACATACTCTCTACTATAAGTACGGACAACAGGATAGAAGATGGATGAGCAGCATTGCAGGATGTACCGCTACGAAACAGCCTCCATATTACCGAGCGAACCGCGCGGGCATATAGACGTAACTTCGCACCTTCACCGCCAAGCAAATGGTGTCCAATATGGAATGATGTGAGTTGAACATCTACGCAGAATGTTAGGTCCGCTGTCTTCCGGGAATCTTTCATAATTAAACGTTCGACGATGCGCCTGTTGTTGATGGGGGCAACGATCCGCCCGTAGGGTAGAGAAGCCTGGAAGGCTTGTTAGCAACGACAATTTAAAGGTGTTCGGTGCAGGTTGATCCCTGGGCTGTGCATGTTACCGGGTGGCACCTCAGAATGATTCTTGCGATCCTTGGGTTGTTTCCAGAAGACGTTCCCCGTCCCGGCAAACTGCGAGGCTGACCCCGTGACGTTGTGGAGAAGGGTGGCCAGACGGCTTACCTAGGCTGGTAGGGGGCTCCAGTTGCTCGTCACTCAGCTAAGATCCATCCCTTTAACGGTGAAAATGTATCCTTTTTGCCAAGCTCCAATCGGATTGCCGTATTGAATCCACAGTAACATCTGTGCCCATGCAGATACCTCGATTTCACCACCTTTTACAGCGATTTTGACATTGCACTAGATGTGGAGTGTGCCCTGGCGCAGGGAAATTGGAAGCGAGCCAATAAATTTCGATACATTTCGAATTAAGTAAAGCTATTCCTAGATTTGACTAACGTTAGTGGGCCGCCTAGCAGCGTTCTCGCTTACAGACCGTGATATTGTAAGTAATGTAGTATAGAGCGGTTAAGGTTCGCTTTATGCCCGGTTTATCTAGTATATTGGGGGAGGAGTTCGTTTTAAAGGCGATGGCATCTCTATACCGTATTGAGGAGTATATTGTGCAAGTAGATCGTTTTGCTCGTCTCCTTCGTATATGTTCTTTTACTGGTAATTCCCTAATATCTAATATTAAGGATCGGTTTAGCGAAACGCGGTATTAGGTAGCGATTTTACTATAAGCGGACTAGATCTCGTTGATTAGCTGGCTTCGAAAGTTTGTGTGTACGGTCTAGTTCTTCTATTTGAAAGGAGGCCCGAATGGCTTCTCCCTCTAGTTGAGAAAGAGGTTGCCCGATATGACTTTTGGATAAAAATGATATATTGTTAGTATGGTATTTAGTAAGAAATTAAATGTAGGTAATATATTAAGGTAGAAGTTAGTAAATAATATTATAAATAGATTGCGGCGGTAACGATAGCCGTATGTGTTGTACGCGTAAAATTGGTTACTAATATTAACGCCGTTTATATTGTAGTTATATGACTAAATAACTGGCGGTATCTAGACCTTTTTATTGCCCTCGTTACTAAAGTAATCCTTTATAGCGCCCTTACGTATTGGGCGGCGACGGTAAATATATATACGAAATTCGTCTTCTATAAATTATATAGATAAGAAGTTTACTATTTAGTAATCCTTTATATATAAGAAGATTGCCCCGCTATCCTAGTTTGGGTTTGGCTGTACTTTTTCGCCCTTTTTCGACTTCGGTGTCGGGATATTTAATACGGTTTAGTATAGCGCCTTAAAAGGGACTTTCTTTTTCTTATTGTTATCCTCTCGAAGTTTTGAGAATTAGGGTATTGTGCGGTTCGAGTATATTGTACCGGTAATTACGATATTCTTAGTATAAAGGTAGTAAGTGAGAGGGATAGTAGTGAAAAGGTTATTAGTAAAAGTATGGTAAACCGATTGGTGTAGCGGGAGAGGTAAATTGGTTATGAGTTTAGCGACTATTCCTTGAGTCGGCGTGAGATTACTTTAATTACAAATACGTTAATTAATATCGTAATAGAGAGAGGGGGAGAGAGGGAGCCTATACGTATAGTTTTGAACCGATAATACTTCTTTTATTATTATACTACTTCTAATTAAAGAAATAACCGCCGGATGTAGCGACTTAGTATTTAATACTGTAGGGTATTAGTTTATTTGGGATATAAATTATTACTTTACTTCTACCGGTATACTTTACTATCTTTTTATCAATAGCGATATACTGCGGCGGGGTCTACATTTTAATATAGACTTTTCGAACGTATTTGTTAAAGTCGCGTACTTTATCCTATAGATTGAGATTATTTTAAATTGGATCCTATATATAAAACCGCTTTAGAAGCATTTCGAACCGAAAAAAGGGTATTTAATTACGGACTGGGTAATTCGGGCGCCCTTCCTTCTCCTACTAATACGACGGGAGGTTTAGTTTTACGTAGAGGCCGAGATATAGTAAAATAGTGAATAAAACGTAAAGTTCCGCGGCGCAAATAGGTACCTACTTATTATCGCGAGAGTGAGGGTCGTTGTTACCTAGTAATAAGATCTTTCGAAGGTTAGTCTATACTACCTATTATTTAACTATACGACGGGGAAAATATTCGAAGAAGGCTAATAATATTGTAATAGGCGTACCGTTAGAGTGGACTTGCGTTATAAAAGTACTGCTATTATTACGAACCTCCTTAAAGGGGAAGTAGGACGTATCGATAAAGTCAACCTTCAAACTTTTGGGCTCGTATAGTATATCGACGTTAAAATCGAGTGGTATACTATTAAGAATTTCGCTTATTAACCGGTAGATATAGCGCTTATCCCGCGGTAAATTAGGCAGATTATCGATCCGTATAGTATTATTGCCTAGCGGTTTGGGGAGACCTTCGTCGTAGTTATCGTTATTATGATCGCGCTCGTCTTTAGAATCGGGTACGAAATTACCCTCATCGTCGTTAATATCTAATTCTAATTTACTAGGGCGGGGATAAATTATACGATTGGGTAGACGGTTTGCTTTAGTAGCCTACTATTCATAGGGGAACCTATCCCTATTGACGGCGGTAATAGCGGGGTCGCCTTCGTCAACGCAGTAGGGATTACCAATAGAGGAGTTTAAAATAAACGATAAATCTATGTTATTAATACTTAATACCAATAAAAAGACCTAGTAATACTTTGAATTTAATTGCTCGAAGCCGGTGCGATCTGGTAAGTCTGTCCTGAACTTTAATAAACGATGTAGAATCGCTGATTTTACTAGTAAAAAGGATACTTTTGACATTGTTGATCGCATGCATGGACAACCCCGCTAGTCTGCTTGGCGAGTCCACCAGAAGTCCCTAAGTATTGCAGGTAGAAGGGTGGTCTTGGCAAAAAGGATATATTTTCACCGTTAAAGGGATAGTGTACAGCCATAGTGTACGGACACTGACGGGTACGGTGAGGCTGGCAGGGCAACTGTCACCTGCGACCGGCGTGCTGCGCTGCCGTGCGCTGCGGAGAAAAAAAAAAGTCGCAGCTTTGGATTAGGTAGAGGTACCGCTCTGATGTAGAACTTGGCCGGGCAAGAGAAAGCGCATGCTGGTTGCAAGAATTTGTTGGAGATGCGCGAGAGTCGCATTTCATGCGGGAGTGAATTCGGAGTTTTTGTATGATATCTGAAATGCAATTGAGTTAATGTACCCTTTCTCCGGGTCACAGACGATCTGACCGTTAGTTTTCCGGTTGTCCCGGCAGATTTCCGTGCTGGGTGCTGCGTCATTGTCGCCGAGTCAGAACCTGTAGCCTCACGACAAATCTTATCACAACCGCCAATTTCGCGTCCTTCCCATCCGACGCTCTTTTCCCCAACCTATAGTCCTACAACACCTCTGAAAAGACGCCGCCCCTGCCAACTCCTGCTCTCTTGCCCGAAATCCCGCCACTATGCTGTATAAAGGTCTTCGTCTTGCGGCCCGCGCCGCTCCCAAACTCGCGCTCTGCAATGCAAATCCCGCGCTCCGGCAGCTTCCCCTGCAGTTCCAGCATGTCCGCACCTACGCCGACCAGGTCATCAAAGTTCCCCAAATGGCCGAGTCCATCAGCGAGGGTACCTTGAAGCAGTGGAACAAGAAGGTTGGCGACTATGTCGAGCAGGACGAGGAGATCGCGACCATCGAGACCGACAAGGTGTGTATAACGCTTCCTCAGTCCCGTGCCGGTGTCGGAGCCTAGACCGCTTGGAGCACATGCTGCCTGCCCCCTGTCCTCCCTTACGCTACCGTCATATTTCGCCAGCGGCACATGTACCAGCTTTCTAACTGCTTCTGCCACTGGGCTCTAGATCGATGTTGCCGTCAACGCTCCCGAGGCCGGTACCATCAAGGAGTTCCTCGTCAATGAGGAGGACACTGTCACAGTCGGCCAGGACATCGTCCGGTTAGAGCTTGGTGGTGCGCCCAAGGAGGGCGGTGCCGAAAAGCCGGCCGCGTCCGAGAGCAAGGAGGCTGCTTCCAAGGACAGCGCTCCTGCTTCTGCTCCTGAGAAGGCTCCGGAGCCTAAGCAGGAGACCAAGCCCGCCGCTGCTCCTGCTCCCACGCCCGCCAAGAAGGAAACTCCTGCCCCCAAGCAGGAGACTACTCCTGCGAAGGAGGCCCCGGCTACACTGGGCAACCGCGAGGAGCGCAGAGTAAGTACACGGCTCCTGGTCGAACGGAGTGGTGAATCGGGCAAACTAACACCCTACAGGTCAAGATGAACCGCATGCGCCTCCGCATCGCCGAGCGTCTCAAGCAGTCCCAGAACACGGCTGCCTCGCTTACCACCTTCAACGAAGTTGACATGTCGGCCCTGATGGATTTCCGCAAGCAGTACAAGGACGAGATCCTCAAGAAGACCGGTGTCAAGCTCGGCTTCATGAGTGCCTTTTCCCGCGCGTGTGTCTTGGCCATGCGCGACATCCCGGCCGTCAATGCCTCGATTGAGGGTCCCAATGGCGGTGACACCATTGTCTACCGGGACTATGTTGACATCAGTGTCGCTGTGGCCACCGAGAAGGGTCTTGTCACTCCCGTAGTCCGCAATGTTGAAGCCATGGACCTCGTTAACATTGAGAAGTCTATCGCTGATATGGGCAAAAAGGTACGGATTCCCGCGCCTATTGATTGCTTATACCACCTTACTGACTGTTACTGCAGGCTCGTGATGGTAAGCTCACCATTGAGGACATGGCTGGCGGCACTTTCACCATCAGCAACGGAGGCGTTTTCGGCTCCTTGATGGGTACCCCGATCATCAACCTTCCTCAGAGCGCAGTTTTGGGTCTCCATGCTATCAAGGAGCGCCCTGTTGCTGTCAACGGAAAGGTTGAAATTCGCCCCATGATGTACTTGGCTCTCACCTACGACCACAGACTGCTTGATGGCAGGGAGGCAGTCCAGTTCCTGATCAAGGTGAAGGAGTACATTGAGGACCCCAGGAAGATGCTTCTTTAAGTTGTCGTAGTGGCAAAAATCAAAGATCTTGTGTTCCGTAGCGGGCTTCTGGTGCTCCGAGACATCACATGGATTGGACAACGACAAGAATAACTAAGTAGTGGGGGTTGAGCGATTGGTATATGAGGACAGAAGGAGAGTGGCAGAAATTGACCAGGGGTGATAGGCTAAGGCAGAACACCGCCGAAGGTTCTTTTTCCTTCATCCTGTAGACTTTTACTGTATGGACTTTCAGTTGGTATGGTGCATTACTAGGCGTTAGCATAGTCGGACAAAGTATAACAAATATCTGGTTATATATAATTTAGAGGTTGCTTCTCATATAAACACGTACTTGCTAAATTTAAGTATATTTTTCAGGTAAAGCAAATAGTTTTATACAATAAGCATAGAAAACTAGGAATATTTTATAGGAATGTCAAATAAAGCAAACTAAGTAAGTAGCTAGAAAGGTAAGAATAGGAATTGTTATAGTATTAGCGAGTGCTATGCTTAGGCACACTAGTATGCCTTGTTGTATACCTTGTTGTATTTACTATTATATACTTTATCGGATATCTTATCGTAAAGTAATTTATAGTAAAACGTTTTTATTTTTATTTAGTTTTCTAGTTTGTATTATTTTATTAAGCATTATAAAGAGACCTTGGTGGGTGTGGCGGTATAACCGTTAGGGTGCTCACGGCACTTAATTTTATTTCAATATATATTTAAATCTATATAATTATAAGTATAAAATCCCTTCCTATTATTCATACCTTAGGGGTCTCCCCTCCTCGAACTCCTTGAGGAGAGACCCCCAAGGGGCTACCAAGTGGCCGTCGGGGACTTTAACCTTTATTACCCCGATTGGGATTTAGAGAATAGTGTTATAGACTAGATCTATGCCTTCTAATCCACGTGCCCATTCACGTAACGGCCCACCCTTCCCGTTCTTAGACCTACTCATTTCTGTATTTAACCGTGCTAGCTAGAGCCAGCATTTAACTTTCCTTTTTACTCCTTATAATTAATTATTTATTACATTCGTCAAACTAGCTAGTGCTAGCCACTCGCCCAATCTACGTGCCGTGACACTTAATTAACTATCCTTCCTTCGGGTCGTAATTTTTCCTTCCCGACGATAGGAGCCGTACCTTATAGCTTTACTAGGTCTGATTGGAATTAGGCCGATTTTGCGATTTGAATTTGGTTTTCTCTCGTTATCGGTCTGCGACGTCCGCGACGATTTTTTGTTCTTATAACGAGGACTACCGTAAACCTAAATCACCCCGTAGTTCGCCACACCTCGGCCAACGGAACCCAATTACCCAGTAGTAATTAATATAGGCGCCTACAGCCAGACTACTACCCTAAAGACGGATATTGACGGCCTTTTGGAGTTTGGGCTGGCTTTCTCTTGCGACTACCGCGCCCCGAACGCTTCGAACCTTTTGGACCAACTGGTTTACGATTAAATGTAGAGGACAATAGCGACTCAAAGATTAATACCTTGGCGGAGCAGTCCTAAACCCGAGTTTCTCTATCTCTATCTTTCTGAGCGAGTTGGCAGCTCTCCTTCTCCCTTTTAAAAGCTGTACTTTGAACCCCGACGTTTTGCGCCGCTTTTTCAATAAAAACGGTATTTATTATTTACTCTCTCTTTCTCTGAGTTGGCAGCTTTCTCCTTTACTTAAAAGCTGTATTTACCATTCACTTTCTAGCATTTATTAGTTATTACGTCATTGATGCCATTTACCAATATTAATACTTTCAGTAGTCGGTTAGATTAGTAAACGGCCTTTACGTGCTTTTAGCCTTATTACCGATAATCTGTCTCCCTCACGGTTACCGGTAACGGTATCGTCAATCCCGTGTTGTAGTTGTCCCATCTCTATAGTTCTGGCGCTCCATCTCAAAAGCTGTTACTACTCTTCACGATCCCTTTCGCGTTTCCAGGTCAGAAACCGCGCTCACGATAATAATTTCGCGTCTTTCAAGATCCATTGACCTATTAGAAAGACCGTCTGCCTTTCCTCTTTGGGGTACGCGCGCAAGAAGTTAAAAGAACATTACGAAACTTTACGAATATCGATACTACGCTTTTAGTTGACTCCTATCGCTACAGTACCGATTATTTTACCTCGTCTCTCGAAATTAAACGTTAACTTAGATCTCTTACGTCAATCCTTTTACCTCTTCTCTAGTAAAGCCTTATCGGTCCCGATAACTGTCGTAGTATGGGCACAAGAAGTGTATTGATTGTACTAAGCTAAAAAGACAAGAAAGGAAAGAAATATAAGGGCTAAAATATATAATAGTACGGGCTGGGCCCACACGTAACAATACTAGTAAATAGCGAGAAGGAGGGTACGACAAGCCCTACTACAATATGCCCCCGTAGCCCGAAATAGCTGCTAAGGGTCTATTATAATATAAATAAATAAATCTCTATAGTATTAAATCCTTAGCGCTTAATTAAGTCCAAGGAATAATCCTCTCCTCTAATCCAAATAATTATACGAATCTTCTATATTTATCCGCTTTCAATAGCTTTATTAAACCGTTTATAATTATATCTTCCCCTTTAATATAAATAATTTCAAATTCCTTCCCCTCAACTTATTCAATAATCTATTTAAACCTCATATCTATATACCGGTTCCTTCCAAATATTTTACAATTTAGAATCCAATCCCTCGCATTCTTATTATCCGTATAAAGAACTTTTAGAAGTAGTTATATATATCCTAACTCTTCTATTATATATAACATCGTCTTCCGGGGCGCCCGGTAGAATAGACTAAAGCGTAGCTGTTATAGGTCTGGGATCTTAATTTGTAAACGTTGAAAATTTGGTCGTATAGTACAAATTCAAAGCTGGATCCCAATTTAGAAAACGTTGAAAATTTAGTCGTATAATATAAATTCAAGGTTGGATTCCTAATCTACAAACGTTAAAAATTTGGTTGTATACCCTAATTTAAAGCTGGATTCCTAATCTACAAACGTTGAAAATTTGGTCGTATAGTATAAATTTAAGGCTAGGATCCTAATCTACAAACGTTAGAATTTTGGTCGTATACCCTAATTTAAGGCTGGATTCCTAATCTATAAACGTTGAAAATTTGGTTATATACCCTAATTTAAAACTAGATTCCTAATTTATTAAGGTATAAGAATTTAGTTGCGTTTTAAAACTAGATTTCTAATCTATTAAAATATAAGAATTTGGTTGCGTTTTAGAATTAAATTCTCGATTTATATACCTTTTTTTCTTTTTTTCTTTTTTTCTCTTTTTTCTTTTTTTCTTTTTTTCTTTTTTTCTTTTTTTCTTTTTTTCTTTTTTTCTTTTTTTCTTTTTTTCTTTTTTTCTTTTTTTCTTTTTTTTCTTTTTTTCTTTTTTTCTTTTTTTCTTTTTTTCTTTTTTTCTTTTTTTCTTTTTTTCTTTATTTATTTTACTATTACCCTAAAATTTTTCTTCTTTCTCTCCATCCTTCCTTTCTAAGAAAGTCTAATTATATAGTAGTAAAAATCTATCCGTATAGTGGTTTAAAAGTTTATACCCTAAGTAATTCATTTAAATTAAGAATAGGGATATAAAAAGTAGTTTAAAAGTTTTATTATTTTTTCTCTATAGAATAATACCCCTATACTACTCGTAAGCCGTTTAAAAATAACTTTAAATATTAGAAATCTTTTAAAAGATATTACTTAAATTCGTTTATATTTATAAAGTTACTAAAATTTCTACTTTCTAATATACGGGGCCTCGGGTAAAAGTATTAAAAAAATCAGCGAAATTCAACGGTTATACTTATACTACTTTTATTACCTTTAAATTTTATTTAATTAATTTATACTTAATTATATTTTTCTAATTACCGTACGGATAGACTTTTACTACTATACGATTAAACCTTCTCTTAATCTTATACTCTCTTCTTTTCCCAATTTTTTTTAAAAAAAATATAAAGTAAGCAAAGATAGGATAAAGACTTAATCAATTTTTTTTCCTTTTACTAAGGGGCTACGCCCTCCGAAACCCTCCTTTAAGAGGGTTAGGGCTATAAAACTTAGGGGATACCCCCGGGGACCCCTAATTTAGAGGGTTAGGGTTATAAAACCCGGGGGATACTCCTGGGGACCCCTATGTACGGACCTAAGCTACTAAAATTCTGACTAATCTAAGGAACGAATCCGCTAAAATTCTAACCAATCTAAGGAAGGGCGCTACAAAAAATTCGAAATAGACTAATTACAGGACAAATAACTTATAAGGATTATTAATAAGGGTATTACCCTATTAAAAAAAAGCTCCGCTATACTCGCTCACTTCGTATAAATACTTCATTCCCAGACTATATCAACTGCGCTTCAACAATCCATTATAATAATTTCGCCGTTGGAATTAGATTTATAAATTCTACTTCTATAATACTTATTATAATAAATACTTATTTCTTCGATTTCTAATACATTAGACCGCCAGTAATAAAAACAATATAGCCGCTTATATTATATCGGGTTATAGGGTTATTTATATATAATATATCCCCGAACGCCTTTATTTATATATCTCGTAAGGAGACCTTTCCTCTTAAAACAATACCGATATTTATATTCTTAATAAGGTATCTAAAAAAATGCTTTATAACTATTATAAAACCTATCGTAGGCGTCGTATTAACTTCGTAGAGCTTATTAATAGTAAAGGTAATATTTGGCCGGGTCCTTATCGAGAAATAATTAAAATTACTAATCTTTTTAATATAAGACTTCTATTAATTTAATAACTCACTTCTAATCTTATAATCGCCAACTTTAATCTCTTATAACTATAGGGTATTAACGCTATATAAGTCTTCGTAGTCGAACTTCTTTAAAAGCAATCTAGTATAACGAATTTAGGATACGAATATAATCCTTTCTTTTCAATACGAATATAATCCTTTCTTTTCAATTCTGATACCGGACCCATGTATTTACATAGATTTCTAGTAGTGAAGGTCATAGACCTACCCCGCCCCGGCAGGCACTTACCTGCCGGGCTCGTCTTCTTCTCATATCCAATAAAATAGTTAATAAAATAAGACTACCATAGGATATATCAATCCTATCTTCAAAGGCAATCTATCTTAGAAACCTCTTATAAGGGCATTACTCTTTAGAATACAATATTTACACATACTCTACTGCACCCGCATCAAATAGTAACTACAACTAAAAGATTTAGTTAACCAAACCAAACCACCAAGTCGACCCTTTACTCGAAAGATCGACAACTACCCTACCCGCAACCCATTTACTTGCCGTCGCAAAACCTCTATAATCGACTAAACCCTTTACACCTGTGAGGACGCACACAATTACAAGAGAAAACCAGCTTAAAGAGGGTTGTAGTATAATTTAAATACAATATTAAAGCTAAAGAAGAAAAGAGGGAAAGGTATAAAGGTGAGTTAGCTGCGCGAGGTTAAGTAGTATACGCGCGCCAAGCCCTATTAAATCGTAGTAGGGCGTATTGTAAAGGTAGTATACGATTACGTAATCTAATTTATATAACCTCTGGGTAATTATAGTACTAGGCTATAATATTACCCCCTCCCCTAAATGAAGGCTTAGCCCTAGAGCCGAAAATTAAAAGTATAAAAAGAAAAAAAATTTCTAATATAAGCCTATTTTAAACCTACAACGCTTTATTTACTAAGTATGTTTGCCCTCGGGGTAGGAATAGTAATATTACTACATTATTTAATTAATCCCGCAATTATTACTAATTTATTAGCGATATGATTAGTTCTTCTACTTATTATCCTACGTATAGTCTACTATTTCTCCTCAAATTAATTTTCTTATTTTAAATCCGTTTCTTCCTTATTGTTTTCCTCGTAAGGATTAGTATATTATCTTTTAGATAGTCGTTGTAAACGCCCTCTAACTAGTACTTTAATTGCTTAGGAAGGCCTAATTTATCCGGATATTTTTTATAGTATTGCTTTAATTCTTCCGCTACGTTTTTAAACCTTTCCGCTAAGTATTATTTTAGGTTAGAATCTTAGCTGCGCTATTCTATTTAGTATTAGAGTTTTCTATTTACCGTTTTCGACGATAAGATTTTATAGACCTCTTATTCCTCTTCGCCTCTTTCGATAACCTCGCCTTCGAAATTTATCTTAGCCTACTTAGGAAGTAAATTGGCGTCGTCCTTCCGAAGTCGTTCCGTATAGAATATTTTACAACTCCTCTAAGAGGTTAGTAATTCTAATTTATACGAAAAACTCTTTATAACTTTAATCCTATAAGGGATTCGTATTAATAGGAAATCTAATTTATTACTAGGGCGGTCTATTAATTAATTTTTCTTAATAATAAAAATTCTATCGCCTACTACAAAGTCTAAATTATATTAATATCGGTTAGCCTAAATAATCTACCTCTCTTAGGCCTTATTAATCGCTTTTAATACTATTTTTTAGTAAGCCTATAGTATTTTAATTATCTTTTAAGTTTTACTATAATTAATACGCTTTCGAATTAGTAGGCCCGTAAATCGGGTATAGTTCTACTAATCGAAAAATACCGGTATTAAATACCCTATAACTACTTTATAAGGCGATAACCCGTTTAAACTCTTATAAGGAAGTATTACTTAAGCGGAATCCAAAATAAATAACGCTATAAATTAATTATCCTAATTATAATTAACGAATAATTTAAATTGCTAATTTAAATATTAATTTATTACCTCCGCCTAGCCGGGAGTTTAGGAATACTTAAGACTACTAAACTTTTAAATAATACTAAATAATTTCGCTAATTCTTATATAAAATCGGAAACGAATTAGAATCTTCTATTACTAATAACCTCGTCTAGGTAACCGAATATCCGATAGGGATCTTAATAGTATATTTCCGCTACCTATTTAGTTATAATAATATTTTTATGTAGAATATACTAAAATATTTTCGAAAACCAATCTATTATAACAAATATATTATTATATCCTTTTTTATCGGTAGGTATAGACTTAAAATCGACTACTAAACTTCTCTACAAACAATTGTCCTTTATTAGAATAGAGTATAGCTTTCTAAGTATTTTATCTTTAAAGTATTTAAATATTTTGTAGTCCTAGTAATTAACTATATAACAATTTATATTAAAGGTTATCGCTAACTACTAATATTACTTCTATATAAACTTCCTAATTTTTACTTTACTCGGGTATACGATAGGTAATTAATTATAAATATCCTTAATAAAATAAGTATTATAATCCTCCTCCTTTAGGACTATTAATTTACCTTTGTAATAGAGTAATCTATTATTTATTATAAACGAAATATCCTTTAATACTATTTTCTCCTAATACGCCGCTAATAAAGTTATAATCTAATTTAAGCTTAAGATTTTATCGATTAATATTATCCCAAATAATACCTCTATAGCTATAAATAGGGCTAATTCCAAATAGGTCGTTCTAAAGACTTCAACCGTTTTTACTAAAAGAATTATATAGAATTCGGCCGTATTAATTTCTTCTTTATCGCTTATAAATACGAAAAACTCTTTATCGTCTAATTTTAATAAATATAGTATATATTAATCTTTTTTCTTAATTTTAATAGTCTTTAAGTCTTCTAACTTCCGAAAAAGCGTATCTACTGTAATATTCTCCTTCTTTAATTTATAAATTATTCGGAATTAATATTCTAATAGTAGTTTAAATTAACGGACTTACCGATTATTAAGAATTCTTTTACTCCTAAAGAATTTTAAAGCCTAATAATCTATAATAATAATAAAGGGATAGATGCCTTTTAATTCTAATTTTTATTATTCGAATATTTTAATAATAATTAACAATTCTTTATTGTAAATAGAATAATTAAATTCCGCGGGTCCTATAATTTTAAAGTAGAAGGTTATTGAGTATTATTCTTTATTAAATTATTTTTAGTTTATTACCCTTATATAAACTCTATTAAACGTATCCGTTTCCAATTTAATTTCGCGTTCGTAATCGAAATATATAAGTATTAGTACCGCTAATAGAATGTCCTTTAACTTTACGAATACCTCTTTATAACGTTCTAACTACTAAAAGGGGAAGTCCTTCTTTATTAAATTAATAAAGGGGCGGGCAATACAGTTAAAATCCTTAATAAATTTCTAGTAGAAATTATAGAACCCTAAGAAGGCCTATACTCCTTTTATAGTAGTAGGCTATTTCTAATCTTTAACCGCCGTTACTTTTTCTAAATCGACTATTATACTTTTAATATTAATAATAAAATTTAGGAATTTAGTCTTAGTAATTCCGAATTCGTACTTTTTAATACCGCCTATAATCCTACATTGCGTAGGCGGTTTAATACTTTTTATATATAACTATTGTATTCTTCTATATTTTCCGAGTAAATTAAGATATTGTCAATATATACGCGATAGAAAATATTTAGATAATTGATTAAAATATCGTTAATAAAATATTAGAAAAACGAGGGGCCCTTAATAAGACCGAAGGGCAATATTTTATATTTATATAAATTATAGCGGGTTCTAAACGTCGTTAAGTCTTTATAATCCCGGTATATTCGTATACAGTAAAAAGCTTACCGAATATCGATTTTGGAGAATATTTTTACTTATCTAATATAGGTTAATATTTCGTTAATAAATAGTAATAAGTACTAATTTTTTTTAAATAGGGTATTAAATTTCCTATAATCGATATAAAAGCGTAGACCGCTATTAGCCTTAGGTATAAATAGTATAGGTATAGCCTATAGCGCTAAATTAATTTCGATAAATCTTTTTTAAAGGTTATTTATAATATACTTTTAATACTCTTCTAATTCCTTTAACGTTATTTTATATAGGGAATTATATCCCAAATCCCCTAGCGTTTTACCTTCCTCTAAAATGATCTAATAGTCGACCTTCTTTCAGTACTCCAATAGGGTATTAGAATTATATTTACTAAAAACGTCGATATAATTATAATATTAAATTAGAAGTTTCTTTAATACTAGGGAACGATACTCCTTATCGTTTAATAGTAATACTTACATTTTTATACTTTTAATTAAGCCGTCAATCTTATATAAATTAGTAGATTTTACTTTTATTCTATATTTTAAGTAGTATTTAAATATTATAATATTAATAATTACTATATCTTATAATTATTCTTTTACTTAAGCGAATATTTTCTTTAAACAGTACGGGCTTTAGCTATCCTTTAATAAATATACTATTAATTAACGGTTATCCCTCTTTACTTTTTAAATAGCTTACTCTATTTATACGATTTCGGCCTCCGACGTATACTTATATTTAATACTATCGAATAATTCCTATTCCATTTATTCGATTTACGAAATTTCGGCGCCTCTACTATAATATTTAATTATATAGAATTCCTTAGGGCGCTAATCGAGGGATAAAAGGCTATTATTAAATAATACGGTAAACTTTCCCTTATTTTGTACTACTACTTCTAATTCGGTAATATATTCCTATAGAATTCGTTCTAATAGTATAGTATTCCTCGGGCCGAATTCTATAATTCTATCCTCTATATATATCCCTTTATCCGCCTTTACAATTCTATCTCCTATATATACTTCTTCTTCCGCCTTACGTACCGCTAGTCCTCCCTTTATTTCTTCTATAACCTTTTCGAATTCTATTATATTTTCCTCTTCGGTTTAACCTTTACGGACTTAAAATAACGTTCTATCCGCCTAGCGCTTATCCTCCTACACTATTAATATATTATAATAAATTACGTCTTTTTAGTACGCGGGGTCGCGTAGTAGATTAGACTATTTTATTTACAAATTGTAAATATTCGGGGTTGGGATTAAGGAGTCGGGGAAGTATAATAAGCGGTTATAATAATTCGCTAATATTCTATAGTATTCGAATTATATTTATCTAACGATTATATTTCAGCTAAAACTAAGTAAAACGATTATTTACTTATTATAAAACTTATATCTTTAAATATATAGGTATTCCTTTAAAATATAGTTAATAATATCCAGCGTTACTTATTTATAGGGCGTAATATAACCGGATTCGAAATCCGTATACGTCTCAAATTATAAATACTATAATTTTTTCGCAAAAATATTACTTATAATAAAGTAAACATTTACTCCTATATCGATTAAAGTTTTGGTAGTAGAAATAGATAATCTATTTTGAACTATATTATATTTAATTAGAAAAGAAGATCCCTTACCTAGATAATTATTTAGTTAAAAGTTAAATTCTATTATACTAGTAGAATATATCGGTATCGACGTTATTAGTTCCTTTTTTATAATCGATATTTCTCTTAAGAAAGAAGTTAATTGCCCTAAGGAAATTAATTTTTCGGTTCCTCTTCGGAAACAATAGCCTTAAGGGCTTCCTCTTTAAAAAAGTCCTCTAAGTCCGATTTAGTAATTATAATACCGTTAAAAATATCCGGAAGATTAATTAATATAGTATTAATTTAAAAAACTTTATACTTTTCTACTACTTTTTTAATACGATTACAATCCGGGTATTTTATAATTCGGTAACCCTCTTTTTAATAGATAAAATATTTACCCTTGTTTAAAATTTACGAAATTCTTCGGCGTTAAATTTCTTATAGAAGAACGAAGAATTAAGTAGGCAATTCTTTACTGGGTTAAAAATTAAAATAATTATAGTTTTTATACTTAATTTCTTATAATAGGACTTCTTAGAATAGGAAGAAGAAAATAAGAAATTTAATTAATAATTTTCGTTAATAGATTAGATAACGGTATAGTAATTTTTAAAAGTCTTGCCGGAGTCGAAATACATAATCGTAGTAGGCTTACAGAAGCGCTTTAGCAATTTGTACTTTATTATTAATTTTTAATAGTAGGCCGGGATATAGATTTATCCGATTAGACGAATAAATTTGACTTTAAAATTTTAGAAACGCTTATTGTCTTTTATTATTAATTTTTCGAACTCTATATTTACCTTTTCAATAATATTTTTATTTAAATAATTCTCCTTTAAATAATTTAATAACTAATTAATAATTATTAAGCGAAGGGGGTTACCGTTATATTTATAGACGAAGGGGAGGATAGTTTTATTAACTTTACCGCTTAGACGTCCTATAATAATATTAAACGTAGTACGTTCGGTAGCGAAATAATCCGCGTTAATTTTTAATATACCGCAAATTTAGAATAACTATATTTCGAAAAATATTTTATTTTTATTTAATTCGCCGTAGAAAAGTAGGATATTAAATACTTTAATAAACTTCTTACTACGGCTATTAAAAGAGTAAGAGGAACGTTTCAAACCCAAACGGGAGGAGAGATTAAGTAAATTGTAAAAAGGGGCCTTCTTATAACGCCGGTCTTCTTTATTATTACTATAGTATTTACCCTTAGAATTATTTAATTAATCCGAATTAAATTTATTATTAGACGAATTAAGGTTATTTATACCGGCCAATTAACCGCTATTTCTACTATTATTTCCTCCATTTCTATTAAATATATTATTAACCTAAGAAATTTTACGTATTTTATTAGTAGTTTTATTCTTAACTTTAATAGGGATTTTATCGATAACTTTATAAATTTTATATTCGGAGGAAATATAGATATAGTACTTCTAATAAAAATCGTTTAAAGTAAACTCAACGAAATTGTTAGCGAATTTTTATTTATTATTTTCGATTAAGGCGTATAGAATAATAAGGTCTTTAGCTTTAACTATTAGGGAATACTTGAGGAATTTATTACTCTTCTCCAATTTAATTAACTTATCTTTAATAATAAATAATTTATCCTTAGCGCTTTAGAATTTCTAATAGGTATAGTCGATATAGAAGTCTACCGCCTTCTTCTCCTCACGTAATAAGATTAATTTAATCTTTATTATATTAAAGTCTTATTCTAATTTATTAATATACTCTCAGAATTCGTTAGATTTATTAATTATTATAGCGGGGTTAGTTTTAATTTAGGTCTTTACGGCGTTGAATTAAATTATTAAAATATTAATCTTACCCTTAAAATAAACAATTTCTATTTAATTCGTAATTCGTTTAACATTTAAGTTATTTATATATAATTTAATAGTTTTATTAATATAAAGATTATAATCCGCTACTATTTCGGCTAGGGATTCGTCGTAGGAGGCGTAGTAATATTTAACCTTTTCGTATTCTTCGTATAATTAGTCTTCCAACTATTAATAAATAGCCTCTAAATTAACAAAGCGCTTCTATAAGTCGATCTCGCCGCGGGAGGCTATTATAACTATATTGCATTTATCTTTAACGCAAGCAATAATAGCGTTTTACTCCTTTATTTTCTAAATAAAGTAAATAATAAAAGAATACATTTTACAGATTATAACGTCTATATAATTAATTATTTCTACTAAATCGTTAATAAACGTATAGAAAATTTATAAGGAAA
This sequence comes from Neurospora sp. CHS-2018c, assembly GCA_009806235.1. Taxonomy (NCBI): domain Eukaryota; kingdom Fungi; phylum Ascomycota; class Sordariomycetes; order Sordariales; family Sordariaceae; genus Neurospora; species Neurospora sp. CHS-2018c. Next base: position 1,426,863 of record RAPC01000013.1, read on the forward strand.
TAAAACGGACGCGTATTTCGTTCTATATTACAGTAGGGTCCTAATTATACGTATTCGTAAATTATATAAATATTATTATACCCTTCTAAATACTTAGAACCGCCGACTTCTAACCGTTTTTAATAACCGGTTGGAAGTAAATATAACCGAAATTATAACAATTCTTAAAGTTATCGGTTATATAATTGGCCTAATTAATATCGTCGCCTTTTAAATCGTTAAAGGACAGGGCAAAACGCTTACTACTAATTTTAGGAACAATATTAGCCTAATAAAGGTCGCGTATTTATTATAGTGTAAAATTAACGAAGTCTTCGATATTAGGACTATTAGTTTTATTATCCGGAATAACGGGGACTATTTTATTAAATTTATAAACGTCGAGAAATATACGTTTAATTAAGGAGAGGTTTGCCGAGACGTTATCTTTAATATTATAGAAAAATTTAATATTAAAATATATTTTACGGTAATACAACGCCTAGGAATTATTAAGAAGACCCTCCGTCGTCTTACCTTTAAAGGGAAGCGGACAATTAGCCGGCGGACGATTAGGGGTATTTTATTATTAAATAATAATACGCTCGTACAAGGCTAATAAGTCGCGAATTATTAAATTAGGGCTATCAGTTTTACAATTTTTATTATAATTACCAATAGAAGTAGTAATAATAAAGGGCTAATAGTTAGGGATTATATCTATTAAAGGTAGGAGAGGGTATATAATAAAAAGAGATAGTAAATTATTCTCTTCAATAGAATTGGTTTTAATATTATCGTCGTTATATAGGGTATAGCTCTCGGCCGTCGGGTTGCCCTCGGGCCAGCCGCTAGGATTAATTATTATATTGGAGTTCATTACTCTTAAGCGGAATTATAGAAGGTATAGGTCTCGAAGTAAGATTGTCTTATATTGAATACGCGCTACAATTTCGGGTCGTAACTCGGGTTTTCGTAGTTTCGATTTCGTTAATTATAATAACTTCGAATATTTATCGGGTTTACGCCGCTAATATCGCAATTTTAAATATCGGGTAGTTTAAGTAGAATATTATAATTACCGTCCCCGGTCGTATAATATTATTAACTTTAATATTATATAAGGACGTACACAATTACGAGAAAAAACTAGTTCAAGGAGGGTTATAGTATAATTCAAATACAATATTAAAGCTAAAGAAGAAAAGAGGGAAAGGTATAAAAGTAAACTGGCTACGCGAAGTTAAGTAGTATGCACGCGCCAAGCCCTATTAAATCGTAGTAGGGCGTGCCGCGAAGGCGGCGCGCGACCACGTGACCCAACCCGTGCAACCTCTAGGCAGTTATAGCACTGGGCTATAACAACACCCCTTACGCAACGACCCCTCGATTAACCTCTTTACGATTTGAACTTACGCATATTAAATAAGAGCCATGCTACTCGCGCAGTATCACTTTTCTACGCGCGCAGTATCACTACGCGGTTAGTTATATTAGGGTAGGGTTGGCTAACCGCGTAGTGTTACAGTAATCCTTAACCCTGTAATATTCTTCATGGTGTTTAACGTTCTAGTAGTATTGATAGTCGATATTTCGTAATAATGTGTTGGTATTGTGGTCACTATTACTAAGGTAGTAAACCGTGCAAAGGAAATTCAAGCATCTATATTCTAACTACCTATCTAAACTCCCCTCTACTCTCTAGCTTCCTTTTTGAGGGTTTAATAGTCCTCCCGCTTCTAGTTACCGCTGTAGGTGTTGACGAACGTATTATAGTACGTTTCTTGCGGGCAGGCTGTTCGTTAGAGCTTGAAGGAGCAAGGGGATCGCTTGAGGGAGCCGCTTGAATTGTTGCAAGAGCTCGAGTTACAATAATAACAATCGAATTATCTGAAGCAAAAGGATTTAATGAGGAGGGTGATCCTTTTGGTGCCTGCACCTCGATGGTAGAGCCTACGGTAGAAGCCTTACTGTTACTCTCGCTAGTACTAACCTCATCGACTGTCTCAAACTGGGACTGTCGCGGGCGGAGTGAGGGCTTTAGTGTTTGACTATTAGGGTTAGGGATTACTGTGACACTGCGCGCGGAGAAAAGTGACACTGCGCGAATAGCATAGCTCTTAAATAAAGGCATTTGCTCCGGCGGCACCAGCCTCTGGCTCTAGAGGCCCCAAACCTTATAGAGGCCCCAATCGGGTTAGGGTTTAACGTGTAGATTATTTTTTTCAACCTTTTAATACAGTCAGACAGTAATCGTACAATAGTATTTCCGTGCAAACAGTGCCAAGCCCAGTCAACTAGTGGAACCCCTATTTACCCATCTGTGTACGAGCCCTATTAGACTTAGTGATTTTGAGCTTCCTTTTAACCTTTATAACCTTTTTTCAACTCCTTCTTTATAACTAGACTAGCTGTAAACACCAGAATAGGCTAGAATTACTCGTACGTACGTAAATATTTATTATATTAATTACTAGAGTTATCTACTAATTTCCTTAGGGTCTTAAAGCACTGCGCGCATTATAGCGCCGCCGTTGGAATTAAATGCGACCGTCGACCTTACCTACATCGAGGATGAGGAGTGGGAAGGCTTCTCTAATAACGATATTCTCGTTAACTCTCCTAGCGACTCCAGTAACTCCCCTAGTAATTCTAGTTCTAGCGATTTAGACAAGGAGGGTATTACTATTGATTACCGGGATATAATTTTCAATTTACTAGCCGGCGCTATCCTTCCCGCTGCTACGATTTAAAACCTTTAAGAAGCCGTTAATAAGTAGGCAAAGGATTACGGCTTTGCGGTTAATCGTTGTAACGGCTGTAGTACGAAGCCTAGAGTTTTAATTAATGAATATATACGGTACTACCTCTTCTATAACTGGTTTGGTTAACTGGGTAAGTTAAAGGCGACGATTCGAAAGATAGCCTTACGTAAGTGTAGTTATAATTGGATGGCTATTGTAAAGAAGGAGGAGGATGGTTTCTAGTATTTCCGTTTATATACTAAATCCTATTATTAAGTATACAATTACCCTCGGTCGAATAACCCCTTTGCCTACCCCTAATATTATAAGATAAAATTAGAAGTATTTAAAACTATTGACGATTACTCGAAGCTCAATGCTATACGAATTCGTAAGATTACTTTTATCGTACGAAATAACTATTTAGATTTAATATATATAAGGAAGGATATTTATAACGTATGCGTACGTATTCGCCGATGTAACTTCGATGGCTATATTCCAACGGGCGCTTTTATTAAAGTTTTTAATGATAATAATATTGATTATATTAAGAAGATAGACCCAGATCTTGGACTCGTGGGCACAAGAAGTGTGTTGATTGTGCTAAACTAGACAGAAAGAGGAAAGGAAATGTGGAGGGCTAAAATACAATGGTGGTGCGGGCTGGTGGACCCACATGACACAGACTGCCAGTGAATGGCAGGGAGGTGGGACAGACCCCACCACAACACCAGACGACGAAACGAGGCTACTGGGGATTGTATTTACTCTCCTGCGTTGTATATATATAGTCCAGCGTTTTTACGAGGTTATGATTATTGATAATACGTACAATACGAACCGCTTTAATTACCCGTTTTACTAAGTATTTAGTATTACTAACGTTAGTACTATCTTTAATTACGCTTTTGGTATTATTAACGACGAGAAGTAAAAAGTATTCGATTTCTTAGTTAATGCTACTAAATAGATACAATTACGATATAATATCCTAGAGCCCGCCGTCGTCGTTATTAATAAGTGTAAAGAGATGAAGTAATCCTTAGTATAGATTTTTCTTAATACTTAATAATAGTTCTATTTATTCTATATTATTAAGAATGTATTGTATAACGTTAAATTGAAGTAGAAGAAGTTAAAGGACGACGATTTTAACGACAATTCTAACAACGAAGAGGGTATCGATAAGTAGGAAACTCCCGTCCTATTCGACAATACCGACTATAGCCTTTGTGCTTTTGTACGAAGCGGTACTTCTAGTAAAGCGGATTAAACGATTATTAACGACCCCTATAGTATTGTAAAGTAATTTAAGATTATAATGTATAGTAAGATAGAGCTAGAGTTCTTTGTTGCTTGGGAGGATTTAAAGAAGCGCTTTTTAGCTTAGAAATTAGTCCTTCGTTATATTTAGAAGAATTGGCTCCTTATTAGAGATTAATAGGTATATTACTATATTAAGTAGTATAGAAATTTTGGTGTAAGGGTTACCTCCCTAGTTGAATTAAGTAATTTTAGTATTAAGAGTTACCTTCTTAATGGTAATAGCGATATTTTTAAATTGGTTTCCGCTATTATCGAGATAGTAGACGAATAGTATATAACTTTTAAAGAAAAGCTAGTAAGCTACTAAATTCGTCAACGTTACGAGTATATTGCCTGTAATTACTTGGGTTACCTCCCCTTATAAATTATATTTATTACGCTAGAGATAATTAATTATAAATACCTTTAAGTAGAGAGAAGCCGGCTAACCGATTAGCGTAATAACCTTCCTTCCCTCCCTCTTTGTAATGAGGATTGTAATGTCCTTCTTTAGTATAGGTTGCTTTATTGTTATGAAATTTTTAAGCAGTTAATTGCAGAGAAGCTATTAAAGCTTAATTACATATACTTTCGCTAGTATTTCAAAGTGCCTCTTATATGTATTCCTATATCTATATATCTATATATTATTATTAACTAGTCTCGTTCAATAGGATTTCAACGATTTCTACCTTCGCTTTTGAGACCCCCGCGTTACGCCTAGCGGTCGTAGCCGTCCTAAGAACTCTGCTAGAGCCATCCCTAACGAGTACGCACTCCCAAAGGCAACGAAGATTCTTAAGACCCCTAAGAAGCAAAAGGCTATACTTGGTTCAAAGAAGGGAAGTAAGAAGGCTACGCTAGTATTAAAGAGAGGGAGTAAAAAGGTTATACTAGTTTTAAAGAGTAAGAAAAAGGTTAAAAAGGTTAAGCCTATTAAATAGAGTAATTTTAATAACTTGCCTCGCTTGTAGCCAAATATTCGACGTAAATTGTCATATTAGGAAAGCGACGATATTGACGAGCTAGCTCCCAGTTCTATTAAACGTAAGCGCGTACGAGAGCCGGTTAGCTCTAATACTTCTAATTATAGTAGCGAGTCGGAGGTTGCATCTCTAGAGCCAACGCTTAATTGTATTCGAATAGCTATATTAAATATAGAATTAGAGACGGAGATAGAGACCGAATCAGAGGCAGAATCAGAAATAGAGGCAGAGGCAGAGGCAGAATTAGACTCTCTAGTAATCCCGCTTCTAGATTACCTCCCGCCTTTGGAGCTTCCGCCTCTAGAGCTCTCCTCCCCAAAGTAGTCTCTAGAGACCTCTCTAGAGCTAGAGCTGCAGCTAGAATTTACTCTAGAGCCTTCTCTAGACCCCTTTAATTAAGATATCCCTCTAATACTAGAGCTAGAGCCCTACTAGTTGTCTCTAGAGCAATGGTGGTCCTTTCTAGAGCTAGTACTAGACTCTATTTAAGTAGTTGTACTAGAGCTCTCGTCTCTAAAACCACCCAATTAAGTGATTGTACTAGAGTCAAGCTCTCCAGTTAAGCAAGCGGTTAACTATAAGAGAGCCAGAGCAATCTTAGAAGTCTTACTTACTCCCAAGGTTATACGAAGTAGTTGTGTAAGTAGGCCTAATTAGAAGGCTATAGAGGCGAGCTAATAGTAGAAGTAAATACTATACTAAGTATTACGAGATTACCTCTACCTTATTCTCCATCGTTAGTACTATAGTCTTTTATAGTGTAAATGAATGCTATAAAACTATCCTATGTGTAAAACATTATATGCCATAGAAATCTCCATACAAAACTATGTCGTTGAATATCGCTGTCATTTTTTCATGTCTGTGTAAGACTCTGGAATTTACCATGTAAATGCTATTTTACGTTAAAATGACGTGCCAAGGATTGAAATATTGGGGCCTCTATAAGGTTTGGGGCCTCTGGAGCCAGAGGCTGGTGCCGCCGGAGCAAATGCCTAAATAAACCCCGATTCACAATTATACCTCCTATTCCTCTACCCTTCGAGAGACCAACGCAACGAATTTAAGTACTCGCGTAGGAATTAAGAAAACCCCTAAAATCCTTAATACCACCCCTTCATTTAACGGGAAAGCTCATAATTAGGTTTCCCTACAATACTTTAATCCAATTTCTATCGAACGGCGAATTCAAGTACCCGTCCGACAAATCGACTAATACTATAGGTTTTACCCCTCCTACAACGAATTCAAATAACCGTCTAAGGCGACTTCCCTCCCGTTATAAATGCGCAAATCCTATTATAATTGCTTATAACCTCGTTTAATATATAAAATTCAAATGAAAAGAGCTAATAATATATTATAAACCGTCGGTAAACTTCCTGCAATATTAGTTATAGTTAACCAATAGCCTCCTAATTTAATGTACTCGCCTAATTTAATGTACCCGCCCGACCTAACGGAATTACGTCCTAAACTCCTGTTACCCTTCAACGCTATTGCAAGCCGCCTCCCGGAGAGTCTAATTACTTCGGTAAACGAAATTATCCTATCGGTAATTTAGGAAAAGACTTCTATTCGCAGCAAATGTAAAAGAATTTTGCCGACCATCCTTAGAATAATACGTATAATATTTCGTACTATATTATAAATTTTATAAAATAATGAAGTAAATGAGCCGTCGACTATCGACCCGTCGGAAGACGACGTTTTAGATATATTTAACCTTCCCGCCCCTATAAGTAAAGTTAAAGGTAAGAAGAAGGCGGAGCTAAACCTAGTTCCGAATACGGTATAATTATAGGTTAGACTAACGAAAATAGGCGGGAATAAGGATATTGTTAAATACTTAAAAACTATTATTTTAGATAGTTATAATACTATAATTAAGGAGTTAAAGGGTATTAAGGACGAGATAAATATAATAAATATTATTACTGGTATTTTCTAAGGAAGTTTAAATTAGATTATTCAAGATAATAAAGATATACGATCTTTTCTTTTATAAATTATTAAAATCTATTTTCGATTAATATCCCCCGTTAAATCGGTTATAACGGGGATTTAATTCGGGTTTCCGACCCTGCCGACTACTTATTTACTAGGTATAGGAATAAGTACTACTCTTCCTCCCTTAAATCCTCCCTAAGCTTAAGGTATAAATAATAATATTAGTAATAACCCTCTTCTAATTAATCCTTCCGCCTAAACGCTAACTAATATTATAATTGCCTAGGCAGTTCTTTAAAATACTATTACTTAAGTGGCCGTTATTTAATTTACTGTAGATTAAATTGTAGTAGCTATCGCTGCTATTTAAGTTTCGGCCGCCGCCCAAAATACTGCTCCGGCTCTAGCCTCCGCCCCCGCCCAAAATACTTAAGGAATTAATGCGAATATTACCTAATTAAAGAATAGTTATAATACGGCTGTATTTATCCTCGCTAATATATAACCCGGATTTAACCCCTCTACGTTACCCGCTACTGCTATTAAAAAATAGGTATAACTACCCAATTTTAAAGGATATCTTCAATTAATACCCTTTATCCTACCCGGGTAAGGAAGTATAAGCGCCCCGGCCTTTTAACTATAAGCTAGCCCTATTTACGTTATTAATTTAAATTTTAAGTATAAAATTAAATGCGAGGACGTTGGAGTCTTCGACCCCTAGTAAATTAAAGATCTTAATGATATCGAAGTCGTTTAAAACGGTATAAAGGTTATATAAACCGACGTTAATTTATTCTGAAATAAAATCCAAACCTTCCTAAAAAACCCTATTACTATCGATATAGCGGCTATTCAATTAATAGCTATATTCTAAACCCTATTAGTAAAACAAACTATACTTTAGTAAAATACTAAATTATCGGCGGAATAAAGAGCTAATATTCAATTTAATACTATTTTTGTCGCAATCGACGCTTTATATATTAAATTTATACCTAATACTACCGCCGCTACTAAACAATTTACCGAAATTAAGTTTACTATCCGGAATATCGCAAAAGACGAATCCTATTTTATCCTTTACTTTTAAAAGAAGCTAAGGTATATTCGTACTATAGGAATGCTTAATATTTAACAAACTAATTAGTAAAGAATAATAGTACAAATCTAGACCGTATTAAACTTAAAAATTAAGTAGTACTTATAACCCCCGTTTCGCTTCGAAGATTACTAATCGTATATAAGAGAAATCACCGAATATAAGGAATTAATCGTCTCCGTAGCCCGCTAATAATACCTATATATTAGGCTAATCGTAAGGATTAATCGAATAGCCTAGATATTATTTACAATTAGAGAAGAAAGTAGCGAATCTTTTACCTATTACCAAAATCGACCCCGTAATGATAATTATAACCAAGGACGCCGTAATCGCCGTAATAGTTAAGACCGCAAAAGAAACCGCAATAATAACTCCAAATATAATAATTGTAATCGCAATAAATACTATAAGTAAGAACGCTCCTGTAATTCCTAGCGCGATAACCACCGTAACTCTCGACGCAATACTTACTGTAATAACCGTAATAAAAATATTGTATATCAACCCCGTAATAACCAATACAAACGCAATTTACTAATACCCAACCGTTCCCACCTCGTATAGGAAAAAGAGGACGCTGTTACAGGGCTAGCCTGTAACTGTCATCTGGTCGCGGTATTACCACGGCAATATTTGCCGGGTTAATATACGCTCTCTAATTAGCTATACCGCCCCAGAGGCTGCAACCAACTACTTGCCGTCCCGATAAGTAGGTCAATTACGTATACTAAGGATAGGGTTTAACTATAGGTATATAGGATGAGCCGCTACGTATAGATTTTATAATTTCCCTTCTTCCTTATATAATTATATAAATTTTAATTAACCCCTAACGTTTAGTATCGCCTTGCCTCGTAATAATTAAATATATTTTTATTATTATACTACGAATATATATTATTATAAGGAAGAAATACACTGTTTAATATACCTATTATAATACTATTAGTCGCTAAAGAAGAAATCCTATAATAAGTAGAATCTATAATTCTTAATACCAATATTATTATTACCGATGTAAATATCCTATTAGAAGAATAATAATTATTATTAATATATATTTAAGAGGACGTCGACGTTTCAAACGCCCCTTAAAATAATAAGCCGTAGAATTCTAACGAATTAGAGAATTCTATTCCCCTTCTAATAAATAAAGAAATCTATTTTATAGCTTTAAATAATATCCCCAAAACCTCGGCTATCGATACCCTCTTTAATACTTTTACAACGGACAAATCTATACCTTTACAAATCGCCAAAAATTCTATTATTAATACTATTTACTTAATTAATAATAATACTTTCTATACTATTATTTACCCTATCGCGTATATGATTTAAATACTTAATTACGGCGCCGCTAATTTTGTAAACTAATTCGAAGACTTTAAAATTTAATTCTAGATAAGGATAAGTAAAAACGAAGTACTTAAAATAGTTTTTAGAAAAATAGAATATATTACTGAAATAATATAATCAATCTTTTCAAAAATATTAGAAAAATTTAATTAAATTAAATAAACTAATAATAATAATACTATAATTAATCTTAATAATAACGGTAGGGAAAATAGTAGTACTAGTAGAGGATTAAATACAAAAATTAGAAATACGTTAGGAAATAACCTAGGGTATACCTTTATAGCTAATTCCTTTAGAGCTTTTCTTATAATTGTAATTACCCCTAAAGTACTATTTTCTAACCTTAATCCCTTTATAATTAATTAAAAGAATTTTATTTAGCGGAACGAGGCCTATATTACTTAGAGAAATTATATTATAATAGTCTAAGCCCTTAATAAATTCTATTTCCTTAATGAATATATTAAAATTCTTTATACGAATTATTTCTTAGGCCCCGAAATAGTAGTAACCCTGTAGAAGGATTTCAATATTATTCTAATTAATTTTAATAACTTTATAAAGTAGAAATAGGAGATAAGCTTTACTTTTATAATATTTATAGATTTTTATTTTAATAATATTGATTTAAAATTTAATACCGTATGCTACTTTAATAAATTTAAATAAGGTAACTGCTTTTTTACCGACTTCGAAATAGATTTTATTAAGACGGTAGACTGTTACTAATTGAATAAAACTATAAAAATCCATTACTTTCGTAACAAAATCTCTAATAAATTCCGTATCGCCGTCTCGAACTAATGTATTTACCCTAAAGACGACGACTTCGAAGGATAACTATCCCTTTACTATAATTTAATATATAATTTAGAAAACGACGAATACTGTACTAAATTCAATTAGCCGTAGGCTAGTAAAAGTAATAGTAATGCTAATAATACTGGTAGTACCCCTAATATGAATAATAATTTAAAGGATATACTACTAATTAAAGAAGTAATACTATAGATTTAGACGCTGTTTATATCGCTCGTATTATTTATTCGGACGTCTTCAACCAATATATAAAAGACGGCCTATATTAGAAGTATAACTAAGAAGGCTATATTATACGTATTTATAAAAATAGTATTAACTATAATAATAAAAGCCTTTAAAACGGCGGCTATAACGGCTCCTTTAGTAATTGCGGAAGCTATTACAATTACGGCGGCCGAAGTAGTCGAAGCGGCCGCGGCGGTTAGAATTCTAATTTATTTAGCCGCTCTACTACTAATTAAAGAAGTTATAGTAATACTAAATTCCGTAGTACTAATATAGAAGACGCTAAAAATAAAGGTAAAGAATATTATAACGCCAATAATGGCGCTAATTAGGGAAATATTTAAATTCTATAAATAATCGCCTATAAAAGTAAGAAAGATTTATATAGGGGAAGTTTCGGGAGACTAACGAAAATTTAGAAATAGTCGTTATCAATTCGCTAAATAATTTTAATTAAAATTTAATACTCCTTTCTTCTTACCTACTACTTAAATTGTATAAAATTCTATATACTACTTTCGTCAATAGTAATTACTCTATATTAACCTTTATCGACTATTCCTTCGTAAAAAAGAATAGATTTACTACTTTTAAATTATTAAAATTAAAGAAGCTTACCTTCGTTAATAGTATTATAAAAAGCCTAATTACTAAAAGTCTAATAACGAACCTCTATATTAATTATTATTTCGAAAATATTACATTTTTAATTTACGACCTCTCCTTTACTTACTTAATTATTTTCGGAATACTTTAATTAAAAAAGTATAAACCTTTAATATCCTAAACGGAGGGATAGGTCTAATTTACTAATTAATATACCGATTATTATTTACTAATTAGCCTCTCCCTATTTATAAGGATTGCCCCTAATGTTTAATAACGCTTTATAAACGTATAATACTAAATAGAGGCTAATTGTATAGACGAAAGAATAAACGGTAATACCCTAATGACGTCCGGACTTAAAATACAAATAATTAATTATATTAAGAAGATAACTATCTCTCTCAATAACCTTATAAATAGAATAGGCCTATTTAACCGCCCGGATCTAATTATATTAAAAATTCCCGGACTAGCGAAAGCCGTTTCGAATACCGATATTAATAGCTTAATCCCTTAACGACTATCCTTATCGAATTACTATATTCGAAACCTAGAGGCCGCCTTATTAAAAAAGCTAAAAGTTATTAATAACCTAATCCTTTAATAGACCAGGAGGTTAGAAATAACCCCTTTAGGAAGGCTAAAAACCGCCCCCTTAAGAAAGTTAAAAGCCGCTAATAGTTTAACCCTCTATAGGACTAAAAGGCTAAAAACCGCTAATAAAGCTCGCGAATTTAATTAAGAACTTATAATAATAGCTTTCGAATTAAATTAAATAAATATAATAACGGCTTACGAATTAGATTAAGAAAATATAACGACTAGCGCTAATTACCTATACGAAATTTAGTCCTATTATAGGACCCGTAAAGTTTAATCCTATTATAGGACCTACGAGGCTTAATCCTATTATAGGACCTGCAAAACTAAATCGTATTATAAATTCCGTAAGAGACTAAGTCCTACTTCGCCGCGCTTTAAAACGTTATTCGCTTATTACGCAAACCGCCCTATAGAAAGCATTAATAATAATACTATTTTACTAACGGATATTCCTCTCAATAAGACTAAATCGCTTCGAATAGTTCTATTACTTTACGAGAAAATAAATAGAGCTTATATTATACTAGTATTATAATAACCCGTCGCCGCTAATTCTAACGAAGTAAACGAATTATTCGACTCTAAAGATATTACTAATATTAATACTACAACATTTCATTAGCTATACGAATATAATAACTTATAATTATACTTAATTAATTATACCGAACTCGAATGCTTAGCGGCCGTTTACGAAGTTAAAACTTATAATAATATTATTAAATAAATAATTAAAAATATTTATATAGGAAGAGGCTAATAATATAAAGACTATTTCCCCCAACGGCTTTACAATTTTATTAATATTTATATTAATTAAATTAATATGGTAGAATTAGAAGCCGTAGCGTTTACCAACGTTATAGAATTTATAAATAATCTAGAAACGGATATTCGGGTCTATAAGGCTATTATTATTAAAATTACCGAAGAGGATATATAAAAATTCTATAAAAAGGTTAACCGACCGTTAAAAACCGACGAAAAAATTATAGAAAAATTCCCCCGGAAATATTAGAGGAAAATTATAGCCTTTCGCAATTATAATGTAGGCGTACTATTACCCTTTTACGTATACGATTATAAAATTAAACTAACCCTTAACTTAAGAGTATTAAACGCTAAATATTATATAATATCCCCTATAAAGGCCTTTATTATTAAGAAATAAATTAATAATTAATTTAAGAAAGGTTTTATCCGGCCGTCCTAATTAGCGGTAGCCTTACTATTCCTATTCGTAAAGAAACCGGGCGGCGGAATTCGAATTTACGTTAATTACCGTAGTATTAATAATATTACTCTAAAAATATATTATCCCCTCCCTTTAATTAAAAAAATACTTAACGCTATTTACTGTATTAAAATCTTTATTAAATTTAATATTATCGTAGTATTTAACCGTATTCGTATATAAGAAAGCTATTAATAGCTTACCGCTTTTATTATACGTTTTAATCTCTATAAATCCCTTATTCTACTTTTCGGTTTATAAAGCGCCCTAAGTACTTTTTAAAATTATATTAATAACGTCCTATATAATATACTAAATATTTACGCTACTATTTACCTTAATAATATTTTAATATATTCCGAAAACGAAGAAGAATATATAGTATATATAAATAAAATATTCTAACGTATAATCGACGTAGGCCTCTAATTAAATATTAATAAATACGAATTCGATATAAAACGTATTAAGTATTTAGGTTTAATTATTATATTAAGTAGTATCGAAATAGACCCCGAAAAGGTAAAGGCCGTCGCCGAGTAGGAAATTCCGTAGTCGAAATACTAATTTTAGAAATTCCTTAGATTTACTAATTTTTACCGCCGCTTTATTAATTATTTCTCTATTATAGCCGCCCCCTTATATAAATTTATAAAGAAGTCTATAAATTAAAAATAAGCCGAAGCCTATTAATAGGCATTCGATTCTCTAAAAATGATTTTTATAACCGGGCTAATCCTTAGGATTTATAATTAATCCCAACCGATAGTAGTCAAAACCGACGCCTCTAATTAGACTATAAGTAGTATTCTCTTTTAATACAATAATAATAGCGTCCTACGCCCTATTATTTATTTCTCCTAAAAATATTTAATAACCGAATATAATTATAATATTTATAATAAAGAATTATTTATTATTATTAAAGCTTTGGAAGAATAGTTATTAGAATTGTAGTGAGCCTAACGACTTTTTAAAATTATAATAGATTATAAAGGTTTATAGACTTTTACTAAAAATAAAAAACTTTTGCCTAAGTATATATAGTAGTTCTAATTCCTATTATAGTTCAATTTCACTATTAAATATTAACTAAGGACTTTATAAGTCTGCCCGGATATTTTGAGTAAAAAGCTAAAGGATATACCTAACGACGTTAATAATAATAAATTACTAATTAAGAATAAAACGCTCCTCGACCCCTCTATATTCGTTAATTATATTTAAGCCTACGAATTAAACGCCAAAAAACTCTCTACCGACGAATTAGTAGAGGTTAGTTATTATAATTTAACGTTTTATTAGGACGTCGTAACTTTAATTAATAACCTTAATAAGAAAATATAATTTAAAATAATTAAAAAGTAAATAAATAAAATTACTTTCGCTAAATAGTATATTATTAACGAAAAGGTATACCGCTACGTAGTATTAATCGTCGACTCCGAGGATTATATTCTATACCTCCAATTTATTTAGTAGTACTATAAACCCGCCCTAGTAAACTACTAAAGTAGAGATAAAACTTTTATAATTCTAAATCGGTCCTTTTATTAGCCCGGTATAGATAAAGCCGTAAAGACGTATTACAAGGCCTACTTCTAATATATAAAAACTAAACTATTACGCTAATTACCTATCACAGGGCTAGCCTGTGATGTGGTTGCACTACACTAACCGCACATATACTATGCCAATGCTTTGTGCTATAGCCTAGAGCTATGTATTCGTACTAGTTATATACTTCGTTACGTATAGTCTTACGTACGCGCGTACGGACTAGCCTATTTAGGCTCTCGCCTATATAACTAGTCCTCTACGTACATTTCCCTTTCTCCTCCTTCGTATAATAATATATATTTTACCCTACCCCTAATAGTATTTTCTCGCCCCGTAATAATTTATTATATTAAACTATTACATTACGTATACTTATTATTTAGTAGAGGAAGATTGATTATATTTAAATTGTATTAATTAGTTAATTAAAATTCGTCTCTATACAATTAAGACTTTTATTACAATTCTAACCGTCGAATTAAATAACTATTAAGTTAAATATTGCTATTAAGTAATTCGTATTCTCTTTTCCCTTTATATTTATTTAGTATATTAATTTAGCGATTAATATTTAATAACGCTCTTTTACGCCCTCCCCCGGTAATCGATAACTTTATTACGATTATTATAATTAACGCCTTTACGGCTATTAACCCGGAGTATTAAGAGTAGTTCTCAATTTTAGCTTAAGTATTTGAAAGCTTTAATAATTAAGTAGTTAAATTACCTATTACTATCCCTATAGAGTACGCTTTTAACCTCGCTAACTTTTTGGTTTTTTAAGCCTTTTTTACGGTTATTAGTCGTTTCCTTCGTAATGATATCGTTGCGGTTAAAGCCTAAGTCCGCGAGGTAGAAGAAGAGTTCGAATTGATATAATACGAGTTTGTTCGCTATAATAGTAATATTATTACCCTTTAAATATAAATTACCCTTAAAGTATAAGAGTATAATAATTAATTTTTTATATTTTAAATTTCTTATAAAGAGGAGTTAAAAGCTATCCGTAATTCTTATTATAATTAAATTAATATTTTCTAATCTTTGTACGCTAATAAAGCCTAAGTAATCCGTACTTTTTACGAGGATAAAATCGGCAATTTTAACGCCGATATTGCTAAATTTAGAGAGGAGTTTAAAGACTTCTGCGTTAAATTTAGAGAAGTTTATAAGAGATAGATAGAGAAGTACTAAAAGGTTATTAATAACCGTAGTAAGCGCTATATTACCCCTATTCTACTTAACGATTCCGAACCTCCTAGTAAACCTCCTAATAATCCCCTTAGCGATAGCGAAGACGATATTATAAGTAATAGTAACAGCTATAGGTCGGTATTACGTATTGTTATATTCCCCGCTTTCGATAGTAAAAGTATTAATATTAAGCGTGTTGTTAAATACCGTACTTAGCGTTTTCGTATTAAATTTATTTAGGTAGACGAATTTAAAATCTTTGTTAACGAATATACTAAGTTTTCCTTAATTACTTGCTCTATCGAGGGCTTTCCCTTCGAGGCTATCGAGATTAAATTCAATAAGGCTCTTATTAGTGAACCCGTTAAATAGGATACGGCTATTAAACTATTCGACGAGTTCGATAAGAAGTATAATAACGTCGACGTTATTATAGAATTACGTTGCAAGTTAGAGGAGTTGAAGATAGTTAAAAGTATAAAGTAGTAGGACTTTGAGGAGTGTTTTACCCTCTTTATTAATAAATATAATTTCGATAACGGTATAAAGATTTATTACCTTTGTTAGAAGATTAACGACTATATCCGTATTGCTTTCGCTTATTAAAATGTTTAGTCTATTGATAATAAGTACGACGAATAATTTATAATAATTCGCAATTTAATTAAGTATTTAGAAGATAACGATTAGTATATAAAGAATACTAACCCGTTCTATAAGGCTAGTACTAATATCTTTGCTACCGGCGCCCCTACTTTAGAACTAACCGTTAATTAAAGTGGTAATGCTATAGACTTTAATATTATATCCGCGTCCAATATCTAAATTTTTTATATTATCGATAATAACGTCTTTAAATTCCGTATAAAGAATGGAATGTATACCCGCTATAGTAAGAAAAGTTATTATTCGGCCGATTACCGCTTTTGCGTTAATTTTAAGAAGGAAGTTAAACCCCGTAATAAGAATAAGGGTAAGAATAAGAATAGTAGTAATAATAATAGTAGTAATAATAATAATATTAATGGTAATAATAATAGTAGTAGTAACGGCGGCTAGTAGTAGTAACCGGCCTAAAGTTAATATAGTTACGGTTAGTAGCGCTTTAATTATAGCGGTGGCTATTAAATCTACGCTATAAGTACTACTCCCCCTATAAATATACTAATAGGCGCCCTAATTCCTAGTACCCCCGGCCCCGGCGGTTATTATTACCCGGTCTCTATTTATTAGCCTAATTTTATTGGTCTGCTTGTTGGTAATAAGAATAGTTCTGTTTACGGCTAGGGAAATGTGTAGCCTCTTAGCTAAATTACGTTTAGAAGTACTAATCTACCGGATAAGGAGGAGGAAGATAAGGGTCTATCCCTATATAACTAAATATTATTAAAATAAATAGATTTTTAGTAAATAGCCGTTACAAATACCCTAATTTATTAAATCTCTTTATTTACTTATTTTATAGATTGTGTAAATTGTATTGTTCTACCCTTGTTAATAGTAATTATACTACTTTTAATTTTATTAACCGTCGTTTCGTTTTTCGATATCGACTACCCTTTTTCAAATTGTTAGTCCTTAAGCTATTATATTTCGCTAACGGCTAGGTAAAGGATAGTATTACCTATTTTTCTAAATTAATAATATAGGCGGGTATTTATTATAAAGTTATCGACCTATTTATTTACGATTTCGCCGAGGATAACCCCGTTATTCTCGGCTACTTTTAGTTGGTATATTACGCCTTAGGTATCGATTAGCCTAATAATTCCCTTTGTTTTGGTCCTATTTATAAATAATGTAGTTACCTCTTTTACGGAGCCGTTAGCTGTTGTATTCCTTTAACGGCTTGTTACTTTTCCGCTCTTCGCTTTAATACGCCCGGTATACGCCCCGTATATAAGAAGCCTTTTTACGAAGAAATACCCGATAAGGGGGAATCGGAGCTGCTATAGACGGAATTTACTTGTTGCCTATCTATTTCCGTAATTGTGAGGAGGGCTACCCGCTAGAGATTTAACCGTTTTAAAAATCGCGTAGCTAACCGTTTAGGTACTACTCTACTTGGTAAAACCCCTTCCGGCCCCGGTTAAATACTTATACTATTAATTCTCCTAACGGGGCTTTGAATTCCTTACCCGGTCCCTTATTATATTACTAGAGGAATTTGTACCGGGGTTATAGATTACCGAATCCTAATCCGTCTTTATAGTATTTTTAATAGTCCTATTAATTTTAATGATATTAAGGAGTTCTCTGCGGTAAGTTTTAATTAGTTGGCCGAAACGTATAAGCTCTACGTTATTTATACGATTAGGGCTAATATAGAGGAGGATATTAAGAAGATAGTTAAAGAGGATAAAGTAGAGGAAGAAGGAGGCGTCCTAGATCTTAGGAGTTTGAATAATAATTTAATGGCGGATATAATTAAAGAAGTATTATTAAGTAGAGGTTAGAGGTATAAGAGGTTCTTTAATAGTAATTATTATCGATAGATCGATACTTTAATAGGGAAGGGAGATGCGGTTATTCTACGTATTGTAAAGGTCGTTAATTCTATATAAATTAATAGTATTAATAATAATTTCCTATATTGCGAAGAAACTATTAACGAGTACTTCGCGGCCAATAGTATTAATATTAGTAAAATTACTTTTAAAGATGTTATTAAATTCTATAAGAAGGTAGATAAATTTCTAAAGACCGACGTTTAGATTTAAGTTAAACTCCTTAAGCAATACTAGTATTATATTAGTATTTTCCGATAGGAAGGCGTTAAAGTTCTTCCCTTTAATTGCTTTTACGATTTTAAATTCGAATTCCGTTTGGGAGCTACGCTGCCCGCTTCTCGCGGCCGCGCTTTTAACCTAGACGAATTTAATGTTATTAAGAAATAGATCGACGATAACTTTAAAAAGAAGTTTATTAGACTTTCCTAATCCGAGGCCTCGGTACCGGTTTTGTTAATTAAGAAGTTAGGAGGTGGAGTCCGCGTTTGCGTCGATTATAAAGGTATTAATAATATGACTTTCAAGTCCCGCTACCCTTTACTACTTATTAAGGAGACCTTAGACGCGATTTGCTATATTAAGATTTTTATTAAATTCGACGTTATTGTAGCCTTTAATAAAATTTGTATTAAATAGGGCTATAAATAGCTAACCGCTTTTATAATACGGTTTAGTTTATTCCTTTTGATTTATAAGGCGCCCCCGGGGCTTTTTAAAATTATATTAACGATATCCTTTACAATATCTTCGACGTTTATATAATTGTATACTTCGACGACGTCTTTATTTATTCGGATAATGTACGAAATTACAAACAGTACATTAACGACGTTTTCGATAGGTTTATTAGGGTAGGCCTTAGTATTAATATTAATAAATACGAATTCTATATAATATATACGAAATATTTAGGTTTAATTATTACCCCGGGAGGTATTGAGATAGATTTAGAAAAGGTTAGAGTAATTATAGAATAATAAGTCCTAGAGTTAAAGAAGTCCCTATAGTCCTTTTTAGGTTTTGTAAATTTCTACTAGCGATTAATTAAAGATTTCTCGATTATAGCGACCCTATTTTACGAATTTATAAAGAAGGATATAATTTAGATTTAGAATAATAATTATTAGAAAGTATTCGAATCTTTAAAGAAGGCTTTTACCGAGGGCCCCGTTTTGAAGATCTACGATTAGACTAAAAAGATTATTATTAAAATAAATATTTTTAATTAGGCCGTTGGCGGTATTTTCTTATAGTATAGTAACGATAGTATTTTCTACCTTATAATTTACTTTTCGGTTAAATATACTTCGTAGGAGTATAATTACGACGTCTATAATAAAGAGTTGTTAATTATTATTAAGGCTTTAGAGGAGTAGAAATTAGAATTTGAAGGAGTTTAGTAGCTGTTCAATATCTTAACCGATTATAAGAATTTATAGACTTTTACGACTAATAAGTAGCTTATCCAACGGTATATGTACTAGTCTTAATTCCTATTTCGCTTTAACTTCTTAATTAAATATACCCCCGGCTTAAAGAATTTATAATTAAATACCTTAAATCGCAAGCCTAATAACCGTTTAGACGGCGAGGAAGACGACTACTTAATTATACGTAAGAGAGTTCTACTAGACCCTATATAGTTCGAAGAAGGTTATTTTAAATTTAACAACTCCGCCGCTAATTTCTTATTATATTTATTAGGCTAGGAGGACTTTAATACTAAATCTACTAACGACTTGATTTATACTAGTTATAAGACGTTTATTTTCTTATAAAAATTAGTCTTTTACTTAATAGACGAATCCTATTGGTAATAGCTATTAATTATTAGGAAGGTCTTCTATTAGGCCTTTTCGGAATACTATATCGTTAATAGTATTATAAAGTAGTAAAATAAAATTATTATCGACCCTTATAATAAGGACTTCTAATTCTAATTAATTAATCAATAGTATAATACTCCTAATACGGACTACTCCGGCCGTAATGTTATATATAAATTCTTATAATACGATTTTTATTAGGAGGGGATATATAATAATATAAAGCTCTTTTATAAGGGCTATTTCCTATACGCGAAGACTAAATCGCTAAAGCGCGGTTCTACTAGCTATTTTAAACCTATAGCCGTTTCTTTAACGCCCTAAAAGGATATTTCAATCGACTATATTACCCCGCTACTAGAAAGCACCTACTTTAGCTAAACCTTTAAATACGTCGCCGTTATTATCGACCGCCTTACTAAAATACGTTACTATATTGCAATTATAACCCTCGAGGCCGAGGAATTAATTAATTGCTTTATCAACTATATTTATTCGATTTATAATCTATTTAATAGTATCCTATCTAATAGAAATACCCAATTTGTATTACAATTCTAATCTACTTTCTATAGGAGGCTATCCGTTATTTATAAGCTAATCTCTATATTCTACCCGTAAATTAATATTTAGACCGAGTGTATTAATATAGAAATAGAATAATATTTAAAATTCTATATTAATTAAGTATAAATAGACTAAGCGAAGTGGTTAGTACTTGCGGAATTCGCCGGTAATAATACTATTTCCTTATTAACGGGGATTTTACCGTTCTTCGCTAATTACAGCTACTACTTTTATATAAGTATAGAATTCTATACCCCGTTACCGCTAGACCTATTATTAATATAATTTAAGAAGTACTATAAGGCTAACGAATTAATAAACTACTTCTAGAAGATTTAGGACTTCGTAATCTAGTAATTACGATATATATAGGAGTAGTACGAAGATAATATTAATAAGAAGTATATTAATTCCCTTAAGTATTGTATTAGTAATATAGTCCTTCTAAATACAATTAACCTTACCAATAGCCGCCCTTACGCTAAATTCTCCTTCCGTTAGGAAGGACCCTTCAAAGTCGTCCGGGCCGAGTTTTATACAATTTACTTCGCCCTACCCGCTAATATAAAGTATTTATTAGTCTTCTACATTTCTATAGTATAATTATAATTAGGTAAGGAATTGCCGGGCTAAAATACTATAACTAATATTAAGGTTAATAAGGGACGGGTAATAATTCGAACCGATAATTAAGTAGAATACAAAGAATAGGTATTTGAAAAGTTCATCGACTATACTTAATTGGGCGGTAATTCACATTAGTATTACTACGTTAAGTAGAAGACTAATAACTCTATTTAGGAGCCCGTTAATAATATTATTGACTACGAGTATTGCCTATAGTAGTTCTATTGCGAGAACCCGGATAAGCCTATCCTATTAAAGGTCTAGAGCCTCCTCTATTATTTCGCCTCCGACTTTCTAACCGCCCTCGCGCTTATTCTAACCCCGGAGTCCTTTTAACGTCGCTCCGCTCGTCTCTAACAGGAGACGGCCTCCGTAATCGATATAACGAAGCTACTCCCAAACATAGTTATAACATTTACTACGGATATAATAATCAATAAGGATATAGAGGATAAATTGTATTTAGTATTTAGTAAAGTAATACAACGGTTAATAGATATATAGTTAGGAAAGTTGCCTCCGACGTAGTTTGTAGATTATAATGGTTTATAAAGGAATAGGTCTATTATTATACGTATATATAGATTTTTCAATTCTACGAACTTCTTTTAAGGGGGGATAATATTATAGGGCTAGCCTATAATGTAATTGCACTGCACTAACCGTATATGTACTATGCCAATGCTTCGTACTATAGCCCAGAGCTATATATTTATACTAATTATATACTCCGTTACGTGCAGTCTTACGTGCGCGCGTACGGACTGGCCTGTCTAGGCTCTCGCCTATATAGCCAATCCTCCACGCACACTTCCCTTTC
The DNA here is from genome assembly GCA_009806235.1 of Neurospora sp. CHS-2018c. Lineage (NCBI taxonomy): Eukaryota > Fungi > Ascomycota > Sordariomycetes > Sordariales > Sordariaceae > Neurospora > Neurospora sp. CHS-2018c. The sequence goes on from RAPC01000013.1 coordinate 1,448,894, forward strand.
TCCTCCTTCGTACAACAACGCATATCTTACCCTACCCCCAACGGTGCCCTCTCGCCCCGTGATATTACCAACGGGTTTCCTAAAACCGCTCCCTATCCCTTTCGCAATATAGAAGGATATTACTATTAACTATATTACGCCTATAACCCCCTATAAGAAACGCAGCCAAAAATTCAAGTATATTACTATAATTATCGATTATTTAACTAAAATACACTACTATATCCCCGTCGAAATTTTAATAACTAAAGAATTAGTTAAATACTTTATCGAAAAGGTCTATACCCTTTATAGGTTACCTAATACTATTATATCGGATTATAAATTCTAATTTATATCCTAATTCTAGTGCGTACTATTAATAAGGCTAAGCATTATATTAAAGCCGTCCAACGCTTTCTACTAATAAATAAACGGCTAAATAGAATATATAAACGCCGAAATAAAACGTTATTTAAAAATATACGTAAATTAATTATAAAACAATTAGGTCGATTAACTTCTACTAACCGAATTCGTAAGTAATAATATATAATTAAATTCAATAAGAATCTCCCTATTCTTTACTAACTATAATTTTTACCCTTATATAGGCGTCAAACCTATACAACCCTACCCACCCAACCTCTTAATATAATAAAAATAATCCTACCCCGGGACGGAACCTCGTACCGGCGTAAGTATAGAAGCGCCAAGCTTACTAGATCCCCGCCTTCTTATCGTACTCAATCTCCTTATCGCACTCGATCTCCCTTATCGCCCTCAACTTTTTTTTTTTTTTTAAAAAAAAAAAAAAAAATGAGGAATTTAAATCTCTTAGACTCATTCGTCAATTTTTTCTTAAATCAAAATTCCTCCTCAACCGAAGGCCGGATTAACTTTTAGCCGGGTGTAAAATGACCACCGTTTTTTCCTCAACATTTTGGTACCCTTTTTTTATTTTTAGGGTTAGGGTTATTAGTTATTAAAAAGACGGACATTTTAGTCATTTCATTAGTCAGCACTCGTTGCCGGCCGCCCGAGTCCCGACGGCTATTGGTGGTTACACGTGACTCGCGCATTTCTAGACTTTACTTCGCCTAGCTTTTCGAATTATCTGGGCCGCCATTCAAGCTGCATCAATCGTTCAAAGACAGGATTTGATTGGCTAGTTAAGATCTACCGCTTTTTCTCATTCGATTGGGTCGTTCCCAAGGAACTAACTGATGCACGTTGGCAAGCCGGTGATCGGTGGTGCCCCGTATCAGCTCACTAACAGATTGGTTGAAGCCCCTGTTGGGCCCAGATATTCCCGGCACTAAGGGTATCCCAATCGAATGAGAAAAAGCGGTATCGCTCTATATTTTTCATTTTTTCAACAGATGGTCTGGTTGGCGCTGCACGGTGTTGCAATTCGAACGACGAATGTCTTATGCGGCGATTTTGGTGGGAAGCGATTTAAAAATGGAAAGACCGCGTGCGCCCCGCTTTTTATTCCCACGGTGAGCTTAAATTGCGATAAGCTTATCGGAGCTTTTTTCTGTCCCAAAATGGCAATTCACGTGAAAAGGTGGGGAGAAATAAGGAAAAGTGGGACCATTTCTCGAGCTTCGGGCGGATGAACCGCAAAGTAAATGAAGCGTTCGCCCACTCCGCTCCGGTGGGGTTCTGGACCCACCACGACAAGCGTGGCCCACTTCGTGTGGGTCTGCTTTGAGAACCCCGAACCTCCTCTTAAGTGAAGCTCAGCGCTTCAATAAACCGAATATTTCAAAGTAGAGGAAATTACGAACCGCTTTAGTAAAATCCTAAATAAATTTACCGCTATAATAAAACAGACCTAAATACGCTACGAGGAAAACGCCAACGAAAAACGGTCAAACTCCCTATAATACTAGCCGGGCGATATAATCCTTTTTAATACTACTAACTTAATCTCCGAATACCCCTAAGCAAAACTATTACTACTCTAAAAAGGCTCCTTCGAAATTTTAATAACTAATAACTACCGCATGACTGTCACGGCACGTAGATCTCGTGTGCAGGGACGCGATTAATCTGACGAATATAATAAATAATTAACTATAAGGAGTAAAAGAAAAGGAGGAAGTGCTGGCTCTGGCTGGTACGGTTAAATATAGGAATGAAGTGGGTCTTAAAGATAGGAAGTAGATCTAGGAATAGATGCAATTAATAGAATAACGCTAGTACATGCAGCCAATTAGAAAGCATAGTACTAAGCCGTGATATTACCCCCCCTGCGGAAGAAAGATTTAGCTCTAGAGTCGAAGAATAATACTATTAATCTATATATCTATGTGAAAACTATTAAGGTCCTTAATCGTAGACCTTTATCCTAATCCTATATCCTTAGTACTTAACGACTATAGTAGCGGTACTCAAAAGTACGCGCGAAGTCTTCATCCGAATCTGTTACGTTATCGTCGTCGTTATTACTATTGTAAAGAGTTGTAATAGTGTAAAATTTAGTATGTAAAATAGCCGGTACTATAGTTTTAGGAGGTAGAGCCTTATTATAAAAAGGGACAATAATTGTATTATTATTATTATTATTATAAATTTTAAGAATATAGCTATTTCTAAAGTTAATAGAATTAATCGTATTTAATTGGGCGTAAATAGTATTAATATTTATAGTATCCTTATCCTTATAGCTAGAATAGCCTTTATTAGAGAAGTGAATAGAATTAAATGTTTTTTTCAATTATTTAACGTAATCTACGTAAGTAGTTGGCTGGGGGCGTATTTATAACGCGCGTTTACGGATCTCCTTATTAAGAATTTAACGGAGGAGAGAGATCTTTATAGGTTCGGACTAAGTATTAGTTTAAGCCTTATAAAGGAGACATTTAAATTTAGCAATAAAAATATTAAAGGTATTATCGCTTTATTAGAGAGAATACTTAGAGAGTAGCTTCGGCTTATTATATTTTGGAGAATGTCTTTTCGCACTGCCATAAAAGTCTTCCAACACTGTTGACCCACCCTCCCCCCACCCTTCCCGGCCTCGCCCCGCCCTTCCGGCATTTGCAACCAATTAAAAGGGCCGCATCCCTTTTCAACTCCACCTTCTACTTTTTCCCCAAAGTGCTTCGAAATTATAGGGCATTCGTTTCCCCCGATAGCGCATTCGTTCCCCCAACAGCGCATTCGCTTCTTCTAACAGCGCCTTCGCTCCCCAAAGTCTAACTTTTCGCCCAACAGCGTTTGAGATAGCAATTGAGACAGCGATCGAGACAGCAATAAATGCGATGCAATTGAATGCGATGCAATTGAATGCGATATAGTTGAATGCGATGCATTGAATATAGTGCGAATGCGTCGTTGATGAGAGCGAATGCGCTGTCGGAGGGAGCGAACGCGCTATTGGGGGAGCGAATGCGCTGTCGGAGGGAGCGAACGCGCTGTCGGGGGAGCGAATGCCCTGTCGGCGGAAGCGAATGCCCTAAAAAGACGAGGGTGGATTGCGGTTGGGATGCACCAATTTTGATTGGTTGAGAAAGCGGGAAGGGTGGGTCGACAGTGTCTGAAGACTTTTATGGCAGTGCGAAAAGACATTCTCTATAAATACGAATAAATTAATCTAAGAGGGCTTACGGGTCAAAAACAATACTTTCGGAGGACTGGATAGGCTATAGTATTATTAAGGCCTAAATTTTACTATTGAAACGAGAATAGATGTAAAAGAATTAGGCTTTTATATTACTAATAATTTTACTATTAATTTGAAGTTTGACGGTTATTATAGGGAGTTAAGTTTCGAAAGAAAAATTAATTCTAGTAAATTTGTCGGTATTGGGCAATTTTGCTTTGGGGGAGGGACTTTTGCCTACAGTTTTGACTAAAAGAGAGAGTTTTTTATTTAGAAGGTTGATATTATTATACAAAGACTAGATTACTATTTTATAGTTCTATAATATCTACTTAAGAGTAATTTGTTCTACTATAGTGAAATTGTAGCGAATTATTCCGCAAGATATTACAAAGTAATTATACGAAATATAATTATAGAGGAGACGGTTATCGAGGAGAAGAAAAGAAAGAATAGGCACCTTTTTAAAGGCGGTAAATTGAATTATTATTTAGAGGTAGTAAATAGAAGAAGCGAATATTAAATTCGATGGTGAATGGAATTTAATAAAATAAGGTACTAATTAAAGGGTATTAGGATAATATAATTTGATAGGGAAAAAGAAATTCCGGATTCTAAATTACTCTGCTGGCGTAGCGAGCCTTGGGGTCGCGTATAATCCTCTACTTTTAATCGTAAACCTGTTAGTACTTTAATAACGTACAATTACGTGGCTACCCTACGTATGTCGTATTAAGGTTAAACCCTAGTTAGGTAGCGGGCGCCGCGCTTAATTACGTATAGAAATCGGGTTCCGTCGGTCGGTGAAAGAGAGAGAGAAATTATAATTATTAATTGGTTAATAGTTTGCACGTACTGAGCTAATTAGAGAAGGGATAGTTAATTAAGTGTCACGGCACGTAGATTTCGTGTGTAGGGACGCGATTAATCTGACGAATGTAATAAATAATTAATTATGAGGAGTAAAAGAAAAGGAGGAAGTGTTGGCTCTGGCTGGTACGGTTAAATACAGGAATGAAGTGGGTCTTAAAGACGGGAAGTGGATCTAGGAATGGATGCAGCCAATGGGATAACGCCAGTGCATGCAGCTAATTAGAAGGTATGGCACCAAGCCGTGACAATTACCCTAAAATTACCAGCGAATATAAAATATAGCCGTACCTTCTATATTAATATAGTAAAACTTTAAATAGCCGAAGGTATTCCTAATCAAAATAATACGTAAAATATCCGGGCTAACTACAAAAAAGTTATAAAATGTACCGACGACGCTAAAAATATAGTAGAGTAGTCTTATAAAAGTATTAACGGCTACTATTTCGAAAACGGCGTATAAGAATATTATATTATTTAGGGCAAACCCTACGACTTAAATTAGTAATTATATAAAGACGCAAAGGACTATATTAACGACTTTTATAAATTTTACACCAATAACCTAAGGGCTCTAATCCCCCCGAAGTAAGTAACCGATAAGAGGAAATAATAGAAGGCCGCTAAAGTACTAACGAAAGCGACCGGGTAAGAGAAACCCGGGCCGGCCGAAACGGCCCCGGCCCCAAAACAATTACTATAATATAACTAAACGGGCGAAATACTAACGGCAATAGTATTAAAGAAGGTTATAAGCATTATAGTAGAAAGTTTAAAGTCCTTAGAGAAAAATAATTTATAATTTTAATATATTTAGACCCCGGGGGCATTTTTAACCCGGGGAAATATCATAGGGCTAGCCTATAATTATTATTTAATCGCGGTATTACTACGGCAATAATTACCGGGTTAATACACGCTCTCTAATTGGTTATACCGCTTTAAAGGCTATAATCAACTACTTGCCGTCCCGGCAAATAGGTTAGTCATATATACTAAGGATAGGGCTCAACTACGGGTATATAGGATGAGCCGCTATATATAGATTCTATAGTTTCCCTTCTTCCTTGTACAATTATACAAGTCTTAGTTAACCCCCAACGTTTAGTATTGCCTTGCCCCGTGACAGACGCAAACTACCTAACGTCGGATATAGCATCTAATAACGGCTCCGTCGAAGAGTCCGGATATATAATACTTAATTTAGCGGTAATATATTACAAATACTATAAGAACTTCTCTAACTTAGTAAACGCCAAAGAGTACGTTAAGAGATATAAACGGATACGCGCCGTAAAGAGAAAGCGTATTCGCACCCTATTATTAATAATTATCCTATAAAGAATATGCGGATATTATAAGTATATTTAGGATTCCCGAAACGCCCTATTTAAGTATTTTAAGATATACGAGTACGTAAGTAAAGGTGAAATCAAAGATAACCCCGAAAGCGATTCCGCCTATTTTATCCAACCTACTGTAATATTTAATAATATTGTAATAATTATTAAACTCTAATGCGAAGGCCACCCTACCCAAACTACGTATTATTAACGCCTTTTCTACAAAAGATATTGCCGAAGCTAATACCTTATCTAGCTATACTTACTTCTGTATTAAGATTTAGACCTACCCCAATTTACTGGAGACTACTGAAATTTATATTAATCCCGGTATTGGAAGAATAATAATTAGTAGAAGCTTCTTAACCCAATTAGAATATAAAGTCGAAAAACGGAAGGCTACGCTTAAAGGAATCGGGAAGGACGTTGTAAACGTAGAGGAGTAGGTAATATTTATAATATATATTCCCGGTATAGATAATAACGATGAGGAAATATTATTTAAAATTACTAAATTAAAATAGGTTATTGACGAATTAGCCCCTAATATTCTACTTAATAATAATTTTATAGCGCTGTATAGAGGGAATATTGATTACAAATTTAAAGAAGTCCGCCTAAAATAATTTAATGTAATATATGTATTTAAAATAAAAATAACAAGAATCCCCTATGTAAAGCGAATAAAAAGTATAAATAAATATATTCTCTTCCCTAGGCAATCAACCTATATTATAATTAATTATAAATTATTACTAATAAACCGCTTATTTATATTTAATTCAATATACCCCGTAGCTATATACGTAAAGATTAATTATAAGACGTCTAAGGTAGTAATAATCCGTAACAATATTAATGGGATATTAATTATTAGAAAGAATTCGCAATTAAATACTATTAACGAAATTATAAATAGCGGATTCTTCGTATCTTTTTAAACCGGTACCTTCAAAGCTATAGCCTTTAGTAACGCCTTAGCCAACCCGGCGCAAATAGTTTTAATTAGTGTTAAAGTATATATAGTATTCCAAGTAATTAATATTAAGTTTCCCCTTATTGCTTTAGTAACCGCCGTCGTACAAAATAATACCCCGATCCCTTTTACTACGCTTAGACCGTCGATTACTCTTAATTTGCGAAAAAAATAGTAACTTAGAGTAAATACGACCCCAATTTCGAACCAAATCTACAATGTCATCACTGGCAATAAAACCCCCTAATCGCTAGACAAATAATTAATTCTAGGCTTTAAAATAATAGTATACCTAAAATTAATGATATTAAAGGGAATTTATATTTATAATAAGGACCCTGTATAGGCGAAGCGGTTGGTAAAGGTCGTAAAAGACTTCCTAAAGGTTTAGTAAAATAGAAGAATAATTAAGATAAATAAGAGAAATATAATAAAAATACCCTTAGTCGAAGGATAGTAAAACTAAAAGGTAAATTTAAAAGTCTACCCCTTAAATTAAAAAAATAAAGAAGTTGTAAATAAAATATTTAACGAATTGTACTCTTAGGGCAAAATAATATAGTAAATAAAAGTAACCCTATTCTTATACCTAATTTTCGTAATATAGAGGACAATTTACGGCGAATAAAAAGGCCGTATAATAATCGACCTAAAGGTATTAAATAAAATATCGGTCCTAAATAACTACTTTTTACCCCTATAATCGGATATTATAAAAGTACTACGAAAAAAGGCCTATATTACTGTAATCGATGCGATTTCGTTCTTCTACTAATTTAGCGTTTAATCCCTGTACTGAAATAGGTTAATATTAATAAGCTACCGAAGCCTAGAAATACTAACCGTTGTACTAATAAACTACCGAAATTTATTAATATTTATATAAAGGTATATAAATAGGCTATTCGTGGAATTTAATTACTTTTATAAGGCTTTTATTAATAAGATTGTAATTTTTTCTAATATTTAAGATAAATATATTAAGTACTTTAAACGGATTTTCGACTTATTTACAAAGAAAAGAATTGCTATTTCTCCCAAAAAGTCTGTCCTTAATTTCTCTAATATCGAACTACTAGGGTTTTGTGTAAATTTATTCGGCCTATCCAATACCGCAAATAGGATTAATACTTTTAAACGCCTATACTTTCCAACCTATTTAAAAGCGCTAAAGTAATATATTGGTAATACCGGATTTTTATAATATTTAATTCTTTACTATATCTAATTCGTAGAACTAGTATAAATTAAAAAAGTTAATTTACTATCGGAGGAAAGGAAAGTAGGGAAATTAGAAGTAGGAAATATAATTAAGCGTTAGAATTACTATCGGACTACTGCGATTATACTAACGAATAAAGAGTTGTTGGCTTTTAAAATACTATAGAGTACTATTTACGCCGAGCCTACTATCCTTTACTACTATAATTTAGCGAGGCAATTATTTATCTAAGTCGACGGATTACTAGAGAACGGCTTTAATATTATAATCTTCTACTTAAAAGAGGGAAGTACGAATTAGACGCCGGAGAGCCTAATTCTATTAATAAACGTAATACCGGTAATATTCCTAAATAAATATTTTACCGCCCTAAAATAATAGTATAAGTTATTAGAATTAAAGGTTGTTTACCTCGTATAAGTAATTAAGTTAAGGACTGTTATTTATTTAATAAAAATACTAATCGTTGTTCTTATAGATTATACTACGATAAAAGGAATTGTCGAATAAATAATACTATATATAGGGTTGATAAATGAAGTTAATAAATGACTTATTAACGTATTAATATATTTATTTTAATATAATTTAAAGGTATACTATTTACTAGGACGATTAAATGTAATACTTAACGCCCTAAGTAGGTTGAAGTGTAATAATAATAATAGAGCGACCGACGAAATGACCTTAGATAATGTATAGTATATTTACTCCGAAGCCTAGATATATAATAATTTAAGGGAAGAGTTCAAAACCGAATATAAGTCTAATAAGAAATTTTCTGCGATCCTTAAAGATTTAACCGAGAACCGTACTGAGGACGGAGGAATTAGAAGTCGTGACCCCACAACCGGTTACCCCCCACAACCGGTCATACCCCCGCACCGCCATTTCCCCATGCACTTTGACACCCTCTTTCTTTCAACAACAATAACTCTACCAAAACACCCTCGATTTGATTGATTTCTATCGCGATGAGTTCGCTGATCGATCAAGCACTCGAAGACGTACGAAACGGACTATCCCAACGCGCCGCAGCAAAGAAATATGGGGTTCCCCAATCCACCATCTCCGACCGCATTCGAGGCCGTTAAACCAAGCGCGACGTCAAGATTCCCGCCTAGAAGCTATCGCCAACCTAAGAAAGCTTCTTATGCAATTGGATTTTAAATGAGGAAAAGGCTAGGCGTGCTCCCAACTGTCGCTAGGTCGCTGGCTTCGCTATATCTATCTTCAAATAAGGCTACGATGCTGATCCCCTGGGCTACCGATGGATAGATCAATTCCTGAAGAGAAGTCCCGACATTAGGACCAAACTTTCGAAGCCACTCGAGTCGGCCAGAGTTAGAGGATTAACTAAAGAAGCCTTTACGGACTTCTTCGACCGTCTGGAAGCCTAGATTTGAGAAAAGGCTATTATCCTAGCCAACATTGCCAATATAGACGAATATAGGCTTTAAGAATTGGAATTAACGGGTAGGAAGGTCCTTAGGATTACCTTGATAAAGAAGGCATACTTAACAACAATTAATGTAACGACCTAAGTATCTATTATCGAATGTGGGACTGCTGAGGGTAAGAGGTTGATTCCCGTCGTAATATTTATTGGTGCCTCCCTTCAGGGGTAATGGTTCCCTGATATAGACTACGAATTCAAGAGTTGGAAGTACAACAGCTCCCTAATTAGATAGAGCAATTTAAAGATTGCTCTACGATAGTTGAAAGAGGTTTATTTACTAGAAACGAAGCCTAATAGCGATACTTGGCGTTTCTTGGTTATTGATGAGCATTCGAGTTATTTTTCTGATGATTTCCTTATTGAGGCCTTTCAACACAAGGTTCAACTATTCTATCTACCTCCCTATACCTCCTATAAGACCTAGCCTCTCGACCGTTTAGTCTTTTCAATAGTTAAGTCGTATTTTAGAGATTTAACTAGGGATTTCGCCTCCTTTCTAGCATTTGCACTAGTAAATAAACAATAGTTCCTCTAATATTATTAGGAAGCATTACGAAGGGGGGTGAGTGCTAGGAACTTTCGGTTAGGTTTTAAGAAGACGGGGATATGGCTAATAAATAGATCCGTTGTCCTCGACGATTCTGAGGCTATTCTGGATGACGATGCTTTGCCCGCCGAGCTAGTACTACCTAGAATACTACTAAACGAGCCGGTATCGAAGGATAACATTATTTTCCCTACCCCCTAGAAGTCTAAGGATATGTTGGTAGGTATCTATATCGACGATAGGGATATTAGGATTGCTTTTACCAAGGCAGCGAAGGCCCTGGATAATAAGAACTCTGAGATAGTTGCCCTGTATTACTAAGTCTAGTATCTATAGACCTAGATGGAGTCATAGAAGCCTAGGGGTAAAGGAAAGGTTAAAGAAGGGGGTAATGATAAATTTGCAAGGGTAGAAGAGATTATTAGAGCTCGTGAGGAGTCAAAGAGGGCTCCCAAGCGCTAGAAGGTTGCTAGGGCAACGACGACGACGAGTAACCTATACGTAGTAGAAAGAGTACTCGAGTCAATACTGTAGACCATTTATGAGTATTAAGATGAGTAAATAAATATCTTAAACGGTTGAAATCCCTACAAAACTAGCCAGTTTACGATGATGTATCTGTTCTGGTGATGAAGTTACATGGGGTGGAGATGTGACCGGTTGAGGGGGGTAACCGGGTATAGGGTCACGATGTCTATTTCCTATCCCGGGTACCCTTTCGAAGTTGGGAAAGACGGCCTTATTTATAATATTAAAGTAGACGGATCCTGTACGCTATATATCCCTTATAATTTAATTTAACGATTTTTCGAGGAGGCTTACGATTAAAAGTACTACTTTAGAAGAAACCGAATACTTTATAAATAAAAAACTATTACCTTCCTAAATAAAATGTATATAGTAAAGTAATACGTACGCTATTATCCTAATTACGAATTTAATTAGATTAACTGAAATAAGTCTAACGGCGAATATTAATTAATTCGAACCTCTAATATCCCTATAAAGATAATCGCTATTAACTTTATCGTTGGACTACTAAGTGTATTTAGTACTAGTACTCTATAGTATTTCCTAAGGCTAAATAAGGATATATACGACTACTTTATAACTATATTATACCTAATTTCGAAAAGAATTAGCTTAATTCCCGGATATTCTATATATATAGTAAAAGATTAAATAATCGTAATAATCCGATAATTACTACTTTCCGATTAGGGAATCCCTTAAGGCATTATTTTAAATAGGGACCGGAAATTTATATCGGCGCTATAGAAAGGAATATAGAAGTAATTAGGTACGAAACTACTAATAATTATGAGCCATGCTATTCGCGCAGTGTCACTTTTCTCCGCGCGCAGTGTCACTGCGCGGTTAGTCTTATCAGGGTAGGTATAGCTAACCGCGCAGTATCACAGTAATCCCTAACCCTATAATATTCCTTATAGTATTGAATATATTCGTAGCGTTCTAGTGATAGCTGGTCCCTTAATCTCGTGATATTCTCTTAGTATTGAGAGTTCTGTGCCCATTGAGACGTAACAAATCCTAGCAAGCAACTATATTCTAAGTAACTATCTACCTAACTACCTCCCGCTTATTCTCCTAGCCTCTTTCTCTAGGGTTTCACAGCCCTCCCGCTTCTAGTCACAGCTGAAGAAGGTATTGACGAACGTCTGATATTATAATTCGTTTCTTGCGGGCAGGATGTTTATTAGAGCTTGAAGGACTAATTATGGTAGTTAATTGGGTGGGCTTATATAGAGTTGTTAATCTTGCACGTTTGCGTTGACCGTATAAAATCGCCCAATTGTGGCCTGACGATGGGTGCAGTACTCAAATCGATAAGTTGAACGTGTTTAGTTATAGTGTATTAGGGTTAAGGATTAGTGTGACACTGCGCGCGTAGTCTTATCAGGGTAGATATAGCTAACCGCGCAGTGTACACTGCGCGCGGAGAAAAGTGACACTGCGCGAATAGCATGGCTCATAATTATAGTATACTACCCCTAAGGAAACGGCTTTTCGGAAAGAAAGAATTAGATAATCGAAATCGCACTACGCTATTACTACTTTAAATACCCCGATAAGCTATAGATTGAAATATTCCCCGCCTTATAATAAAACTTCAATAATACTTTATTAAGCCCGATTAAAATATCCCTATATAAAATTCTATACGGATTCAAATTCCTAGGCCCTATCGACCTCTTCTACGCTACCCCCGATTCGGATTTCGCCATAAAGTAATACGTCCGAGAAAATACTTCTCTCGCTATAGACTTTGTAAAGGTTATAGCTAAGAAGAAATACGACTGTACTTATAATTTTATAGAATTTAACGAAGGTAATAAAATCTATATCCGCCTCTATTAAGGTTACTACTTGCCCAATAACCCTCTAAGGAAGCTATTGTAGTAATGAAGCGGTCTATTTATAATAAAGAAGCGTATCGGTCGACTAGTATACGAATTAGACCTACTTACCCGTTAGAAAGTATACCTAGTCATCTTAATAATTCATTTCAAAGCCGCTACCGGCCCCGGACCTAACCCCTTTAAGAAAACGCTGCCGCTACCCGGACCCTTTAAAGATAATTAATTCGAAGGAAATAATATATATGAAGTCCAAATTATCCTAAAGCATAAAGAGACGGATAAGGGATTAGAATATTAGGTAAAATAGAAAGGATATAGCAACGAGGAGAATACTTAAGTTCTGGAAGGAGAGATAAACGCCCCGGATCTTATTAGGGAGTACTAATAGAAATATAGAGAGCCAATAAGGAGTAGGCGAGTAAAGAAGTAATACGACGGAGGGTAGATAAATAGGCCGGAGGAGACTGAGGGAATAGATAAATATATCGGAGGATAAGAAGTAGATAGATAAATAGACCGGAGGAGGAGAACATCGCTAGGCTAGCCCTAAATTATTTACCGCCGACGATAATTATGGCATTTCATCCACGGGCACCCGGGTCGTCTTACACGGGCACCCAGCCTTATTGGGGCACCCATCGGGTTAGGGTTTAACGTGCAGATAATTTTTTTCAACCCTTTAATACAGTCAGACAGTAATCGTACAACAGCATTTCCGTGTAAGACAGTGCCAAGCCCAGTTACCTAGTGGATCCCCCAGCACGACCCCTATCTTTACCTACCTCTAGACTTGATGATTTTGAACTTTTTAGACTAGTGCCCATGCCTTTCAACCTTCACAACCTTCTTTTTGCTCCCTCTTTACAACTACACTACCTCTAATCACCAGAACAAGCTAGAATCAATCGCACGTACGTAAATATTCATCGCATGCATCACCAGAACCATTTGCTGACCTTCCTGAAGCCTCAAAATATAGCGTGCAAAGATGGCGCCGCTGTGGGAACTAGATGTGCCCATCGACCTCAAGCAAAACACCATGCCAAGCATTACGAGATTTAGCTTATTACTATAGTCTCTCGTAGTGTAAATGAATGCCATTGAACTATCCTATGTGCAAAACATTGTATACTATAGAAATCTCCATACAAAACTATGTCACTGGGCATCGCTGTTACTATTTATGTACATGTAACGCGGTGCGTAACGCTCTGGAATTTACCTTGTAAAGGCTATTTTACATCGAAATGACGTGCCAAGAATTGAAATTCGGGTGCCCGGATAGGGTTGGGTGCCCGTGTAAGACGACCCGGGTGCCCGCGGATGAAATGCCATAATTATTAAGGATAGCAAGGTTTCTTTTATAAGGCCGGCATTTAATACCGGACCCATGTATTTACATAGATTTCTAGTAGTAAAAGTCATAGACCTACCCCGCCCCGGCAGGCACTTACCTGCCGGGCTCGTCTTCTTCTTATACCCGATAAGATAGTTGATAAAATAAGACTGCTATAGGATATATCAATCCCATCTTCAGAGGCAATCTGTCTTAGAAACCTCTTATAAGGGCATTACTCTTTAGAATACAATATTTATACATACTCTACTACACCCGCATCAAATTCCTTACAATATTGAATCCTAGGAATATCCTCACCTCCCCTATATATTTAAATTTAAAGTATTAAAATAATTAATCTTTAACTTTAAAGATTACATTTATTAATAGGGCTATAATAAGGAAGTCGTCGATATAAAGAACTAATAATACTCCTAACTTTCTATTGCTAAATAAATATATATTATTACTTATTAGTTTAAATCCTATATTTTTCAAAATAGGTAATAAGGTCTAAAACCAATATAGCGGACTACTTTTTAAGCCGTATAAAATACGTCGTAAGAAGTATATTAACCGGTTTCTTCTTATTAATCTTTTTTCCTATCCTTTTTCTAACCTAATAGATTACTCTACGTAATAGGTCTTCCCCTCTAGAATTATCGTATTTAAAAATACTATATTAAAATCAAATTAATAGTAATCGAAATCTAGAACGGCTATAATAACTAGAAAGATCTTTATACTCGCCGTATTCGCTATAGCCGTATAAATATCTTCTATATCCTATAACCCTTATTCGAAATTAATATATGTTACTTTTTTTACCCTTAAATCCTTTATCTTTAATTTAAAATTATCCTTTTTATTATATACCTATTTTCTAAGTAGAACTTCCATATTTAATTTAAATAGAACTAAATTATAGACCCCTCTTTCTTCCAATACATCTAATTATTTTCGTATTGCCGGCTCCCAATATTCTACAAAATTAAGTAGCCGCCGTACTTATCAATAGTTCTTAGGGATCTTCGAACTAATTGTATTCAAATTGTATATAACTTTTATCGCTATTAAATAAAGGATTTCAATACCCTTATTAAGAACTCCTCTTTCTAGGAGCCTATAGTAGAATTTTAGGATTTCTATATCTATAGGTTAATTATTACTATTTACTACTCTCTACTAATTCCTTATTACTTCTATTATTAGTACTATTCGTCGAAGATAACGAATTCTACCCAGTAGCGCTTCCTACTATTCCGGTAGCGCTTCCTCCGCTCCCGGCGATATTCCCTCCGCTTCCGTTATTTAATTATCCGGGTCCGCAATTATCTATTCCGGCTCCAATAAGGTCTATTATTACTCTATTATTAGTAGTCGTTATTCTATAGTCGGTAAAGGGTTCTTTAACGGCTTTAGGGCGTGTTTGGTTCCAGCGATATAGTTTGAGAGTGTGAGTAGACTTGGTACAACGCTAAAATCTACAATAATCAACAAGGTTAATATACTATTTTTCTTTTTTTCTTTTTATCTTTTATTATATGGTAGCGCCTATACGTATACGGTAGCGCCAATAAGCAAAGCTATACGTAGGGGTGTAAATCATCATCGAAATCCTTTATAAAAGGCTTCGTCTTTTATACTATAAAACTATAATTATTATAACGAGTTCGATTTTAAAACTATTCACAAATAGAAATATCTATCTAATTACTGGGAAGCCGCTCTATAAGACTATATAACGTTTACGTAATCCTTATATTATATAGTAGTCGTTATTGAGTGTGAAAATTTAGGGGGTAAAAAGGGGGATATAAATAATAATCTATTACAATAATAGTTATAAACGAACAGACTGTAGAAACCGTACTTTTGAACGCATAAAAGCTATTATTATTCGTAATAATGGCATTTCATCGGGGTGCACCCTCCTTTGGTTAGGGGTGCCCCAAACCTTATGGGTGCCCCAATCGGGTTAGGGTTTAACGTGTATAAATTTTTTTTCAACCGTTTATTTCAACCAGACAGTAATCGTACAACAGCCTTTCGTGTAAGACAGTGCCAAGCCCAGTTAACTGGTGGAACCCCTATTTACCTATTTGTATACGGCCCCTATCTTTAGACTTAGTGATTTTGAGCTTCCTTTTAACCTTTATAACTTTCTTTTTGCTCCCTCTTTATAACTAGATTAGTTGTAAACACTAGAACAGGCTAAAATCAACCGCACGTACGTGAATATTAATTGTATCAATTACCAAAAGTATTTACTAACTTCTTAAAGCCTTATAGTACTACGTATAAAGATGGCGCCGCCGTGGGAGCCAGATGCGCCCATCGACCTCACCTACATCGAGGACATTGATAGCGATGTTAGTAATCCAGCCAATAACGAAGAGGAGGAATAGGAGGGCTTTTCTGACGACGATACTCTCGTTAATTCTCTTAGCGAATTTAATAGCGAATTTGGTGTGCGCTCGCCTAGTCCGCCTCCCTCAATACAATTACCTTACGAAGAGAGCGACCCTAGTTTTGATTTAAACGACGACGAGTTCTTTGATTATAGAGACGAGATTTATAACCTACCTTTTAGCGCTGTACTGCCCTCAATAACTATTGAAGGCCTCTAAGAAGTAATTAATAAGTAGGCTTGTAATTACAATATAGGATTTACTATTATTTATAGCTAAAGTCGTAGTAATAAACCTAAAGTCCCTATTAAAGATTATATACGGTATTATTTCTTCTATAACCGATTGTCAACCGCGTAAGTCTAAAGCAATTGTTCGAAAGACCACCTTACGGAAATGTAGTTATAACTAGAAAGCCCTTGTAAAAAAGGATAAAGAAAGTCTTTAGCACTTTTTTTTATACGATAAGGCAGAGCATTAAGTCTATAACTATAGCTAATTTTCCTATCCCTTTGCTTACCCTTAATACCGTAAAATAAAGCTAGAGGTATTAAAGAAGATCGATAATATTTTTAGACTTAACGCTATTTGAATTCGTAAGGTTACCTCTATAATTAGGGACGACTTCCTTAATTTACTATTTATAAGGAGGGATATTTACAACGCGCGCATACGTATTCGCCGTTATAATTTCGACGGCTATACCCTAATTAGCGCCCTACTTAAAATTTTTAATAATAATAGTATTAAGTATATTAAAAAGATAGATCTAAACGATAAGTAACGGTTATTGGGCATCGTCTTTACCTTCCTAGCCTATATAGAATTGGCCGAAATATCCCTAGAGGTTATAATTATCGATAATACGTATAATACGAACCGCTTTTATTATCCCTTCTATTAAATTTCTAACATAACCTCAATTAGTTCTATTTTTAATTACGTCTTTAGTATTATTAATAACGAGAAGTAAGAAGCCTTTAATTTCTTAGTTAATACTACTAAATAATTAAAATTACGATATAGTTTACCTACCCTAGACGTCGTTATTATAGATAAGTATAAAGAGATAAAGGTATTACTAGAGGAGATCTTTCCTAATACCTAGTAATAGCTCTATTTATTCTATATTATTAAGAACGTTTTATATAACGCTAAGAAGAAGTAGAAGAAGATTGACGATGATAAGGATAATTCTAACGATAAAGAGGGTAAAAATAAATAGGAGAATCCTATTTCTTTTGATTATACTAATTAGGGTATTTACTCTTCTATACGTAGTGCGAATCACTATTTAATAGAGGGCTCGTTAATAGCCGTTACCAAAATTACTAACGACCCTTATAGCTTTGTATATTTATTTAAAGTTATAATATACAGCTATATTGAAGTAGAATTCTGGGTTATTTAGGAGGATCTAAAGAAGCGATTTCCAATACAGAAAGTAGTTCTACGATATATGCAAAAGTACTAGATTCACATTAGAAATCAATGGGTATATTATTATATTAAGTTGTATAGGAATTTTGGTATACGAATTACTTCCCTTGTAGAGTATAGTAATCTTAGCGTTAAGAATTACTTTCTTAATGGTAATAGCGATATTTATAAGCTAGTTAATACTATCGTAGAGATAGTGGCTAAATAATACTAAACGTTTAAAGAAAAGTTTGCAAAAGAATAAATTCGCTAACGGCAAAAGTATCTAATTCGAGGGTATATAGGTAACCTTCCTAAGCAAATTACATACTTCGTATTTAAAGCTATTAATAAGGAATATTTTAAAGTAATCAAATCTATCCTAACTAAACGCTAGCCTAATCCGCCTCCCCTAAAGCTATATGACGATAATTGTAGTATTACTACCTAATATAAGCTCCCTTGCCGCTATACTATCTTTAAGAGGTTGATTATAAAAAGATTATTTAAGATTACGTATATTTACCCTCGCTAGTACTTTAAAGAACTTCTCGTACGTTACTATTTATTATTTATATATATATATATATTAACTAGTTTTTTTGAGCAGGATATTAACGATTTCTACCTTCGCCTTCGAAATCCCCGCGTAGTACCTACGAAGAAAGGCCGCCCCAAGAACTCTACTAAATCTATCCCTAACGAATATACCTTTATAAAGACGACTATACTAATATTAAAGAGAGGGAGTAAGAAGGTTATACTAGTTTTAAAGAGTAAGAGAGGAAGTAAAAAGGTATACTAATTTTAAAGAGTAAAAAAGAGGGTAAAAAAGTTAAGCCTATCAAATAGGGTAATTTCAATAACTTGCCTTGCCTGTAGCCAAATATACGGCGATACAAATCTTATTAGGAGAGTAATAATATTAACGAGTTTATTCCTAATTCTACTAAATATAAATGCATACGAGAGCTAGTTAGCTCTAGTACTTCTGATTATATTAGCGAGTCGGAGGTAGTATTTAAAAGCGAGTTAGAGCTAGAGCTAGAGCTAGAGCTAGAATTAGAATTAGACTTAGACTTAGACCTTTTAGTAATCCCGCTTCTAGACTACTTCCTACCTTTAGAGTTCCCGCCTCTAGAGTTCTCTCTAAAGTACTCTCTAGATCTATTTCTAGAGCCCTCTCTAGAGTTAGATTTATAATTAGAGTTTATTCTAAAGCCTTCTCCAAACCCCTTTGAAGAAAATATCCTTCTAATGCAAGTACTAGAGTTAGAGCCCTATTAGTCGTCTCTAGAGCAATAGTAGGAATCTCCAGAACTAGAGCTAGTATTAGACTCTATTTAAGTAATTATAGAATCTAATTCTCCCGTTAAATAAGTAGTTAAACGTAAGAGAACTAGAGTAGTTAGTTCAGAAGTCTTACCTACTCCTAAAGTTATACGAAGTAGCCGTATAAGCCCAGTTAGAAGGCTATAGAGGCGAGCCAGCAATAGTAAATACTATGCCAAGTATTACGAGATTACCCTATTTCTAATCCTTTTATAGTCTTTCGTAGTGTAAATAAATGCTATAGAACTATCCCATGTTGAAGACATTGCGTGCTATAGAAATCTCTATACAAAACTATGTCGTTGAACATCGTTGTCATTTTTCATGTTTATGTAAGACTTTGGAATTTACTGTGTAAATGCTATTTTACATTAAAATGACATGAAATATTGGGGTACCTATACTGTTTGGAGCACCCTTAATATAGACAGGGTGCACCCCGATGAAATGCCGTAATAATAGCCAGTTGTATAAAATCGACGATTTTTAACCAATTGAGTACCTAGTTGAATAGCCAATCGAATACCTAGTTAAATACCTAATTAAGTGCCTAAAGAGGTAAAATCGACAATTTCTAACCAATTGAATAGCTAATTAAATATAGTAGAGTCGAATAGAGTAGAGTCGAATCGGTTAGGTATAAATATAAGTATTAATTCTATAATCTTATTAATTAGAATCCTCTATTACTAGTACTCTACTCTATTACTTCTAATCCCTCTAATTACCCATTATATCCTCCCGCCGCCTCCAAATCGCCAGCCTTATTGATGATATCGACAATAACGTCTTTAGTATAGACGAATTCGTCTATAATAGCCCCTAAAGCCCGCGGGAAATCTACTTTAATATAACTCAATTCCTATTTATACCGCCCAACTACTTTAATAACTAAGACTATAGTATTATAGCTATGCAACTAACGCGGCCTACTTATTAGTAATAGCTAGCGCTAATAACCCCCCCTCCCAACGGCATACCGGACTTCCTACCCCCCTCCCAACCTAACCGGTTTATATATTAGAATATTTAGTCTACCCGGCTACCCCTAACTCCCCGGGCAACCCGTACCCGTACTTATAACCGCTAGCCTGTTTTTAATACTATATCTTTCCGGGCTATATCCTCTATTAGAATTTACTTTATTATCCTACTATTAAATAAGGAGAATTAAATAGTTAAACTAAATATATTAGCCGTTAATTTAGACGATAAATTCCCTCCTTTCGAATAATTATATTACTATAGCCGGGCTCTTACCGCTATTTTAGTAGCTCTAATACTACGACTAGTAATTTTAATACTACTACTATTAATGTAAGGATTAGCGCCGTTATTAATCCTACCGCCAAAATTCTATAACCCTAACGATCTTATATTAGAGACCCTAAATATTAATATAATTAACCGCCCTACTCTTAGACCTCAATAGTTTAGAGAATAGTACTATTACTTCTTAATTATTCTAATAGGGTTGGTTAAATCGGGAGATTTCAACTATAAGAGTAGGGCTAATTGACTAAAGAATATATTTAATTTCGTAGCGGTAAAGATAGTAGAAAAGTAGTTTAGTATTAAATAGGGTCGTAAGCGGATGAAGTATTGTTATACGGTTACCTATAATAATTATTATCTTTAACTAGAATTCTACTAGAAGTTTAAAGTTAATTTTAACGAATTAATTAATATATTTGAAGTATATAGGAATACGTAGGATATTTACTTAAATAGGAAGCCTACTACGTCTTATTAATTAAAAATTACTCCGTCAGAATTACGAGAGGAATATATTATAATATTTATTATTAATTACGCAATTGGTAAATATATTTTAATAATTAAGGCGGCGGCTCTTTAATATATAAAAGATAAAGGTATTGAAGTAGAGAGAGAGGCCTGCGCTAGAGAGGCGGCCGCTATTATAATAGCGGTAAGGGAGGTAGCGAGGCGATTATGAGAGCTTAGTCTAATATTGGAAGATAATAGTAAATTAGAGTTAGAAGTAGTCCGGTTACTTATAAAGAGGAAATTAACGACTATAGATTTGCTAGTACGATTAATATAGTCTATTAATAATAATATAAATTAATTAAGCCAATTCTCGTCAATACCCCCTCTTCCCTCCTCGGTATTTATTTTAATAGCGCCCTTTTATATATTTAATACCCCTAAGTCGAGGAACTTCCAAACCGCTATACTTGCCCTAATTGAATCTTTTCTTAAATATATAAAGGGAGACGAAAAGTAGGAGTTTATTAGGAAGTTTTGTAGTAATCCTTTATATACGGTATTATTTATTAATATATTAGTAATGAGGGGGTTATTAATTAAATAATTGCTTGGGTTCGTACCTAATTTTGAGGATGCGGGTAGATCGGGTAGTTTAATACCTATTTCTTAAAATTAATATTAGGTTTTAATTCGCTAGGAAATGTTGTAATCTTTCTATACTATTTAATAGTTTTCGTTAATCCAGTTCTATTATTCGTATCCTTGTATTCGTGCGTATTATAATTGGAAAATTATATTATAATTTGTAATTATATTATTGTAATGCGAGGTTGTTATTATTAGGAAATATAGGGGTTTAACTATATTAAATACAAAATATTGTAAAGTTCGCAATTTCTCTAAGTTAAACTCTAAGCTTTAGCGGCTAGTAAATCTAGTAAAATTAGGGCTCTAGCGGGCGGCTAGTAAATCTAGTAAATCTAAGCTCTAGCGGCTAATAAATCTAGTAAATATAGGGCAAATATAGCAATATAGTCCTACGACTATAGAATTCAAACCCTAACCCCGTATAGAAGGTCGATATTGTAATATCGATAGCTCTTTCAATTTAATTCCAAAATAAATACAATCGGTTTCAATTGATTTAATTCAATTTAGCGAATAAAATAATGTATTTATATCGACTTCTTATTAAAAGATAATAATATAGTTATTATTATAAATAATTACTATCGCCGCGTTCGGACTTGTTGGAGGGCGGTATTAAAGGCCCTCCTAGCCCGCCGCTAGGTTTACTTCGTTAACCGCTACGTATAATAATTTACCTATATTCTTTCTATAAATCTATTTTTAAACCTTACTATTCTCTCGTTTTGCTTATTTATAAAATTATTATTATTACTATTTCCTTAAGGCCCTACCTTATTACTACTATTATTTCCTCTATTATTATTATTATTATTAATTTTATTGTTATTAAGGACGGGCGCGTTAGGGTTAGTCGTTGTAATCTAGTTATACAATACGGTTACAGTATATATAATGTTCTACTAAGTCTTAATATTATATTTAAGCGCCGAATCCCGTACGATCTTCTACTTCTACTTTATTATGCTAATACCGATTTTAGTTTTAATATAGAGTTTTAAATACTTCAAATTATATAACTCCTTCTTTATACGAATTTACCGTCGGCTAATACCCTATTTAGTAAAATAGTATTGCGTTATCGGGTATAATATAAGAATTTCCCGCCTTATATAAAACCCTATATTACTAAGGTAATACTTCCCCTCTAGTATCGAAAAAGTACCGATTTCAAATATTAACTGTAGAAGTTTAGTATTATATATTAACCCTTCTATACCCGGAAATATATACGTAAATAAACCGTCGAACCCGATTGCAATAAATACGTTTTATATAGTATAATTTTTACGACTCAGCTATATTTAAGCTTTATTTAACGGTACCCGTATATAAATAAGAGTCCTATCGATAATACCGATGTAATTTTTAAAATAATAATTTAATTAATTATTGCCGAAGTTATATATAGAATTACAGTTTAGTAATTTAACGACGTAGGTATATAATAATATTATAGCCGATAAGATGTCTCGAAAATTATAGCTAATAATCTTAATACTATAGCTAAAGTAATATATTATCTCCTTCTAAATTCAATTGTACTTATATATATATAGAAAAGTTATAAGCTTTTACTCGAGAAATATCTTCGTTGTACTTCGTGTAGTAATATTATCGGATATCTAAGTAATGAATTAGAGGAAGGGAACCTATTGTATACGGTATAAGTCGAATATCTTAGAGTTGTAGTTAAGATAGAGGGTATTACGAATAGAGACTTACTCGGGGGGCAGTATCACTTTTATCCGGGGGCAGTGTACACTGCCCGCGTAGTAATCCCTACCTTGATATCCCTCTGCGGGCAGTGTTACAGTTATCTATAACCTTAATAAATCTAAACTTAATACGTTTAATTTGGCGATTTATAACTATTATAAACTATTCCGTCGTCCCTAAAGTAATCCTCTTGCTTCCTCAAGCTCTAACGAATAGCTTGTAGTGCCTATAAGAAGCGCACTATAATACCTAAATATAATTCTACTAGAATTAGTCCGTAAAAAGCGTACTATAATACGCTCCTTAGTACCTTCGTTAGTGCCTCTAGTAGTGCCTAGTAGAAGGGGGACTATAAAACCCCCTAAAAAAGAAGCTAGGAAATTAAGGGAGAGAGGGAGAGAGCTACTTTTTAAGTACTTTAGTAAATAAAAAAATAATATTATTTAAATTTGCACTTTACAATTACCTCTATTATATTTGCTAATTCAATACTAAAAATTTATTACTAAATATTACTAGAATATTAATAACTACAAAAGTATTACAAGGTTAGGGATTACTGTGACACTGCCCGCGTAGTAATCCCTACCCTAATATCCCTACGCGGGCAGTGATACTGCCCGCGGATAAAAGTGGCACTGCCCCCCGAGTAAGTCTCTACGAATAACCCGCTCGCCGAGCTCCCTATTAGGGTGGATAGATCTATAAGTAGTATTATTACTACCGCGGGATTGTAGTTGTAATACTCATAATACGAGGATTATTATTATATATCACGGGGCGAGGGCACCGTTAAGTATGAGGTATGATCTTTATTATTGTACGAAGGAAGTAAGAAAGGTGTGCGACAGCTAGGGCAGATATAGGGCACGGGTGAGATCTATTTATAGGTGGATTTACCCTGTAATTACTACTATAGCTAAGCCTAGTGCTATAGCTATATATACGGCTGAGGTATATACGACTACAGTACAATATTAGCTATAGTACGTATAGTATAGGGTATATAACTTAGCTTTATAATATTACCCCTTCGTAAAAGAAGTTCCCGGCTATAAAAATACTAAATATATGGTTTTACCCATTAATTCCTTTAAAGTAGGTCCTCCCGGATATCCTGTGGATACGCCCAATTAAAATTTGATAAAAAACCTTAGCGCTAAGAACCTACTTAGCGCTAAGACTCTTGACTAGGAGTTAAATACTACCCAGAATATTACTAAATATAACCCTTCCGCTAAAACGTCTATTATTACGTCTAATAATCTTCTTATACTTCGTAAATAGTCCTAAATCGCCCTAATCGCAATATATAACTTCCTTTTATTACTTTTACTATTACTAGCCCCGCGAGGGGTATTATAAGGACGTTCGTAGTATAGCGGTTTGCGTAAACGTATATAGCCGCTATTAGTATAAATAGTATAGAGATTTTCTATTTAATTCTTATTTATAATTACATTTTTATATTAACTCTAATTTTCTAATTTTAAAAACTATACTAATTTTAGCTCTCTAATTTTAACCGTTCGTAGGTTTTATCCATTATTAGGGGAATAGGAAATATAAGACTACTATAAGACGTATTATCTCTCGGGTTTATAACGGTTATTCTAAAAAAGAATATACTATAAAATTTCGATTAGGGTACGTGGAATAAATCGAATTAAATTCCTTTCTTTTTATTAAGTTTATCCTTTTTACTGTACAACTCTAGTACTTCGTCGAAGGGATTATTATTATTATTAATATAAATCTAAATTATGGGTAATTAGTATTAATAATAAGGGTATTTCGAATAACGACTTCTTTTTTAGCCTTCCCCTACTTCGTCTCCTTTTAACCTAAATTAGAAGCGGTAATATATTAAAGTTAATATTATAGAATTTCTAAATTACATCCTTATATCCCTTTAAATCTTTAATTAATTATTAATTAAGTTTATCGATATTTTTCTATTTAATATAATATATTTAGCAGCTATTATTTACTTTACTATATCCTATAATATTTTCGAATTCCTATTCCTACTATTTATCGTTATTATAATTATCGGTTCTAATTATTATACGGCTTTTATTAGCCTAAATATTTTATTCGATATCCTATTACCCTAAAAGGCTAGAAGTCTCCTATAATTTGATTATCAATATATAGAATACTAAATTAACCTTTATATTTTTAAGGAATTTAAATTTTATATAATAAAAGTCGTATTCGACGATTTAGAAAGGGCCTTCCTATTTAGGCACTAGTTTAGCTTGCGGTTTTCTTATGGCGATGTTTTTAGTATTTAGTAAAATTCTATTACCGATATAGTATTTAGGAGTATTACTATAATTTTTATTCGTATTCGCCTTATACTAGTTTTACACTTATTTTAGTAAGGCTATTACTCTATTCAAAATAGTTTAGAAACGGCTAACTACTTTTAATACCCTAAAGAATTCTTTTTTCTATATTTTAAATAAATTAGGGGGATAAAGCTTTATTAATTTAATACTTATCCTCGGGTAAAAACCGTAATTACCGTAAAAAGGGCTAATGCTTATAATTTCGGAAATAGTATTATTATAGGCGAATTCAATTAAAAGTAATTAGTCCGCTTAATTGTTTTAGGCCTAATTAATATAAAGTTGAAAATATTATTCTATTTTAGCGTTAATCCTCTTTATTTAATTATTAGTTTAGGAATAGAATACTAACGAAAATTTTATTGTAATACCTAACCGTTCGTATAAAGTCTTTTAAAGTATTAAAATAAATTGTAATCTTCTATTGGAAACGATATTGTTTGGTAATTCGTAAATACTATAAATCTTTTCGATAAACCTATTAATTAATTCGTTTATTTTTAAGGTTTCTATTAGGATATAATACTTTATTTCCGTTAGACGGTCTACTACTATAATTATATATTTATATATACGGCCGCGTTTCTCGTATAGCGTTATAAGTATAATATAATTAATTGAAATCTTAATCTAAGCTTTAAAAAGAACTGGGAATAGTTTTAAGAAATTAATTGGTAAATATTTTAAAGATTTAGTCTTTATATAGGTTAAATACGCCTTATAGAATTCTTTAATAAATTAGTATATCTTTAATTAATAGTAGCATTGATTAAAAGTCTTATATATTCGTTTATAGCCGGGACACCTACCCGGTTTAGCCGTATATATTTTATAGATAAGTTGTAATTGGGTATTTCTATCGTCCGGATTAATAAATACCTATTCTTTCGCATTTTTCCTCTAGTAGACCCGTCCTTATTTAGTTAAATATTTTACGAAGGCGATTTTGAACTTCTTTTAATTTCCGGAATCTATATTTTCTAGCCTTCTTTTTATAAATATAAAATTATTTCCTATATTAGGTTAGATTTAGTATAATTATTATTATTTAAATTATTAATTGACTTCGTAATATCGAAGTCGTAGAAGTTGAAATCATAGAAATCTAGGTCTTAATTATACAAATTTATAGCGTAGTTTATATAGTAGAACTCTTCTATAGCGCTTAAATATAAGTAAGGAATATTTATAAGTTTATCCTCGTCTTCGAAGAAGGTTAGATTAAAATAATTTAAGTTAATTAGCAGCTTCTTCCTAGCTATTAACCTCTTATCTTTATTATCCTATAGCCTATCTTCTAATTTCTTATTTAATATATTAGGGCGGACGTTATTTAAACCCTATTAGTAAATAATTTAGAAATTAAAGCGGTTAAAGAATTCCGACTACTTTATATACCGAGGGGTAAATTACTTAATAATTATAAACGTTTTAAGGTTCTTATAATCTATAATAATTTCTACTTCTTATTATGCTCTTTTAAATTCTAAGGACTATTCCTCTAAAACTTTTATAATAATTAGCAATTTTTTATTATAGATATGTAATTATATTATACTATACTATACTTAGCCGAGAAGTAGGCTACTAGGTAGAAAACTCCGTCGTCTCCTTATTACAATAGCGTACTATTAGAAGCCTAATTTAATACGTCGGTTTCAATAATAGTCTTCTTATTCTAATTATAGATTTTTAAGACCGGTACTATTGTAAACGCAACCTTGAGGTTATCGAATGCCTTTTAATACTTAATATTCTATTATTAATTAACTATCTTCTTCGTAAACTTATAAAGCGGTTTTATTAACCCCGAAAAATTCTTAATAAAGCAGTAGTAGAAATTAGCGAAGCCGAAGAAGGATTAACGTACTTTCTTAAATTTTAGGGCCTCCTAAGCTGTAATAGCTTTAATTTTATTTATATTTATTTCGATACCCCCCGGGGTTATAATTAAACTTAAGTATTTAGTTTTCGTCGTATAGAATTTGTATTTATCTGTGATAGGTCTGGCGCCTAGAGGTCATGCCTAGCATCTGGTATTTGCCAGGCTTGTGCCTACCGGGGGTTCTCCAAACGCTTCGGCTCGTTCGGCCCGGCTCGGCCCAGTCTTAGTATTTCTAGTATCTTCTTCCCCGTACTTCTTTCGTATATTTAGGTATACCTAATCTAGCTTCCAAATTAGCCAATCCTCTTACTCCTTGTCGAATATTATAGTTTTTACTAAGGCCTACCTACGTATTAACCTCGTAGAACCCTTATATTATATTCGACCCTCTTTTCAAATCTATTTCCAATTGCCTTTCGTCTTCTTTAACTACCCGGAAGAATTACCCCAGTCATTAACCGCCGCCCCGGAATTTTTCTTATTATTTTTACCGTAGTATTGTACGATATAACTTCCGTTACTTAGTTCTAAAATACTAACGAACGCTAATAATACTTTGTTATAGTTATTTAAACCCTTATTGGCGAAATTGGCCGTCTCTAGTCGATAGTTGCCAGTTCTAGCCAACTAAAGTGAATCCTACTATACCTTAACAAATTCTTAGGCGATAAAAAGGATTTCGATATATAGATCTATATTACGGAAGCGAAATTATACGTTGATAACCGTATAATTAGTAATTTAAAGGCCTAGTTTTACTACTTCTACTCTAACCTTTTACCCGCCGTCCGACGGATTTTATTCGCCTTCGCCTAGTCCTCTCTAATTAACCAAATCCCGGCTAAATTATTTGAGAAATTCTAGGTTAATTATAGCGAATTCGAAATTAATAAAATTAAAAAGGTTAGCTTCGAATTTTTTACTTTAAAATAGAAGTCTTAAGAACTTATCTTTACCTTCCTTACCTACTTCGAAGAAGTCCTCTATTGAATTAAAGTTAATACGTAGCTAAATTAGGCCCTTATTAATTCGTTAATAAAAATATTAAACGACGAATAGTTTGGGAGGTTTTGTAAACGGCTAAAAGCTTTAAATATTTATTTAAAGCTTTATATTTACTTCCGGAAATTCGACGGCAATAATTTCCTTTTCTTAGAAAGTTCGGTATATAATTATAAGAGTTCTAGTTCTGGCTACGGCGTTATTAATAATATTAGAGTAGAATTAATAGAAATTAGTACTACCCGGACCCGGTTAACCTCGGGGGGCTTTAATATACGGGAGGAATAACGGAAATAGTAGAAGAAGTAAAAGAATTATACTACTTATAAATCTTTAAATTACTAATTTAAGAAGTACCCTAATAATAAAGGTAAGAATAATAAGAAGGTATAAATTTAATATATCCGTATTGAAGAGCCGGTTAGAGACCCGGAGGAGGACAATAAGATTTATAATAACGATGAATATTAAAGATAATAATAAAAAGGTTTATATTCTCTAACGCCGAAACCGGAAACGTCGATTTATAGTTAGGAAGTGCTCTAAAACGAAAACCGATAACGGTAATCGACTCAAGAGGGTCGTTTACTCCCTTTGCAATATCTTACGACGAATATAATAATAGCGTCGAGCCGTCGCTACCGATAATAATTAATAGAGACGTATATAGATTCGAAAATAGCGTTTATAACCCCTTCGGAGGCATTTCTAATTGTAACGACCCCGACGCCGTATTTATTATAAAGATTTCGGAAAAAATAGAAGAAGATAATAAAATTATAAAGAGATTTATCGCCTAAATAAATAAATCTACGGACTATAATACTATTTCGCCCGAGGACCGTCGTTGGGTTTAAGAATTACTTTTCGAATTCGCGAAAATTTAGGCGAAGAAAAGTAAATCCCGGATATTTAAAGCAAATAAAATTAATGAGAATTAATTTA
This sequence comes from Neurospora sp. CHS-2018c, assembly GCA_009806235.1. Taxonomy (NCBI): domain Eukaryota; kingdom Fungi; phylum Ascomycota; class Sordariomycetes; order Sordariales; family Sordariaceae; genus Neurospora; species Neurospora sp. CHS-2018c. The sequence continues at coordinate 1,478,072 of RAPC01000013.1, forward strand.
TTATTAAAAAGGATTTTAACGACTTAAAGAAGGATATTTTTAAGGAATTTAAAAAGGGCGCTTAGAAGGCGCCAAAAAAATAGGCTAATATTATTACGAAATTACTAAATAAAATCGGCGCTACCCTCTAATAATTAATTACTACTACTACTTAAAAGTTTATTCCCTTTAATTATAAATATTAATTTACAATTAAAGGAATTTTAATCTCCGCCTAATATATTAAACGATCGAACGAAAATATAAAGTAGGCGATTAAAAACGCTTTAAAAGAAAAACTATATAAAGTAATCCGAATAACTATTAAAATAATAATGAACGGCGATTATATTATAATTTTCGACGAATTTATATACGAATAATATTAGAAATACTATATTTAGGCGAAGGAAGTCTTCGGAATAGAAGCCATTATAACCCTTAATATTATAGGAATTCTAATTAAAGGAATCCTTTAGGCTAACCTTAATGAGAAATCGTATAATACGACGTTAAAGGAAATAAAGGAGAAGAATAAAGAAACGGATATTATTTATACGAAAATTTAGAAGAAATACAATAGGGAGGAAAGGGGAATAATTTTAATAGAAGTTATAACTACGAAAATAGCGATTTTCCTCTAAGAGAATTTCTTCCTTTAAAATAGTAGAATATATTCCTATAAATTATTCTAAATTGCGACTACTATTTAATAATATTTTAAATATTAGGGATTCGGATATACAATGAAATTTTATTACTAAGAAGATATTTATAACTATTATAACTAATTTAAATATAATAAGGCTTATTTTAATAAGGAGAATTACCCTTTGAATAAGGATAACTCCCTAATCTTTTATAAACCGTATAAGAAATCGGGGTATTTCGCCTTCGATAAAAAGTAATACTTATTTATTATAATAACCTATATAAAGGCTTTAATTATATACGCCGAAAGGCCCTACGGCTTTACTATTTATAAAAGACTAATTAAACTAGTATTAGAACCGATAATTAAAATTAAAGAGGATATCGCTATCCCCGACGCCCCCCCTAATTCCCGTTCTATTATAACTTTAGAGAAATTATTTACCGGAAGTATAAAGAAAAGCCGATTTAAAAATAAAGTAATCGGAAATAATTTTTGGCCGAAATTTATAAGCCAATTTAGCTTAATAAACGCCTTTATATATTTTTAAAACATTAATAACTATACCCGTACTAATTCTATAATTATTATACGTATTATTATTATTAAAGACGTAATACCTATTTTATCTACTACTAAATTAAAAAGAACCCTTTTATAGGGTAATTAATAATCTAATTAAAAATATTCTATTAAAATATAGGGAAATTATATAAGAGAGGGAAATTTTTATTCGAATAAGAAGAAATCTATAATGTTATAGCGATTTAGGAATTGAGTAGAAATTTGAATAGGGATATTTACCGGCCGAAAAGCGGTAAGTATTATAATATTAATTATTTAAAGAAGGGAAGGGCGGTAATTTATATAAATAAGAAGTAGAATTTTAAAGATTGAAACTTTTAATTAGGAAAGGATTAAGCCGTAATAATATTTAAGAATTTATAGGAATCGATAATTATTTACTCTATTTATTCCCTTATTTTTATAAATAGTATACTAGAATACTAATAAGGATTTCCCCTCTTCAAATTCTTCGAGGAGAGATCTTTAAAGGGCTATTAAATAACTGTCGGGGATTTTAACTTTTATTATCCTAATTAGGACTTAAAGAATAGGATTAACCCGGGAATTATATAGTTTATTATTTAAATATAGTAGTAGAAATTAAATTTATTAACCCCTTATAGAGAATTAATATAGTTCAATAATATAATTCGAAAAGAGAAAAACGGGACGATCGACTATATATAAATATTGTATAGTATTAAAATTAAATATTAGGGAACCTAATAATACGAATAGACCGGTTCGGATTATTATCCTTAAGAAATTTAGGTCTAAATTAAAAAACAGAATAGAAAGGCCGAAGAGGAAGGAAATTATAATTAGAATTTTATAGACGTAGAAAAAGTATAAAATATAATAGAGAAGCGGATATTAGTCTTAGAAGAAATTATTATAATAAAAGACTTCGAATTAGCTTTCGATAAATTCGACGGAAAATTTATTAGTATTATAGAAGAATTTATCCTATACCAGAAGAAAGACCGGAGAAAATAAGTAAATTAATAGAATTTAAAATATAAAACGGTAATAAAAAACGTACGGCGGAAGTAGTAAATATAATTTAGGAATAGAATACTTTTAAATTAAAGGGAATTTATAGAAGTAATAGTAAAAAAAAAAAAATTTATTTTAAAGATTTAAATAGCGAAGTAGCGAAATTATATTATTACTATATTAAAGGACTTAAATAAATTCTAATTATTAGAAAAGTAGGTTCGAACCTAGAATTACCGCTTAATAAATCCGTTTAAATTATTAGCCTTCAAATTTAATAAGGGAATAAACAAAATCGAAAACTATAATAATAAGGCGAATATCTTCGCCGATTAATTCTTCCCTAAAGTAAACGTTCCTATAAATTATCTATTAAATTAGACTTAATTACTAAACGGCGATATTCTAATAATTATTAATAATTAAAAATAAAAAGATTCTAGAAAAAAACGACGCCGAAACCGGAAACGCCGATTTCTAGTTAGGAAGTGCTCTAAAACGAAAACCGATAACGGCAATCGATTTAAGAAGGTCGTTTACCCCCTTTATAATATTTTATAACGAATATAATAATAATATTAAGCCGTTATTACCAATAATAATTAATAGAAGTGCGCGTAGACTTAAAAATAACGTTTACAACCCCTTCGGAAGTATTTCTAATTATAATAACCCTAATACCGTATTCGCTATAAAGATTTCAAAGAAAATAGAAGAAAATAATAAAATTATAAAGAGATTTATCGCCTAAACGAATAAATCTATAAATTATAATAGTATCCCGCCTAAAGACTATTATTAAATTCGAAAATTACTTCTTAAATTCGTAAAAGTTTAAGCGAAGAAAAATAGGTCCCGGATATTTAAAGTAAATAAAATTAGCAAAAACCAATTTATTACTAAAAAGGACTTCGACGACTTAAAGAAGAATATTTTTAAAGAATTTAAAAAGGGCGCCTAGGAAGCGCCGAAAAAATAGGCTAATATTATCGCAAAATTACCGGGCAAAATCGGCGCTACCCTCCAATAATTAATTACTATTACTACTTAAAAGTTCATCCCCTCTAATTATAAATACCAATTTACAATTAAAAGAATTTCGATTTCCGTTTAATACGCTAAATAATCGAATAAAAATATAAAATAAGTAATCGAAAACGTTTTAAAAGAGAGACTATATAAAATAATCCGAACGGTTATTAAAATAATAACGAGTAGTAATTATATTATAATCTTCAACGAATTTATATATAAGTAGTACTAAAAGTACTATATTTAAACGAAAAAAGTCTTTAAAATAAAAGTTATTATAACCCTTAATATTATAGGAATTTTAATTAAAAGAATCCCTTAGGCTAACTTCGACGAAAAATTATATAATATAATACTAAAGGAAATAAGGGAGAAGAATAAGGAAGCAAATATTATTTATATAAAAGTTTAAAAAAAATATAATAAAGAGGAAAAAGGAATAATTTTAATAGAAATTACAATTACAAAAGTAATAATCTTCTTCTAAGAGAACTTCTTCCTTTAAAATAGCGGAATATATTCCTACGAACCATTCTAAATTATAATTACCGTCCAATAATACTTTAAATATTAAGGATTCGGATATATAGCGAAATTCTATCGTTAAAAGGAAAGGGCGCTTATAACTATTATAATTAATTTAAATATAATAGGGCTTATTTTAGTAAAGAGAATTACCCTTCGAATAAAAATAATTCCTTAATTTCTTATAAACTATATAAGAAGTCGGGGCATTTCGCCTTCGATAAGAAGTAATACCTATTTATTAAAGCGGTTTATACGAAAGCTTTAATTATATACGCCGAAAGGCCCTGCGGTTTTTAAAGCGCAGCTATTATAGTCTAGAGAAAGAAGTGTATTAATACGAAGTGAACGAGTATAGCGGAGCTTTTCTCTAATAGGGTCGACCCCCCTATAAATTCTTCGTATTATAATTGGTCCGTTAAAACCGGAATCTATTCCTTAGATTGGTTAGAATTTTAGCGGTATAGGTCCGTATACGGGGGTCCCTAAGAGTATCCCCCGGGTTTTATAACCCTAACCCTTTTAAAGGGGGGTCCCGGGGGGCGTAGCCCTTTAGTAAAAGGAAAGAAATTGACCAAATTAAATCCTTTCTTTACTTACCCTATACTTTCTTAAAAGAAGAGAGGATAAGATAAATAAAAGAATAAAAGAGAGAGGGAAAAAAAAAAAAAAAAAAAAAAAAAAAAAAAAAAAAAAAAAAAAAAAAAAAAAAAAAAAAAAAAAAAAAAAAAAAAAAAAAAAAAAGAAAAAAAGAAAAAAAGAAAAAATTAAAAAAGGAAAATTAAAAAAGTAAAATTAAAAAAGGAAAATAAAAAAAAGAAAATTAAAAAAGAAAAATAAAAAATAAAAAAAGAAAGTAAAGAAAGAAAAGAAAAAAGAAGAAAAAAGAAGAGAAAAATAATAATAATAAAAAGAAAAGTCGAAAAAAAAGTTAAAGGTATAAAGAAAAAGAAGTAAAAAATATTTATTAAAATTTTAATTATAAATTAATATTTGACTATTATTATATAATAAATAATTAATACTTTAAAATTTATAATAAAGTGTTTAACTTTGAATTTATATTATTCGGTTAAATTTCTAAAATTAATATATTAAGAATTTAGTTTTAAAACGCGATAAAATACTTATACTTTAATAATTTGAAAATCTAGCCTTAAAACGCGACTAAATGCTTATACTTTAATAAAATAAAAATCCAGCCTTATTTAATAGATTAAAAATCCAGCTTTAAAACGCGATTAAAAGTTTATACCTTAATAGATTGAAAATTAGCTTTAAAACGCAACTAAATATTTATACCTTAATAGATTGAGAATCCAGCTTTAAAACGCGACTAAATGCTTATATCTTAATAGATTAAAAATCTAGCTTTATTTAATAGATTAAAAATCCAATTTTAAAACGCGATTAAATGCTTATACCTTAATAGATTAAAAATCTAGCCTTATTTAATAAATTAAAAATCCAACTTTAAAACGCGACCAAATGCTTATACCTTAATAGATTGAGAATTAGCTTTAAAACGCGACCAAATGCTTATACCTTAATAAATTCGGAATCTAGCTTTAAATTTATATTATATGACCAAACTTCTAATATTTACGGATTAGGATCTATCCCTAGACCTATAATACCTGCGCTTTAGTGGATTCTACCGGGCGCCCCGGAAGACGATGTTACTATTTATAAAAGACTAGCTAAACCGGTATTAAAACTAATAATTAAAATTAAAGAAGATATTACTATTCCTAACGCTTCCCCCAATTCCTATTCTATTATAACTTTAAAGAAATTATTTACCGGAAATATAAAGAAAGGCCAATTTAAAAATAAAGTAATCGGAAATAACTTTCGGCCGAAACCTATAGGCTAATTTAGCCTGATAAACGCCTTTATATACTCTTAAAGTATTAGCAACTATACTTATACTGATTCTATAACCGTTACGTACGCTACTACCGCTAAAAATATAATATTTACTTTATCCGCTGCTAAATTAAAAAGAACTTTCTTATAGAGTAATTAATAATTTAATTAAAAATATTCTATTAGAATATAGAGAAATCGTACGAAAGAGGGAAGCTTTTATTTAAATAAAAGGAAATCTATAATATTATAGCGATTTAGGAACTAAATAAAAATTCAAATCAGGATATTTACCAGCCGCAAAGCAGTAAGTATTATAGCGTTAATTATTTAGAGAAAGGAAGGGTAATAATTTATATAAATAAGAAGTAGAATTTTAAAGATTTAGACTTCTAATTAAAAAAAGATTAAATTATAATAATATTTAAGAATTTATAAGAACCGACGACCGTCTACTCTATTTACTCCCTTATTTTTATAAATAGTATACTGGAATACTAATAAAAATCTCCCCTCTTCGAATTCTTCGAAGAAAGACCCCTAAGGGGCTATTAAATAACCGTCGGGGATTTTAACCTTTATTATCCTAATTAGGACTTAAAGAATAGGACTAATCTAAGAATTATACAATTTACTACTTAGGTATAATAATAAAAACTAAATTTATTAACCCTTCGTAGGGAATTAATATAATTCGGTAATATAATTCGGAGAGAAAAAGACAAGATAATTAATTATATATAAATATTGCGTAATATCGAAATTAAATATTAGGGAGCCCAATAATACAAATGGACCAATTCGGATTATTATCCTTAAAAAATCTAAGTCCGAATTAAAAAAACGGAATAGGAAGGCCGAAGAGGAAGGAAATTATAATTAGAATTTTATAGATATAGAAAAAGTATAAAATATAATAAAGAAGCGGATATTGGTCTTAGAAAAATTTATTATAATAGAAGACTTCGAATTAGCTTTCGATAAATTCAACGGAAAATTTATTAATATTATAGAAGAATTCGTCTTATATTAGAATAAAGGTCGGGGAAGATAAATAAATTAATAGAACTTAGAATATAAAACAGCAACAAAAAACGTATAGCGGAAATAGTAAATATAATTCAAAAGTAAAACGCCTTTAAATTAGAGGAAATTCGTAGAAGTAGCGGTAAAGAAGAGACAATTTATTTTAAAGACTTAAATAGCAAAATAGTAAAATTATATCGCCGCCGCATTAAAGGACTTAAGTAAATTCTAATTATTAAAGAAGTAGGCTCGAACCCAGAACTATTATTTAATAAATCCGCCTAAACTATTAGCCCTTAAATCTAACGAAGGAATAAACAAAATCGAAAACTATAATAATAAGGCGAATATCCTCGCCAACTAATTCTTCCCTAAAATAGACATTCCTACGGATTATTTACTAAATTAGACTCAACTACTAAACGGCAATACCCCGGTGACTATTAATAATTAAATTACTAAGGGGGATATTAAAGAAATCCTTTTAAAGATAGTACCGAATAAAGCGCTGGGTATTAATTAGTTTTTAAATAGGTTTTTAAAGATTTATAAAATATTATTTAAATAGGTTATAGTAGTTTTCGCTATAGCGAATTTTCGGTTCGGATATTTCCCCTAATAGTTTAAAAATATAAAAGTAATTATGCTTAAAAAATTAGGAAAGAGCACTAAATAATAAAAATTAACTGACGTATAGAGGCCAATTTCGCTATTAAATAATATTAGAAAAATCTTCGAAACTTTAATTATAATAAAATTAATATAAGTAGTAAAAGAGTTCAATTCTTTCCTAGAAGGCTAAATAAGTAACCGGGCGGACTATTTAATAGAATTTATAATTAAAGTAATTACTAACGCGGTCTATTCGGCTTAGAAATTCAAAGCTATAATATCTCTTATACTCCTCAATTTAAAGGGTATATTCGATAGAATTAATTATAAATAACTTTTATATACTCTATAGGAAATATAACTCCTATAATAACTTTTTAAATAAGTAAATAGTCTTATTACCGGAAGAAAAGGTTCCCTTTTCTTCGACGACGAAATTTCTAGCCCTTACAATATCGTAGTAGGAGTACCCCAAAGCTCCCCTCTCTTACTAATCCTTTTTATTCTCTTTATTACCCTATTATACTATAAATTAATTACGATTAGGAATATAATTATAATTAGTTTTGCCGATAATATTAATATTATCGCAATAGTTAAAACGATAGAAGAAAATTATAAAACTCTCTAAATAATATAAGAAATTTACTCCGAATAAGTAATTAAAGGAGGAATAGAATTTAAAGCGAGTAAAATAGAATTTATATATTTTACGTAGACGAAGGAATTATAAATAGAAATTCTCTAAATCGGCGGAATAGTACTTTAATTAACGGAATCGATAAAATTCTTAAAGGTTTAATTAAACCGGAAATTTAATTATCAATATACGTAGAAATAATAAAGAAAATAATAATTATATAGACGAATACTTTAATATAACTAATAATAAAAACTTAAAATTACTCTTTCGTACGAATAAAGGAAATTTATACTAAGTATATTCGAGGCGCTATTATATATAGAGCTTTAATTTTCTACTAACCGATTAAAATCTATAGGAAATTGCGAAGGATAATAATTAGGCTAGTTAAATACTAAATTAAATATTTAAGAATTATTATTAGGGCGTATAAAATTACGCCGGTAAGGAATTTAGAAATAGAAATATTTTATTTACTATTCAATTTCTATTTTAATAAAAGGGTAAAAACCTTCGAAGAGAAGTTTACCCGAACGGATTAAATTAAATTCGTCTAAAGGACTACGGCCTAAGTAGTTAACTGTATTTAAATAAGAATAAAAAGTCGACTACCCGTTAACCGACTTAAAAATAGTACTATTAAAATTAAATAAGTTAAAGAATAAATACTAATAGAGAAATTTATTATATTAATAATAAGACCGCCCTCGGAAACGGGAATGCCCCTACCCCTATTATAAATATTAAAACTAATTACTATTAATTGAGAGGAATAATTAGAAGATACTACGAGAAAAAAGTAAGTATTATACTATAATTACTAAATAATAATAATAGTAACCAAATTAAATCAGCGGTATAAATTTACTATTATTAACCTTAACGCGAAATTTAACGATAATACTATTAAATAATATATAACTAGGTTAAAAAAGAAGAAAAAGAAGAAAAATTAATTATTAAAAAATAATAATAAGCCGTACCTATTAATAAAAGTATAAAATTCCCTCCTTACTTAAACCCGAATAGGAATTATTAAATTTTAGTCCTTCCTCTTCCGGAAGAAAATACCGGACGTTATAACGCCGTTTTATTTATATAGAGCCGGGGAAAAAACGTTTAAATACTTCGTTTTTAAATATTTACGGATAGAGGAATACTAAATAACAATAATTGATTAACTATAAATATAGAAAGAATTCTAAATTTATTTAAATAATAGAATTCGAGTAGAGAAAATCCTTTTATAGGCATTTAAATTAAATAAATTGAATAAGTACCGCCTAGTAATCGAATTAGAAGGAGAGTATTATAAAGCTGCGATATATATATAAATATATTATTATAATAAAGAGAAATTATAAGGAGTAAAGGGGGCGATAATATTAATTTAATTATATTTAATAAAGGAATTACTTAAAATTATTGCGAAAAGTATTAGAATTCCGGTTAACTATTATAAAAGCCGGTAAAACGTAATAATTTATTTAATTTTTTATTTATTAATTCCAATTTTATAAAAACGACGCTAAAACCGGAAACGCCGATTCCTGGTCAGGAAGTGCTCCAAAACGAAAACCGACAACGGCAATCGACTCAGGAGGGTCATTTACCCCCCTCGCGATATCCTGCGACAAATATAGCGATAGCGTTGAACCGTCGCTACCGATAACGATTAATAGAGGCGCGCGTAGACTCGAAAATAGTGTTTACAATCTCCTTAGAAGTATTTCTAATTATAACGACCCCGACGCCGTATTCGCTATAAAAACTTCAGAGAAAACAGAGAATAATAATAAAACTATAAAGAGATTTATCGCCTAAATAAATAAATCTATAGATTACGATACTATTTCGCCCGAGGACCGTCGTTAAATTCGAAAATTATTTTTCGAATTCGCGAAAATTTAAGCGAAGAAAAGTAAATCCTAAATACCTAAAGTAAATAAAATTAGCGAAAACTAATTTATTATTAAAAAGGATTTTAATAATTTAAAGAAAAATATTTTTAAGGAATTTAAAAAGGGTATTTAAGAAGCGCCGAAAAAATAGGCTGATATTATTGCGAAATTACCAAATAAAATCGGCGCTACCCTCTAATATTTAACTATTATTACTACTTCGAAATTTATCCCTTCTAATTACGAATATTAATTTATAATTAAAGGAATTTCGATTTCCGCCTAATATATTAAACGATTAAATGAAAATACAAAATAAGTAACTGAAAACGCTTTAAAAGAGAAATAATATAAAATAGTCCGAACGGCTATTCGAATAGTAATAAATAGCGACTATATTATAATCTTCGACGAATTTATATATAAATAGTATTAAAAGTATTATATTTAAACGAAGGAAATCTTTAGAATGGAAGCTATCGTAACCCTTAATACTATAGGAGTTTTAATTAAAGGAATCCCTTAGGCTAATTTTAATAGAAGATCGGATAATATAATACTAAAGGAAATAAGGGAAAAAAATAAAGAAACGGATATTATTTATATAAAAGTTTAAAAGAGACGCGATAGAGAGGATAGGGGGATAATTTTAGTAGAAATTATAATTGCGAAGGCGGCGATTTTCCTCTAAGAAAACTTCTTCCTTTAGGATAATAAGGTTTATTTATACGAACCGTTTTAAATTGTAGTTACCGTCTAATAATACTTCAAATATTAGGAATTCGGATATACAACGAAGTTTTATCGTTTAAAGGACGCCTACAGCTGCTATAATTAATTTAAATATAATAAAGTTCGTTTTAATAAAAAGAATTACCTTTCGAATAAAAATAATTCCCTAATTTATTATAAACTATATAGGAAGTCGGGGTATTTCGCTTTCGATAAAAAATAATATCCGTTTGTTAAAGCGGTTTATACGAAGGCTTTAATTATATACGCCGAAAGGCCCCGCGGCTTTATTATTTATAAAGGATTAGTTAAACCGGTATTAAAATTAATAATTAAAATTAAAAAAGATATTACTATTTCTAACGCCCCCCCCAATTCCCGTTCTATTATAATTTTAAAAAAATTATTTACCGGAAGTATAAAGAGAGGCCGATTTAAAAATAGGGTAATCGGAAATAACTTTCGGCTAAAACCTATAGGCTAAATTAACCCGATAAACGCCTTTATATATTTTTAAAACGTTAATAACCGTACCCGTACCGGCTCTATAATTATTACGTATATTACCGTTACTAAAAATATAACCCTTATTTTATCCGCCGTTAAATTAGAAGGAACCCTCCTATAAGGTAATTAATAATCTAATTAAAAATATTCTATTAGAATATAAGGAAGTCGTACGAAAGAAGGAAATTTCTATTTAAATAGGAGGAAATTTACAATATTATAATAATTTAAGAGCCGGGTAGAAATTTAAATAAGGATATTTACCGGCCGAGGGGCGGTAGGTATTATAGTATTAATTATTTAAAAAAGGGTAGGGCGGCGATTTATATAAATAAGAAGTAGAATTTTAAAGACTTAAATTTCCGATTAAAGAAGGATTAGGCTATAATAATATTTAAAAATTTATAAGAATTAATAATTATTTATTTTATTTACTCCCTTATTTTTATAAATAGTACGCCGGAATATTAATAGGGGTTTCCCTTCTTCGAATTCTTTAAGGAGAGACCTCTAAAGGGCTATTAAATAATTATCGGGGATTTTAATTTCTATTATCCTAATTAGGACTTAAAGAATAGAATTAATTTAAGAGCCGCGAGGCTTTTTATTTAAGTATAATAGTAGAAATTGAATTTATTAACCTTTCGCGGAGAATTAATATAATTTAGTAATATAATACGAAATAAGAAAGACAGGACGATCGATTATATATAGATATTATATAGTATTGAAGTTGAATATTAGGGGGCCTAACGATACGAATAAACCGGTTTGGATTATTATCCTTAAAAAGTTTAAATCCGAATTGGAAAATAGAATAGGAAGGCCGAAAAGGAAGGAGGTTATAATTAGAATTTTATAAATATAGAGAAGGTATAGGATATAGCAAAGAAGCGGATATCGGTCTCGGAAGAGATCGTTATAACGGAAGACCTCGAATTAACTTTCAATAAATTTAACAGAGAATTTATTAATATCGCAGAGGAATTCGTCCTATATTAAAAGAAAGGTTAGGGAAAATAAGCGGATTAGTAGAATTTAGAATATAAGACGGCGACGAAAGATATACAACGGAAGTAGTAAGTATAATTCGGGAATAGAATACCTTCAAATTAGAGGGAATTCGTAGAAATAGTAATAAAGAAGAAATAATTTATTTTAAAAATTTAAATAGTAAAGTAGCGAAATTATATCGCCTCCGCGTTAAAGGATTTAAATAAATTCTAATTATTAAAGAGGTAAATTCGAACCCGGAACTATTATTTAATAAATCTACCTAAATTATTAACCTTTAAGCCTAATAAAAGGGTAAACGAAATCGAAGATTATAATAGTAAAGCGAATATTTTTACCGACCGATTCTTCCTTAGGGTAAATATTTTTATAAATTATTTATTAAATTAGATTTAATTATTAAACGGTAATACTCCGGTAATTATTAATAATTAAATTATTAAGGAGGATATTAAAGAAATCTTTTTAAAAATAGTACCGAATAAAGTATCGGGTATTAATTAGTTTTTAAATAAGTTTTTAAAAATTTGCAAAGTACCGTTTAAATAGGCTATAGCGGTTTTCGCTATAGCGAGCCTTCGGTTCGGATATTTCCCCTAATAGTTTAAGAATACGAAAATAATTATTTTAAAAAAGTTAGGAAAAAACGCCGAGTAATAAAAGTTGGCCGGTATATAAAGGCCGATTTTATTATTAAATAACGTTAGAAAGATCTTCGAAATTTTAATTATTATAAGGTTAATATAAGCGGTAAAAAAAATTAACTTCCTCCCGGAAGGTTAAATAGGTAATTGGGCGGGCTATTTAATAGAGTTTGTAATTAGGGTAGTAATTAATATAGTTTATTCGGTTTAGAAATTTAAAACTATAATATTTCTTATACTTTTCAATTTAAAGGGTATATTCGATAGAGTTAATTATAGGTAGCTTTTATATACTTTATAGGAAATATAATTCCTACAATAGCTTTTTAAATAAGTCGATAACTTTATTACTAAGAGAAAAGGTTTTTTTTTCTTCGACGATAAAATTTCGAACCCTTATAATATCGTAGTAAGAGTACTTTAAAGCTCCCCCCTCTTATTAATCCTTTTTATTTTCTTTATTACCTTATTATATTGTAAGCTAATTACGATTAGGAATACAATTATAATTAATTTCGCCGACGATATTAATATTATCGCGGTAGCCAAAATAATAAAAGAAAATTATAGGATTTTCTAAGTAATATAGGAAATTTATTCCGAATAGGTAGTTGAGAAAGGAATAGAATTTAAAGCGATTAAAACAAAACTTATATATTTTACGCAAACGAAGGAACCGCGGACGGAAACTTTCTAAATCGGTAGAATAGTATTTTAATCGATAAAATTAATAAAATTCTTAAGGGTTTAATTAAATTAAAAGTTCAATTATTAAATATACGTGGAAATAGTAAAGAAAAAGATAATTACGTAGATAAACGCTTTAATGCAATTAGTAGCGAAAATTTAGGGTTATTCCTTCGTACGAGCGAAAGAAATTTATATTAAGTATATTCGAAGCGCTATTATATATAGAATATTAGCCTTTTATTAATTAATTAAAATTTATAAGAAATTACGAAGGATAGTAATTAAATTGGTTAAATATTAAATTAAATATTTGAAAGTTATTACTAAAGTGTATAAAATTATACCGGTAAGGAATTTAGAAACGGAAATATTTTATTTACCGTTCAACCTCTATTTTAATAAAAGGGTAAAGGCCTTCGAAAAGAGGCTTATTTAAATAAATTAAATTAAATTCGTCCGAAGGATTATAATTTAGGTAATTAATTATATTTAAATAAAAATAAGAAGTCGATTATTTATTAACCGACCCGAAAGTAATACTACTAAAATTAAGTAGATTAAGGAATAAATATTAATAAAGAAATTTATTATATTAGCGGTAAGACCACCCTTAGAAATGGGAATGCCCTTACCCCTATTATAAATATTAAAACTAATTACTATCGATTAAAAAGAATAATTGGAGGATACTATAAAAAGAGAATAAGTATTATACTATAATTATTAAATAGCGGTGGCGGTAATTAAATTAAGTCGGCGGTATAAATTTATTATCGTTAATTTTAATATAAAGTTTAACGATAATATTATTAAACGGTATATAATTGGAGTAAAAAAGAAGAAGAAGAAGAAAAATTAATTATTAAAAGACGATAATAAATTATACTTATTAATAAAAATATAGAGTTCCCTCTTTATTTAAGCCCGAATAGGAATTATTGGGCTCTGGTCCTTCCTTTTCCGGAGGAAAGTACTGGATATTATAACGCCGTTCTATTCGTACGGAACCGGGGAGGAAACGTTTAAATATTTCGTTTTTAAATATCTATAAATAGAAGAATATTAAATAATAGTAACTGATTAGCCGCAAATACGGGAAGAATTCTAAATTTACTTAAATAATAAAATTAAAGTAGAGAAAATCCTTTTATAAATATTTAAATTAAGTAAATTAAATAAATATTATTTAGTAATTAAATTAGAAGGGGAATAGCGTAAGGAATTCGCGCGGTACGTATAAAATTATTTATTTATTTATAATATTAGAATATTAAAATATAAGGACGGAAGGAGTAATAAGGAGATTAGTTAAATTAATTCCGGTTTATATTTAACGAAAAGAATAGAACGGTAGAGGAATTATTTAATTAATATTTAAATATAATTAATAAGAATATAGAATATTTTTATTATTTACGCTAAGTCGTAGGTAATTTAGTAGTATTATTCGTCTTAACCGGGATTTATTTTAGTAGTACGGAGATTATCGACCGCTATAAGCGAACTTGGGGGGCTATTAATATTAGGGCTAGTATTACTATTAATTAAATTAGTAGAAATAATATAAAGAAGAATAGTAGTAGGATAATCGATTATAATCCTCTTGTAATAATTTTTAATTTTATAATTTGCGACCTTTAATTTACTAAAGTAATAGAGGGAGGAAAAGGTGTCCGGTTAATTCGGGAGACTGTCGTTAATTAAGCGAATATGTATAGTATTAAGGAAGGATGTATAAATTTAATAGAAATTCTTAATAAATTTATTAAAGTTAACCGGAATATTTATAATAATAACTACTATTGCCTAAATAAAGTTATATTTATTGTAGTAGCCGAAGGGGACGTTAAATATATATTTTAAAGCGGTGAATAAATATAGAATAGTTTAGGATATAATAATTGGATAATATTAAAAAGAAATAATATTATAATATTAGGAAGGATATTTATATTATTTATCGATTATATAAGTATTCTTTGCGAATATTATTTAAAAGGCTTCTAAATTTAGGTTAGTAATATTCGGGGTATTTATAATATAATCGGCGAAATTTAAAATATAGTTAAAATAGGGAAGAGTACGAACGATGTTAGATATTGGAATTAATTTAGGAGGATACGAAAGTATAAGGGTAAAGAATTTTACCGGTCGTTAAAAAGCCGAAATATAGGATTATAGGATAAAATATTAGCGATAATAATGGGATTCTAAAAAAGAATTGTAAGAGCGTTAAGGGCTTAAGGAGTATAATGAAGGGTAGAAGGTATAATATTAAATTTGGACGAAGATTTTACAAAATAAGAAAAATTAGGGCTTTAATTAATCCGAACGCCGAAGTTACGAATATTACGACCGGGGGTATAGCCGGGCGCGCTATTAAACGAAGAAGAGGCTATTTTAAGGACGTAATAATTTAAGGAAGAAAAGGAAAGTTTAGGGCCGGCGCCTAAAGAGAATTTAAATAGACGGTAGAGGAGGTTTTTATATAGGTATAAATTATAATAGGGATAGGAGGATAGGATAAAGGGGGAAGGAATAAAAGAGAAGGGGCGGGGCGGGAGAGTAAATAAAAATAAATAAGGGTAAACGGGGATAGGACGGCGGTTTAAAGATAGGAAAAAGGAGTAGAAAAAAGGAGTAGTATTGCGATAGTTCTAATATTGGGTAGAATAAGATAAAAGAAACGTATTTGTTCGCTATAGCGGTAGGTAAGAACCGTTATAGTTGGAAATTAGGAAGGAGCGGCGCGGTTTGCCCGCGACCGGAACGGAGTTAGGGGTTTTCATCCGGCGGCGCTTATCGCCGTACGGCTTTTCCTTTAGAGAACTAAGAGAAGTACCTTATGCCAATAATAGCGCTATAAATATATAGCTAAGGAATAAGATTATTATTAATTCCAATTTTATATCGACGGATTCCCTCTAAAACGTAAAGCCCTATCTATTAGAAGAATTATTAGAGGCCGAAGGGCTATCGTCCGAAATTTCTATTAGGGATTTAATAATAGTAATACTCTTAGAGCCTTCGTCGAAATCGCCGGTATTATAATAATCCAATTAAGTAAAAGTATTAATATTTTTATAACGCAATATAATAAAGATCGTTGTAGCGATATTATTACGCTTTAAGCGAACGTAAACGGCCTAGAGAAAAGCGTTTATACTAAAGCGTAAAGAAGCAAGGGAATTACAATCGGGTATAATATATATAGGGTTATTATAATATTCGACAACTATAATAGTAGCCGCGTTCTATATAGAGTTGTAAAAGTTATAAAGGCCGTTAAAGACTTCGATTACATAGCGGGAAAAAGTTAACTAATATTAGGAGGCGAGTAAAATAATTATTAGGACGGGATTATTAAATAGGATACGAAAAGAAGGAAGGCAATAAATATTTATATTTAATTTAATAGGTATTATACGCAATAATTTTATAAATATTAACTATATTAAGTTTAATAAAGCCGTAAATTATCGTCGACAATTCGAAAGTATAATTAAAGTAGGGTAAATAGTAGAAATAAAGGCTAAGAATAAAATAGTGTTTCCTTGGGCGGAGCTAGATATGCCCGAGGAAGATAGTGAAACGCCTATTCTACCTTCTACCTTAAAAGGTTTTTTTCTTTTTTTAAAAAAAAAAAAAAGCCAAACCTTCCCAAATTAAATTCTTTATTATTTGTTTATTAAATATTTTCAAATTCGAAATCCTATTTTACTAAAAGCCGGATTAACTTTTAGCCGAGTATAACGTAACCGTCCTTATTCTTTAATCATTTTAATCTTATTTTCTTTTTTTTATAATATTTTTCCCTTTTTTTTCCAGAATTTCTTTTTCTTAAAGACTCATTCGGCAATTTTTTTTAAATCAAAATTCCTCCTCAACCAAAGGCCGGATTAACTTTTAGCCGAGTGCAAAATGACCACCGTTTCTTCCTCATCATTTTGATACCCTTTTTTATTTTTAGGGTTAGGGTTATTAGTTATTGAAAAGACTTGGTCATTTCGAGGATTTGGTCATTCTTAGGGTTAGGGGTTTTGGTCATTGAAAAGATTTGGTCATTTTAGAACCTAATTCTTATCGCTTCCAATCGCTATCAATCTTTAGGGTTAGGGGTTTTGGTCATTGAAAAAGACTTGGTCATTTTAGGGACTTGGTCATTTGCAGCGAGGGCCACGGTCGCATTTGAACCACGGTCGCATTTGAACCATGGTCGCATTTCAATAACCACCGGCACTCTTTTCAACTTTTCTTAACAGCCAGACCTCGTGACAACTCGTTCAAAATGCCAAAATGACCAGAATATTACAACGGACATTCTGAGCCTAGTTGCATTTTGATGCATCTTCTGGTTGAGGAATAGCGTTGATAAAAGACACATTTGGCAAAATTTTTGTCCGTGCTATTTAGACTGTGTCCCGATGACGATACAATTTCCTTTTTGGGCGAGCGGTGAGATTCTGCTAGGTCCGTGCATAGGGGAATTTTCTGCACATTGGACCCGGATAGACAGAAATCGCCGCTCCTTCCAGTTTCGGCGCTTCGAAGTGGGCCCATGGACCACGACCTTTGGTGCGGTTCTTCCATGACACCTTTGGGCCCACGACGAAGCGCCTCCACGGTGGAAGGATGGGCGTTTCAATTAATTAGAAAAATATTACTATAGTAAGAAATAAGGATAATTTATTATTCGACGTTGCAATAGAAAGTTAAATACGGGTTATAATTTAAAACTTCGGCTTAAATTGTAGAGTCTATAAGACTGGCAATAGGCGGAAGGGTAGGCGAAGGATCGGCTATTACTACACCGAAATCCTCGGAGGAAAACGAAGAGGAGGCTATACTAATAATAATTTAAACCGATTAAGAAAAGAGGAAACGGAGGAAAATAAGGCGTAGAAGGGGAAATTAAATAATAATCGTAATAGTACCCCAAGTACAAGTAAAAATTAAAGTAGAATTAGAAATCTAAATAAGGAGGAAGAAGTATTTAATTTAATAATAACGGTTACGAATAAATAATAATATTAATAGTAGTAAAAAATAAAATAGAAAAGCGGGTAGTCTCGAAAGTTGTAGTATTGATATTTAGCGAATAGAATATAGTTTATTCGCTAAGGCGGTGGGTAAATACTACTACAACTAGAATCGGGAAGGAGAAGGCGCAATTCAATCGCGACCGAAAGTAGTTAATAATTTTCATCCGACGGCGTTTATTGCCGTACGGTTTTTCCTTTAGAGAACCTAGAGAAGGACCCTATACTATTACGGCGCTATATATAGATATAACAAAAGGAATAAGATTATTATTATTAAGGATAATAATATAGCCTAATAATACTACTACTAAAAGGAGGGTAATATTAATAATTCGAATACTTTATTTTATTAGAATACCTATTACGAATCCTATTAATATACTAATACTTAAAAGGAGAGTATTCTTTATAAATAGATGGAATTGGACGTTATAGAGCCGAGGGTTCGGCGTAATTGGCGTAATTTGAAATTTAGTACTCGGGAGGGGCTTTAGCGTACGTATAGAGGTAAAAGGTATTAATATAATAAAAAGGGCTTTCCTAGGGAAATTTGTTTTAATGATTTTATTAATCGTTTATTTGATCGTTATTTGTTATAGAAACCTATAGTAATAGTTGGGAGTACTTAAGAGACTTTGAAATTTCGAGAAATACGGATAGGAATTAGAACTATTTTTCTCTCTTATTTATTGTTTTATAGATCTTTGTCCGGGGGAGTAGGAAAGGGGTAATGTAATGGGTCTAGTACCTAGAGGTTATGCCTAGCATTTAGTATTTGCTAGGCTTATACCTACCGGGGGTTCTCTAAACGCCTCGGCTCGTTCGGCCCGGCTCGGCCCAATCTTGGCATTTCTAGCATCTTCTTCCCCGCACTTCTTTCGTATATTTAGCTATGCCTAGTCTGGCTTCCAGACTAGCCAGTCCTCTTACTCCTTGTCGAATATTACAGCTTTCACTAAGGCCTACCTGCGTGTTAACCTCGTAGAACCCTTACACCCACACGTGACAATGCTAGTGAATGGCGAGAAGGAGGGTAGGACAGGCCCTACCACAATAATAACTCTATCTCGATATCCCTCTACGATTGAACTACGGTTTTGGACTTTCGCTATATACGTTATAATACCTCGCGTTGCGCGATTCGTCCTACAAACTTCAAGATTATACGTTTAGATTGGATATTGGACATTAGTCAATAGGATGAACACTCTAATAGACTATTAAATATCAGTATAAGAAATAGGATTACGACGTTGTACAATACCTATTAGTATACTTTCTTTTATTTGATGTCGATAGTAGTACCGCTATTATAGGACTGGCATTATCTCTTCTTCGATTTACTATATTATATAGAGGGTTCTTGTTAATTGGAATGAAGCTCTTTAAGGCTTTGCGAGTACTTTGATAGTTATATAGATATATAGATTAATGGTGTTATTCTTCGACTTTGGGGCTGAGTTCTTCTTCCGCGGGGGGGGGTAATGTTATAGACTAGATCTATACTTTCTAATCTACGTGCCTATTTACGTGACGGCCTACCCTTCCCGTTCTTGGACTTACTTTATTCCTATATTTAACCGTACTAGCCAGAGCCAATACTTAACCTTCCTTTTTACTCCTTATAGTTAATTATTTATTACATTCGTCAGACTAATTAGTGCTAGCCACTCGCCCAATCTACGTGCCGTGACAAATAGGACTAGCCCGGAGGCCGCACGGCTTCTTACTTAAATACGACGGTAGAAGCTAAACTTATTAACCCCTCGCGGAGAACTAATATAGTTCGGCAATACAATTCGAGGAGAAAAAGACGGAATATTTAATTAGATATAGATATTACGTAGTATTGAAGCTAAATATTAAGGAGCCTAACGGTATAAGTAAACCGGCTCGGATTATTATTGTTAAAAAATTTAAATCCAAATTAAGAACCGGAATAGGAAGGCCGAGGAAGAAGGAAAGTATAATTAGAATCTTATAAATATAGAACAAGTACAGGATATAGTAGAAAAATAAATATCGGTCCCGGAAGAGATTATTATAATAAAAGATTTCGAATTAATTTTTAATAGATTCGACGGAGAATTTATTAGTATTGTAGAAGAATTCGTCCTATATTAGAAGAAGAATTGGGGGAAAAAAGCAAATTAGTAGAATTTAAAATATAAAACGGTAATAAAAAACGTACGGCGGAAATAGTAAGTATAATTCGGGAATAGGACGCTTTTAAATTGAAAGGAGTTTGTAGAAGTAATAGTAAAAAAGAAACGATTTATTTCGAAGATTTAAATAGCGAAATAGCGAAATTATATTACTATTATATCGAAGGATTTAAATAAATTTTAGCTATTAGAAAGGTAGGTTCGAACTTAGAATTACCGTTCAAGAAATCCGCCTAAATTATTAACTTTCAAATTAAATAAAAGAGTAAACGAAATCGAAGACTATAATAGTAAGGCGAATATCCTCGCTAACCGATTCTTCTTTAGGGTAAACGTTCTTATAAATTATTTACTAATACCGTTGAGAGGGTATTATAAAAAGTACAATATGTGTATTGTTTAAATATGTGTAAATTAATAATTCCAAAGGTAGAAGGTTGAAGCTGGTCGCCTACACGTAGTAGATATACTATACTAGCTTCTAAGGCACAGGCTATAGAGTAGCCAAAGCTCTAGGTTCGGACCTAGGCATATATCTAAGTATAGCAACCTCCACGATCTATCTAATTTATAATACAAGGATGCTAATAATAGTTAGGTAACCAAGCATTTCCAATATTAAGTACCGGCTTACAGAGAGAAGAAACTATTATCTTCAATAATCTTCAACGTTTAAGTCTTAAACCTAAAGTCCTAGGTCTCGAATATTAAGTTCTAAGTCTCCTCCGACAAAGTCTAGGTCTCCTCCGATAAATCTGTCTACAGTAACAATAATATCCGATATTTCTATCCAAGACAAATCTTCCTTATCGGCCTCTATAGTCTCCGGGATGCTCAAGGACGGATCGGGATATTATATTATTTAGTAGGTAAAATAGTCGAAATCCGGCGAAATTCGTTTAAGCCCCAGAAAGTAGGAGAAGGCTAGGGAATAAAGTCTACACCAAAGAAGCGAGGGTATAGGAATAGGACTTAAAGGTCTATAAGCGTAAAGGTATAGGCTTCTATACTCTACTAACTAAAAGAGAGAAGCGAAAAAGAAAAGCGAAATTTTAGTAACAAAAGAGAAGGTAGCTAACTATAGGGAGAGTTAGGCAGCTGGGCAGCTGAAAGTACTAAAAGTACTATATCTATAAAGATATCTAAACTAGGCATTTATCTATAAATAAATAGTAAAAACCGTCAAAAAGTTAGTAAGACCTATAGAAAGCTACTACGGGGCTATTAAATATAGATTACTATAAGCTACTATAAGTTGCTATAAACTACTACGAACTACTACAAACTATTAACTTAATAACGGAGTCGCTATATAATAATAATAGTCCGTTATAGAAGTAGTAATACTATACTATTATTATAATAAGTATAGAGAATAGAGAAATTACTTTACTAAATAGTAGGGATTATTGTAAAACTTATAATACCGGTATAGGCCAAACCTAATAGCGAATACTTCGCTATAAAGAGCCAAGGGTATTCAGATAGTAGAGGGCATGTCTTATATACCGGGGATAGAAGAAAAGGAGCAACGACTTCGTTATTATAATAAGTAAGTACTTCCATTACAATCGCTACCTCTTTTGTCTTATAGGGTAGGAGGGAGGTTTCTCGTTTGGGGAACAACGGCTACTTGGGGTATATTAAAGCTCGTAAGCTAGAAGTAAGGCGGTCGCTCGAAAGTATTCTTATCGTAAGAGAAGCTTAGGAATGTCTTGAAAATAAGGCGGCTATTAGAAACTTCTAATTAGTATAGTGGAAACGCTAGTTAAGTCGTCAAACAGTAGACTTATTCGCTTTATTAACTTTTATAATCTTCTTATTTGGGGAGCGGTTACCCAAATTCGCCGCTAGCAAGGAAGCTAATCGAGTAATTACCTTCTCTTATTACTATAATTACCCAAATTCGCCACGGCGCAAATAAAGCCAATCGTAAAGGGGAGTAGTATTATAAATCGTCGGGAGTACCCAAGTTCGTCTCAATAATAGAACGGTCGCGTACCCAAGTTCGGCGGCCGAGGAGGTAATACTGAATAGTGTTGTACAAATAGACACGGTTACCCAAGTTCGCCGCGCCCATGGTTAGTATTGAGAGTTCGAGAGTACCCAAGTTCGTCTCGAAGAGCAGTCGCGTACCCAAGTTCGGCGGCCGAGGAGGTAATAGGGGAAAGTCGCTATCGGTTACGCAAGTTCGCCGTTAAAGAAACTAGTAGTATTGTCGGTTACCCAAATTCGCCTTCAACACTGGGAGAGGGGTCCTAGACGTAATCTTAGCGAAAGGGACGTCATTATAGGGCTCCCGACGAAGCCAATTTAATAGTTCATCGAAATTGCGTCGTCGCGCGCTTACGACGTCCGACAGCGAGGTCCGCCAACTTACTAAAGTATTCCTTCGAGAGGGATGGTTTAGTTTGGTTTCAAGCGCTCAATCGAAGTTATAATTACTATATAATACCGTTAAAAGGGTATTATAAAAAGCACAATATGTATATTGTTTGAATATGTGTAAATTGATGATTCCAAAGGTGGAAGGTTGAAGCTGGACGCCTGTACGTAGTAGATATGCTGTGCTGGCTTCTAGGGTACAGGCTACAGAGTAGCCAAAGCTCTAAGTTCGGACCTAGGTTTGTATTTGGGCATGGCAACCTCTACGATCTATCTAGTCTATAATATAGGGATGCCAGTAATGGCTGGGTAACCAGGCATTTCCGGTATTATTTACTAAGTTGGATTTAATTATTAAATAGTAATACTTTAATAATTATTAATAATTGAATTACCGAAGGGGATATTGAAAAAATCCTTTTAAAAATAGCGTTAAATAAAGTATTGGGTATTAATTAGTGTCATGGGGCTAGAGCCCAGGGGTTAAGCTTAGTTATTACCAAACCAATTTGCTCTATCGATAGGGTACGTACCTTATCGATAGGGATGCGAGCTCTCTAATTGGCCAGACTGCCTGGCCCGTACGGTCTTAGCGCCCTGTACAAAACCTTCTCTCGACTGCACCCTTCTAATACAGTCCTTCCTTTCCTCTTTGTCAAATATAGCATTTCAACCTTACACGACTGCTCGCTATACAACACTCGTTCAGAACCGTTACATTATATTTGACCCTCTTTTCAATTACACCGTTGCCCTTCTCTCACCGGCACGCCCAAAGAATCTCCCTCTCCGTCTACAATTTCGCTACCCGGACCCCCGTCCCTCTCGATAATAGTACCGACGATTCCTTAGTTGTAAGACCCCTAAAAATATCTTTAATAATTTAATATTACCTTCGAAAATATATTTGGCGAATTCGCTACCTTCAAAACCGCGCCTAAAAAGCCAGTCCTTCCTATACTCGATAAATTCTCAGGGAATAAAGAGGACTTTAAAACCTAAGTTTTAAGCGCGTAGGCGAAATTCTATATAGATAAACACGCTATTAGCGATATAGAAGTATAATTCTACTATCTACTCGCCTACTTTTCGCCCGCCGTTAAGAAACCGTTAATAGCCTTCGCTAACGCACCGGGGACCTATACCCCTAACGAACTTATTAATAAATTTAGGCTTATATATAAGGACCCCAACGTTATTAAAAGGGCTAATTAGAAATTTTACCGACTCCGTTAGAAATTAGGCGAATCAATAACTTCTTTCCTCGCCCGTTTTGAAGAAGTGCTCTACCGAACTCGAATTAATTTATAGTCAAAACCAGCCAAAGTCAGTCAATTAATTACTACCCTAAATTACGACTAGAAACAACGCCTCTCCGACCGAACCGACGTACCTAAGTAATATCTAGCACTACTTACGTATTTACGCAAGCTTAACAGCAATTCTTTTTTGGCTTTTGCCTCTCCCTTATCGAGGTATACCCCGGTTAATAATAACTACGGTAGTAAACTTATAGATATTACTACGATAAGAATAAAGGGGAATAGCAAACCTATTAATAAGTTGCGTTAATAATAGAAGAGAGATAGGAAGTATATTAACTATAGTAGTAGTTCTTACTAGGCTAAGAAGTACAAACAAAAGATGAGGATAAACAACGTAGAGATTCGCAATCCGATTGGGGGTTTAAGAAGTTATAATAGCGACGATTAGGAAGAAGAGTTTACGGATTGAATAGTTGTTGCATCAATATAAATAATAATAACGCTTTAAGAACGCTATAATAGGAGAGAGGCCTATACGCTCGTAAAGGAGGAGCTTCTGCAATTGTTTAAATATATTGCCTACTAGATAAGTCGCAATTAAATTTATTCTACCTCTCTATACGTAACCAATTGGTATTTACTACAAACGCAACTACTAGGAGGGTAGTAAATATAAACATTTCGTAGGCACAAGGATTATTAAGGTTGCTACCAGCGGGCGGTATAAATAGGTATTTGAAAACAACTACTACTAGTAAGAGAAGTAGAACGATACGAAGCACTAGGGTAATAGCCTTATTATTAATTATTACCGGCTTAAATAAGCTTAATAGAAGAGACGCGCCGGATAAGCAAAATCTAAATCCCTAATTCAATCTTAATTCCCGTACATAAGGAGCAACTCTATAAGGGTAAGTATTCACTAAATTCAGAATATTACCGATTCGGGTAAGGGGCAAGTAGTCGTACAGCGTTTGTTTGGGGGCTCAAATAGTAATAATTCTTATTTGGTATTATTAATTTTTCTTCCCCTCTTAAATAGGCATTTGGTTGGGTGTAACTGGCGGACTTATTTTAATTATTTTCGTATAATTAACTACGATAATTTCTATGCGGTAGACCTAGCTCTCCTTAGGGGAGCAGGGGGGTAATATCATAGGGCTAGAGCCCAAGGGTTAAGCTTAGCTATTGCCAAACCAATTTACTCTATCGATAGGGTACGTACCTTATCAATAGGGATGCGAGCTCCCTAATTGGCCAGACTGCCTAGCCCGTACAGTCTTGGCGCCCTACACAAAACCTTCTCTCGACTACACCCTTCTAGTGCAGTCCTTCCTTTCCTCTTTGTCAAATATAACATTTCAACCTTACACGACTACTCGCTGTGCAACACTCGTTCAGAACCGTTACAATTAGTTTTTAAATAGGTTTTTAAAGATTTGTAGGGTATTATTTAAATAGGCTATAACGGCTTTCGCTATAACGAGCCTTCGGTTTAAATATTTCCCCTAGTAATTTAAAAACATAAAAATAATCATTTTTTAAAAAAATTAGAAAAGAGTGTTAAATAGTAGAAATTAGCCGGCGCTTAGAGGCCGATTCTATTATTGAGTAATATTAAAAAGATTTTCGAAGCCTTAATTACTATAAAGTTAATATAGGCGGTAAAAGAATTTAACTTCCTCCCGGAAAGTTAAATAAGTAATCGGATAAATTATTTAATGGAATTTTTAATTAAAGTAATTACTAATACGGTTTATTCGGTTGAGAAATTTAAAGCTATAATATTTTTTATACTCCTCGATTTAAAAGGCGTATTCAATAATAATAATAATCTTATTCCTTTAGCTATATATCTATAGCGCCTTATTGGTATGAGGTCCTTCTCCTGGTTCTCTAAAGGAAAAACCGTACGGCGATAAGCGCCGCCGGATGAAAATCCCTAATTCCGTTTCGGTTGCGGGTAAGTTGCGCCGTTCCTTCTTAATTTCTATTTATAGCAGTTCTTACCTACCGCTATAGCGAATAAATACGTTCCTTCTATTGTATTTTACCCGATACTAGAACTATTGTAATACCGCTCCCTTTTTTTACTATTTCTTCCCGTCCCCGGGCCGCCATCCCGTCCCCATTTACCTTTATTTACTCTCCCGCCCCACCCCCTTTCCTTTACTCTCTCCCCTTCTATTCTATCCTCCCGTCCTTACTATAATTTATACCCGTATAAGGGCCTCTTCTATTATCTATTTAAATTCTCCCCGGGCGCCGGCTTAAAATTTCCCTCTTCTTCCCTAAAATTACTACGTCCTTAAAATAGCCTCCTCTTCTTCTAATTACGCACCTAGCTATACCCCTAATTATAATATTTATAATTTTGTTATTCGGATTAATTAAAGCGCCGATTTTTTTTATTTCGTAGAATTTTTATTTAAATTTAAGGTTATACCTTCTACCCTTCGCACGCCCTAAACCCCCGGCGTTCTTACGATTCCTTCTTAGGACCTTATTACTATTATTAGTACTTTATTTCGTAATTTTATATTCTAATTTCCTAATAATCGGTAAAATTCTTCGCCTTTATACTTTCGCGTCCTTCCTAATTAATTCCAATATTTAACATCGTTTATACTCCTCCCTATTTTTATTATACTTTAAATTTCGCCGATTACGTTATAAATACCCCGAATATCGTTAATTAGGGCCTCCCGGCCTTCTAAATATTATTCGCGGAAAATATTTATACGGTTAATATATAATATAAATATCCTTCCCGGTATTATAATATTACTTCTTTCTAATATTATTTAATTACTATGTCCTAAGCCGCTTAATATTTACTTATTGCTTTAAAGTATATATTCGACGTCTTTTATAATTATTATAATAAATATAACTTCGTTTAAATAGTAGCGGTTATTATTTTAAACGGTTTAATTAGAATACTTATTATTAAATCCCTTAGGAATTTCTATTAGGTTTGTACGTCCTTTTTTAATACTATATACGCCCGCTTAATTAATAACGATCTTTCGAATTAATCGGATACTTTCTTTTCCCTCCCCTACTTTCGTAATTTAACGGTCGACAATTATATAATTAAAGGCTACCGTAAAAAAATTATAGTCGATTATCCTATTACTATTCCTTTTCGTATTATTTCTACCGGCTTAATTAGTAGTAGTATTAACCCTAGTATTAATAGCGTTCCAGGTTCGTCTATAGTAGTCAATAATCCCTATTCCGCCGAAATAAGCCTTAATTAGGACGAATAATACTATTAAATTATTTACAATCTAATATAAATAAAGGAAATATTCCGTACCTTTATTAATCGTATTTAAATAATAATTAAATAGTTCTTCCGCCGTTCCGTTCCTATTATTAAATATAAGCCGGAATTAGCGTAATTAATTTCCCTATTATTCCCTCCGTCCTTATATTTCGATATTCTAATATTATAAATAAATAAATAATTTTATACGTACCGTACGAACTCCCTATACTATTCCCCCTCTAATTCGATTATTAAGTAATATGTATTTAATTTATTTAATTTAAATACCTATAAAAGGATTTTTTCCGCTTTAATTCTATTATTTAAATAAATTTAGAATTCTTCCCGTATTTACGGCCAATCGGTTACTATTATTTAATATTCTTCTATCCGTAAATATTTAAAAACGAAATATTTAAACGTTTCTTCCCCGATTCTATACGAATAAAACGGCGTTATAACGTCCGGTATTTTCCTCTAGAAAAGGAAAGACTAGAGTCCGATAATTCCTATTCGGGCTTAAGTAAGGAGGGAATTCTATATTTTCGTTAATAAGTATAGCTTATTATTGTTTTCTAGTAATTAATTTTTCTTTTTCTTTTTCTTTTTTACCCTAATTATATATTATTTAATAATATTATTATTAAACTTCGTATTAAAATTAATAATAGTAAATTGGTACCGCTAATTTAATTTAGTTGCCGCCGCCGCTATTTAATAATTATAGCGCAATACCTATTCTTTTTTTATAATATTTTTTAATTATTCCTTTCGGTCGATAGTAATTAATTTTAATATTTACAATAGGGGTAAGGGTATTCCCATTTCCGAAGGCAGTCCTACCGCTAATATAATAAATTTCTTTATTAATACTTATTCTTTAACCTATTTAATTTTAATAATATTATTTTTAAGTTACTCGGTAAATAATCGACTTCTTATTTTTATTTAAATATAGTTAACTATTTAAACCGTAATCCTTCGAACGAATTTAATTTAATCCGTTCGGGTAAACCTTTTTTCGAAGGCCTTTACCCTTTTATTAAAATAGAGGTCGAATAATAGATAAAACGTTTCCGTTTTTAAATTCTTTACTAATATAACTTTATACGCCCCGGCGATAACTCTTAAATATTTAATTTAGTATTTGGCTAGCTTAATTACTATCCCTCGCAATTTCTTATAAATTTCAATCGGTTAATAGAAGGTTAAAATTCCGTATACGATAATACTTCGAATATATTTAATATAAATTTCTTTCGTTCGTATAAAAAAATAACCCTAAATTTTCGTTATTAACCGTATTAAAGCGTTCGTCTACGTAATTATCTTTTTCTTTACTACTTCTACATATATTTAATAATTGAACTTCTAATTTAATTAAACCCTTAGGAATCTTATTAATTCTATCGGTTAAAGTACTACTCCGCTAATTTAGAGAATTTCCGTTCGCAGTTCTTTCGTCCGTATAAAATATATTAATTCCGTTTTATTCGCTTTAAATTCTATTCCTCTTTTAATTACCTACTCGGAATAGATTTCCTATACCGCTTAGAAAATCCTACAATTTTCTTCTATTATTTTAATTACTATAATAATATTAATATCGTCGGTAAAACTAATTGTAATTATATTTCTAATTATAATTAATTTACAATATAATAGGGTAATAAAGAGAATAAAAAGGATTAGTAAGAGGAGGGAGCCTTAGAATACTTTTACTACGATATTGTAAGGGCTAGAAATTTTATTATTGAAAAAAAGGGAACTTTTTCTTCTAGTAATAAAATTATTAATTTATTTAAAAAGTTGTTATAGGAATTATATTTCCTATAAAATATATAAAAATTATTTATAATTAATTCTATTAAATACGCCCTTTAAATTGAAGAGTATAAAAGATATTACGGTTTTAAATTTTTAAGCCGAATAGACCGTATTGGTTACTACCCTAATTATAAACTTTATTAAACGGCCCGCCCGATTACCTATTTAGCCTTCCGGGAGGAAATTGAACTCTTTTACCACTTATATTAACCTTATAGTAATTAAAGTTTCGAAGATTTTTCTAACATTACTTAATAGCGAAATCGGCCTTTACGCGCCGGCTAACTTCTATTATTCGGTATTTTTTCCTAATTTTTTTAGAATAATTATTTTTATATTTTTAAATTATTAGGGGAAATATCCGAGCCGAAGGCTCGTTATAGCGAAAACTATTATAGCCTATTTAAACAGTACCCCGCAAATCTTTAAAAACTTATTTAAAAATTAATTGATACCTAGCGCTTTATTTAGCGCTATTTTTAAAAAGATTTTTTTAATATCCCCCTTAATAATTTAATTATTAATAATTATTGGGGTATTATTATTTAGTAGTTGAATTTAATTTAATAGATAATTTGTAGGAACGTTTACTTTAGGGAAGAATCGGTCGGTAAAAATATTTACCTTACTATTATAATCTTCAATTTTATTTACCCCCTTATTAGGTTTAAAGGCTAGTAATTTAGGCGGATCTATTAAATAATAACTCCAAATTCAAATTTACCTCTCTAATAATTAGAATTTATTTAAATCCTTTAATATAGTAATAATATAATTTTACTATTTTACTATTTAAATTTTCAAAATAAATCGTCTTTTTTTTATTACTACTTCTACGAATTTTTTCTAATTCGAAGGCGTCCTACTCCCGAATTATACCTACTATTTCTACCGTACGTTTTTTATTATTATTTTATATTCTAAGTTCTACTAATTTATTTATTTTCCCCGACCTTTCTTCCGGTATAGGACGAATTCTTCTACAATACTAATAAATTTTCTATTAAATTTATTAAAAGTTAATTCAAAGTCTTTTATTATAATAATTTCCTCCGGGACCGATATCCGCTTCTCCGTTATATCCTATACCTTTTCTACGTTTATAAAATTCTAATTATAACCTCCTTCCTCTTCGGCCTTCCTATTCCGTTTTCTAATTCGGATTTAAATTTTTTAAGGATAATAATTTAAACCGGTCTATTCGCATCGTTAAGCTCCCTAATATTTAACCTCAATACTATACAATATCTATATATAATCGATCGTTTTATTTTTCTCTCTTCGAATTATATTACTAAACTATATTAATTCTCTATAAAAGGTTAATAAATTTAATTTTTATCGTCGTATTTAAATAAAAAGCTTTATAGTTCCCGGGCTAATTTTATTCTCTAAATCCCAATCGGGATAATAGAAGTTAAAATCCCCGACGGCTATTTAATAGCCCTTTAGGAATTTCTCTTCGAAAAATTCGAAGAGGGGAAACCCCTATTAATATTTTAGTATACTATTTATAAAGATAGGGGAGTAAATAGAATAAATGGTCGTCGGTTCTTATAAATTTTTAAATATTGTTGCGGCTTAATCCTTTTCCAATTAGAAATTTAAATCCTTAAAATTCTACCTCCTATTTATATAAATTATTATTTTACCCTTTTCTAAATAATTAATACTATAATACCTATTACCCTTCGGCCGGTAAATATCCCTATTTAAATTTCTACCCGGCTTTTAAATCGCTATAATATTATAGGTTTCTTCCTATTCGAATAGAAGTTTCCCTCTCTTATACGACTTCCTTATATTCTAATAGAATATTTTTAATTAAATTATTAATTACCCTATAAGAGGGTTCCTTCTAATCTAATAGCGGATAAAATAAATATTATATTTTTAGTAGCGGTCGCGCGCGTAATAGTTATAGAGCTGGTATAAATATAGTCGCCGACGCTTTAAAAGTATATAAAAGTATTTATTAGGCTAATTTAGTCTACGGGTTTCGGCCGAAAGTTATTTCCGATTACTTTATTTTTAAATCGGCCTCTCTTTATACTTCTAATAAATAATTTCTCTAAAATTATAATAGAATGGGAATTGGAGGGGGTATTAAAGATAGCAACGTCTTCCTTAATCTTAATTATCGGCTTTAATACCAGTTTAACTAATCCTTTACGAATAGTAAAGCCGCGGGGCCTTTCGGCGTACACAATTAAAGCCTTCGTATAAATTACTTTAACGAGTAGGTATTATTTTTTATCGAAAGTAAAATACCCCGACTTTTTATATAGTTTATAAAAAATTAAAGAATTATTTTTATTCGAAGGGTAATTTTCTTTACTAAAGCGAGCCTTATTATATTTAAATTGGCTATAATGGCTGTAAACGTCCTTTTAGCAATAGAATTTCGCTATATATCCGAATCCCTAGTATTTAAAGTATTATTAAACGGTAGCCGCGGCTTAGAATAATTTGTAAGAGTATATTCCGCCGTCCTAAAAGAAAAAATTCTTTTAGAAGAAGATTGCCGTCTTCGCAGTTATAATTTTTATTAAGATTATTCCCCTTTCCTCCCTATTATATTTCTTCTAAACTTTTACATAAATAATATCCGTTTCCTTATTCTTTTCTTTTATTTCCTTTAGTATTACGTTATATAATTTCCTATCGAAATTAATTTAAAGGATTCCTTTAATTAAAATTCTTATAATATTAAGGGTTATAATAGCCTCTATTCTAAAGATTTCTTTCGCTTAAATATAATATTTCTAATACTATTTATATATAAATTCGTCGAAGATTACAATATAGTCGCCGTTTATTATTATCTAAGTAACCGTTCGGATTACTTTATATAGTCTTTCTTTTAAGGCGTTTTCGATCGCCTACTTCGTATCTTCGTTTAATTACTTAATATATTAGGCGGAGATCGAAACTCCTTTAATCGTAAATTAGTATTCGTAATTAGAAGGGATAAACTTTTAGGTAATAATAATAATTAGTTATTGGAGGGTAACGCCGATCTTATTTAATAATTTCGTAATAATATTGGCCTATTTCTTCGGCGCTTCTTAGGCGCCTTTTTTAAATTCCTTAAGAATATCCTTCTTCAAATCGTTAAAATCCTTTTTAGTAATAAATTAGTTCTTATTAACCTTATTTATCTTAGGCATCCGGGACCTACTTTTCTTCGCCTAAATTTTCGCGAATTCGAAAAATAATTTTCGAACCTAACGATAATCCTCGGGCGAAATAATATTATAATCCGTAAATTTATTCGCTTAGGCAATAAATCTCTTTATAGTTTTATCGTTTTCTTTTGTTTTTTCCGAAGTCTTTACAACGAATACGGCGTCGGGGTTATTATAATTAGAAATACCTCCGAAGGGGTTATAAACACTATTTTCGAATCTATACGCACTTCTATTAATTGTTATCGGTAACGACGGCTTAACGCTATCGTTATATTCGTCGTAGGATATCGTAAGGGGGGTAAACGACCCTCTTAAGTCGATTACCGTTATCGGTTTTCGTTTTGGAGCACTTCCTAATTAGAAATCGGCGTTTCCGGTTTCGGCGTCGTTTTTTTTAAAAATTATAAGAAATTCGTTATTATTATTAATTACTACAATCTTAAATACTTTATAATAAAGTAGAAGTTCTCTAAATAGTAAATACGCTAAGCCGAATTTCTTTTCCAATTCAATTTCGAAATCGTCTACCGCCTAGGGAAATTCGCCGTAGTCCTTAATACTCTATTTCGTCGAAATTAGGACCGCCCAAATAAAGTAGACGTAGAAGCCTAGGAAATATAATTTATCCCCCAATCCGCCTTTAAGAATTATATTCGTATAATCGCCTCCTCCGTCTCAATAGGGGAGGGCGTAAAAGTATTTAAGAATCCGGATTTATAATAGCTTTACGAAAAGTTCTCCTAAGAAGACGAAATTTACTAAATAATCCGCTAAACCGTTATTAACGAAGATAAAACCCTTTTAACTTTTACATAGGGCCTAAAAATATAATTCGGCGAATATACTATCGATAGGCTTAATAGGTTATACTATAGAAAATATATTTAAATTCTAAGAATTTCTATTATTATAAAAGCTATAGCCCTATATATATCCCTAGAAAACGCTAAAAAAAACGTTCGTACTCGTCTTATCTAAGAAATATATAATTCGAAGGCTTTTAATTACCTTAGAAGAGAAGGTACGATTTATACTATAAGTAGAGATTTCTTCTAGCCGTTTATAAGTACGTATATTCGTCGGTTCCTTACTAATTATAATATTTATAGTAAGGTAAAGTATTAGAGAAATTAAAAGAAGGGGTTATTAAAACCTATACCTATCCTTAACCAATTTAATAAAAATATTTAAATAGACTTTATTACCGATCTCCCCCCTATAAGAAGCTATATTAACTTCTTCGTTATTAAAAATAGGTTTAGCAAATCGGTAATCCTCGAATTAATACCTATTATAGAGGTAAAAGTAATAGTAGAAGCCTTCTTCAAATATTTCATTCGGTATTATAATTAACTATATTTAATCGTTAGTAATAGAAATACTAATTAAATTAGCCGATTTTAGAAGTATTTTTGTAATTTATTAAATATTAATTAACTTCTAAGTATTACTTTTTACCCCTAAATTAACAATAGCCCCGAGAGAATGAATTAGGAGGTATAAATATTTTTGAAAGTCTTTATTAACTATACCCAAAACAATTAGGACCATTAATATCTAGTAGTATAATTAGTAATTAATAGTAGAATTAATACTACTATTAATATATTTCCGTTCTTCACTACCTACGGTTATTATCCGTAATCCTTAATAGCTCTAATAATTCCCCTAGTAAAAATAGAGTTTAAAAACCCGTAGGCGAAAGCGAAGAATTTCGTCGCAATATTATAGTAAATTACAGATCTTTATTAAATTATAATAATAATCTCTATCTAAGAGTAGGAGCGTTTCGCCAATTATAAGAAGTAACCTATAGAAGTCTTTAAAATAAGGGATAAAGTTTAGTTAAACTTTAAAAATTTTACAATTGTACGCCTTAAAAAGAAATTCAATTAAATCTATACTAAATATACAATATTTAGAATTCTTAGCCCCTTTATAATAAAATTCTCCGACTTTTTATTTAGGGTATTCAATAAATTTTATATAGATTTACTACGAAGAATTTACAATAATCCCCTATTAAGGTAGGTTATTACCAATTCCTAACCGTTAACTATTATAATAGACGGAGAAAAAGAGTATTTAATAGATAAAATCCTCTATATTAAGACGTAGAAAAGTCGTAGGATAATTTTAGTTAATTAGATTAATTAAGCGAAATAATTTTGGGAATTACTAGAAGAGTTTACGAATACCGAAACTCTAAGACATTTTAAGGTAAAATATAGCCTAGTAAATATAAATAATAAATTAGTCGAATACTATATTACGGAGTATACGAAGTAATAATATTAGTAATAAAAATAAAAGAGGGGAAGGACGATATTAATTCTAAATTTTAAAATTACTTCTTCGGGAGCTTACGACGACGGTAGTCGCTAGTTTTTAACGTATCTAATTTCTTTTATACCTTATTTATTTAAACGACAAATATATCGACGATATTAGCGAAAACGGGAAGGATAGGAGTACTAAGAGCGACCGGGGTCGGGGGAATAGCGGCGGCGTTATAAAGGATTAGTAGGATATTAATATACTCCTTATTAGTTTTACTATTAATTAAAGCTCTAATTTAAAAATAGTAGGAAAGATTTATAATATAATAGAATTATCTTTTAATAATTCGGCGGTTTAGCGCTAAATAACTATAGTTCGACATACCCTCTTATACGCCTTTTTTTTATTATTAGGCGCCGCCGCTATTTAAATATTAGTAAGCCACGTAATAAAGAGGGAGGCGTAATTATAGCGCTTACTATTATTATAGTAAAATATATAGGCCTTATTACCTAATTTAATATAATATTCGCAAGGGCCATTAAAGTACATAATATAGTCGACTTTAGAAAGTTCGTACTCATCCTATAAAATAATATAAGTTAATAACGATTTCTTAAAGTAAATATAATAGAAAAGACTTATTAAGGTATACGTCCTCTTAATAAGACGTTTAAAAATATCGGCCGACGTCTAATTAGCGGCGGCGGCGATAGGTTAGGGAGGGGGCTACTAATAGGTAGCGTTGCAAGCCTTTTCGGCCGGAGTAGGAGAGTAAGGACCGGAGTAAGCGCCGGACTAATTCGATTCGGGAGAGCCGGAGGGGGAAAATTCGGGGGTCGATAAACGAAGCATTTATTCGTATTAAGAAAAGTAGGCAATAGGAATAGGGAAGGGGAACGGTTAATAATAATATTTACTTTAGTATTGAATAATAGTTGGAGAGAGAAGGGAAAAGAGGAGAGAGAGAAAAAAGTAGGAAGAGGAGAGGTATTTATAGACGGATTAAAAAAGGCGACTATATAGGGCGCGAATATACGCTACTACCTATTTACCTATTTACTTATTACTTAGCGCTATTACCTACTTATAAATAAAATAGAAGGTACAAATACGTAAAAGAGTAGGAGGAGGAATAAGAGGGGGGAGGAGGAGGGTAATATTATAGGGCTAGGGCCTAAGTTATAGCGCGCTAATTCTTACAACTAACGCTATTAATAGCACTGTAGCTATATCCGTACAGCCCCCTTTAAAACCTCGCATCTACGGTAGAGCCGCCTCTCAATCAGACTTTTCCTTCTTCATAGAACCTCAATTAAGCTATACGACCAGCACCTGTGTTAACCGTACTATCCCCGTTATATTTAACGAAAGAACTACTTAAAATTATTATAAAAAGCATTAGAATTCTAATTAGCCGTCGTAGGAATTGGCGAAACGTAATAACTTATCTAATTTTCTATTTATTAACTCTAATTTTATATCGACAAACTCCTTCTAAAATACGAAGTCTTATCTACTAAGAGAACTACTAGAAGCCGAAGGACTATCGTCCGAAATCTCTATTAGGGATTCAGCAATAATAATACCTTTAAAGCCCTCGTCGAAATTACCGGTATTATAATAACCCAATTAAATATAAATATTAATATTATAGTAATATAATATAGTAGGGACCGTTATAGTAATATTATTACATTTTAAGCGAATATAAACGGCTTAGAGAAAAACGTCTATACTAAAGTATAAAGAGGCGAAAGAATCGCGCTCGGGCATAATACGTATAAAATTATTATAATACTTAACAACTATAATAGTAGCTATATTCTATATAAAATTATAAAGGTTGTAAAAGCCGTTAAAAACCTCGATTATATAG
The DNA here is from genome assembly GCA_009806235.1 of Neurospora sp. CHS-2018c. Taxonomy (NCBI): domain Eukaryota; kingdom Fungi; phylum Ascomycota; class Sordariomycetes; order Sordariales; family Sordariaceae; genus Neurospora; species Neurospora sp. CHS-2018c. The sequence goes on from RAPC01000013.1 coordinate 1,514,769, forward strand.
TAGGAAAAGGTCAACTAATACTAAGAGGCGAATAAAATAATTATTAAGATAGGACTATTAAATAGGACGCAAAAGGAAGGAAGGCGATAAATATTCATATTTAATTTAATAAATATTATATATAATAACCTTACAAATATCAATTATATTAGGCTTAATAAGGCCGTAAATTATCGTCGATAATTCGAAAGTATAATTAAAATAAAGTAAACGACGGAGGTAAGGACTAAGAATATTAATCAAAAAGGTATTACTATAATAGGAAATAAGGACAACTTACTACTTAATATCGTAATAGAAAGCTAAACGCGGATTAGAATTTAAAACTTCGGTTTAAATCGTAAGGCCTATAGGACCGGCGATAAGCAGAGGAGTAGGCGAAGAATTGGCTATTACTATACCGAAGTCCTCGGAGGAAAACGAAGAAGAGGCTATACTAATAATAATTTAAGCCGACTAAGAAAAGAGGAAACGGAGGAAAATTAGGCGTAGAAGGGGAAATTAAATAGTAGTCGTAGTAATACCCTAAGCGTAAATAAAAGTTAAAGTAGAATTAGAAGTCTAAATAAAAAGGAGAAGGTATTTAATTTAATAACGACGGTTATAAGAAATAATATTAATAGTAGTAAAAGATAGAATAAAAAGGCGGGTAGTCTCGAAGGTCGTAGTATTGATATTTAGCGAAGGGAATATAGTTTATTCGCTGAGGCGGTAGGTAAGTACCGCTATAACTAGAATCGGGAAAGAGAAAGCGCAATTTAATCGCGACCGAAAGTAATTAGTAGTTTTCATCCGATAACGCTTATCGCCACACGGTTTTTCCTTCAAAGAATCTAGAGAAGGACCCCATGCCATTACAGCGCTATATATAGATATAGCAAAGGGAATAAAATTATTATTATTATTCAATCCTATATTTAATTATTCAATTAATTAATTTAATTATTCAGCTATTTCATCATTTAATTAATTAATTAATTAAAATAGACTTTAATTAATAGCCGCCGCTTAGTAATTAAGAGTAGAATTAAATTTAGAAATATTACGCTTATAATAGGAAGAAGCCCATATTCGCATTTATTAATAAAATCGATCCTACTATTACTACTATTATTTATAATATTTACCGGAATAAACGTATTCTAATAGGCCATCCCTTTCCTTATTTATTATTTATTATTTATTTTATTATTTCCCTTCCTATTAACTAATTAATTAACTAATATTACCTATTTAATAATAAATCCTTTAAAAACGTAAATCCTATTATAAACCTAGTATACCGCATTATTCTACTACCTACGGGTAAATAATACCCTTAAGGGTTAAAATCTAAACCGTAGGGGGTTGCAAGTACAATTCAAATAGTACTAATTAGCTAACTATTTAGTTTAATAAGCTATATTTTAAATAACTAACCTTTTTCTTTTTTTAGAATCGATTTCAATATTAAATATAATCTAACTTGCAATCCAATTTACGATCCGCCGCCGCCAATACTGGTAATAAATCTACTATTAATCCTACTACGGTCAATTTTACTACTAATAATAAAGAAAATCCTAATACTACTATATTATTTTCCTTAGAAGAGACTTAAATTAAATATAATTTATAACCCCCTATTCCCTAAGCTTTTTTCAATACCCTTATTAGCCCTTAACCCTTATAACTTCTTATATATAACGCTCTGGTCCCGGCCCGGCTCTTCCAATTTCTAATTCTCGTATTCTAATTTCCAACTCCCGTATTCTAACCTTAAATTCTAGTATTCCAATTCCCGTAACCTCTAGCAATTCAACGACCCCGCCATAAACAATTTAATAGCAAGGAAATTAATATTTCTATATAAGAATTAATAGACTTTAAACGTTAACAATAATAATAAGGGTAATATTAAACTATTTTACGTAAAGAATTCGAAGCTAAACAATAATCATAATAATAAACTCCTTAGTAACTTCCTTAATAATAAGCAATTCGACCCCAACTAATTTAGAGAACTGGTTTAGATTTACAATAGCCAAATCGTTCGAAGTTAATTTAATTATAAATAATCGAAAATCTCCGATAAATTAATATTCAATCAATTACCGCCGGCTTAATACGTCGTTTTAAAATTTATACTTCGCAATTCTAAACTATTTAATCTAAAGCCAATCTAATTCAATAGCATACCTAATATAAATTAAGAAGATAGTATTTATAAGTATATCGTTATATTTAAAACTTTAATTTTAACAACTTCAACACTTTAACAATTAAATTAATACTAATATTCAATAGGATAATAAAGAAATTATTCGGGCCCGTTAATAAAGAGAATACATCTACTATAATCATCGTTATCGAAAACGCAACAAAGAAAAAGGCATTTCGCCTATACTATCTTTAATAACTTTAATTGCTAAATAACACCCCAATTTAAAATCTATGGCCAACGACCCCAGCCGATTCATATATTACCGTTATTATATTATCTACCCTATTACCAACTACACCCCAATTATAAATAGCTATCGGTTTTATAATAACGATTAATAATTTACTTACCCGAATTACTATATTATACAACCCCTTATAAACCGGAATATAGCTACGGGTAATTATATTATTTATAATAATAATAAATAATTTATCTATTTAAATTACTAATACTCTCGTTATATTAACGACTATAATCCTATTACCGGCAACTATTTACTTTATTTATTATACTTATAATATAACCTCTTTTCTTAGCGCAAAATCTATTCTATTTGCAACAGTATAACCGACCGTTTAGACTATATTTTCGGCGATTTCCTAGAAAAGGACTATTATATCCTATATATAGGAAGAGCTAGGGCTAAGAAACGGTTAATTGAAACGCCTATCCTTCCACCTTAAGGCGCTGAGGTTAGGCCTACCAAAGGTGTTACGGAAGATCCGCACCAAAGGTCGTGGTCCGTAGGCCCACCGAAGCGCCGAAATTGGAAGGTGCGGCGGTTTTGTCTATAATAGGCCAGAATGCAATTAATTGCGGAGCCAGGGTCCCTACTCTATACCCGATTAGGAAATCATCGGGACACAATCTCAATAGCAATGCAAACAGTGCTAGATTTCCTACGAAACGACATTGCAGTTGAAATTCCTCCTCAACCAGGAGATGCATCAAAGTGTATTCAAGTGCAAAATGACCGCCTCTTTTTTCTCATTATTTTGACACCTTTTGCAGGCTGTGCATTTGAGTAGTCGTTGAGAAAAAGTGAAAAGAGTGGTTATTGAAATGCGATTGTAGTCTAAATGCGACCGTAGTCTAAATGCGACCGTAGTCTAAATACGATTGTAGTTCAAATACGATTATAGTCCCCGCTGCAAATAACCAAGTCCCCAAATGACTAAGTCTTTTCAATGATTAAAACCCCTAAAGACATTGGGAGTAATGAAAAGATATTGGGAGTAATGTGAGTAATAGGAGTAATGGAAGTAATGAAAAGACATTGGGAGTAATGAAAAGATATTGGGAGTAATGGGAGTATTTGGGAGTAATGAGAGTAATGAAGTTCTCGTACATGATTAAGTCCCCAAAAATGATTAAGTCTTTCAACGATTAAAATTTGAAAAATGACCAAGTCTTTTCAATCACTAATAACCCTAACCCTAAAATGAAAAAAAAAGGCACCAAAATAATGAGAAAAAGACGGCGGACATTTTGCACCCGGCTATAAGTTAATCCGGCCTTTGGTTGAGGAGGGATTTTGATTTAAAAAAAATTGACGAATTGGTCCTTAAAAATGAGAATCTTTTTTTTTTAAAGAAAAAAAAGAAAAAAAAGAAAAAAAACGAAAAAATGTAGAAGAGATAATAGGCGTTTCACTGTCTCCCTCGGGCAACAACCTAGCTCCGCCCAAGGGAATACTATTTTTTAAAGCCTAACCCCAGGCCTAGGTCCAGGTCTAAACCCAACTAGTTCTCCCGATATTCTAATACAATCAACTAATAATAACAATACTAATCGACCTCCCCCCTTAATACTATATTTTATATACCCGGTTTACAATATTACCCGTCGTCCTATTAACCGGGAGAAAATTACCCAGTTTTATATAATATACATTCATACCAATCCCCACTACAATATTCAAGAGGAAAACAAAGTCTATCTTAATTGCTATCGAAACTTTAATCGTACCGTATTCTTCGATAAATATAATATTAAATGCTATTATTATTTAAAGTATTAAGAACCGGTTTATAACTTTAAATCTAAGAGTAGTAATTACTATAACTTCAATAAATACAATAACCTATTCTAACCTAGACCAATTCCTAATTTGCAAATACGGGATCTATTTAATAATTCTAACTTTACAAATCCTTTTAATAATTCGATTTCTAACTTTAGCGCTATATATAATATTAATAAATTCGTATTTATTCTCTATACCCCGGCGATTAAACTAATTCCTTCAAAGCGAAGAAGAAGTTAATTACCGGGTTCTAAACGTCCTTAACTATCCCCTAAACGTGGTAATCCTCAATTCCCCAATATACTTAATATTAATTTTAAATAGGACTTCTAATTTATTAGCGATATAACTATACAGGCTATCCCAGACTCCCACCTCCAATAGGCTCGCAATTGCCAGATTATACTAAATACTAAGGCTTAGGAATAATATAATTATTATAATAAATAGTAGTTCAATTTAAAGATTAATACCTAGGGTATTTATAAATAATACTACCGTATTAATATAAATTTACAACCCGAAGAGCCCTTCAAATTTAGTATTACCAATAATATAGACTTCAGTATATTTATAGAAGACAACGAAGAATATTACTTACCTCCTCTTAAACCTTATAAAGAAATATTTATTTTACGAATTTATATCTCTTTATTATAATATTTACACTTTTAATAATTAATAACGCAAGTACAAAGGCTATTATATTAATTACTTTCGAAATATTACATATATTTATATTTAACTACCAAAATTACCCGAAGAAGTCGATATTATTTTAATACGGCTTCGCAACTACCGTAGCCATCCAAATATCGGTCGTATACACAATAAATTTAAAATTAGCCGTCGGAAAATCGAAACCTAACTAAAATTCCTCAAAGTACATCATCCCGGCTATATAAATATTAAAATTAACAAGGCCCGGCTTAATCAATTACTAATAAATAGTAATATCTTAAATAATATCAACCGTATTAATATAGAAGATATAGAGTTTAACTTAGATAAATCCTAAGAAGCCGTATTAGAAGAATTACTAGTTAAGACTAATATCGAAATTAGTACTACGCCTAATATTATAAGTAATCTACTTAGAGATATCGATTAACTTAAGGCATAACTTCGTAGGGACCCCCTACCCGACCCGAATACTCTACCAATCTATATTATAGATTTACCGGACAATTAGCAACCTCTAAGTTCCAAAAGACAACTTCTAGGCCCGGGAGGATAACTTCTAGGCCCGGCTTCGGCTCCGGCTATACTACTAATTTTCGGCCCAACTCCGCCTCTAAGTCCGGCTTCTATACCGGGTCAAAGTCCGGTTCTAGCAAATCCAACTATAAATCTAACTGCAAATCTAATACCCCTCCAACGTTATTATATTAAATAAAGCACCCTTCGTAATATACTTATCAACGAATTTCGTTATTAATAGATATTATTATCTTAGGCTTTTCCTAATCTTTACCTACGTAGTAAAAGCGAATTTGTTAATCCTCGACCTAAAAAAGTTAAATATAATAAATATATCCAATACTATATATATTAGTATAATAACTACTTTACCATAATAAATTTCGCTATATCGCTTTCAACTCCCTTATACATACCTAGGTTCATAGTAAAAACTTATTCTACGTTAATAATCGCCAATTCAATCGAAAAACTTTCACTAACCAGAAAACTTTTTACAATCACTTTAAGGCTAGATCTAATAAATTAAAAAAGTTTTTCAATTCTATTACCCGCTTTACTAACCAACTTCGAAATATTCGGTCATTCTAAATTAAGAAATCTTACAAATTATCATTACATATCAACTTCTTAAAAATACCGGCTATATTTATTACTTTTAATATAGCCGATTTATATTAGAAAAGCTTAATAAAATATATACTAGACTATAAGTTTTAATTAGCCTCTAATAACAATAAACGCCGTATAATTTCTCGAAGAAATATTCTTTAAAACCCTTATATCGCTACTTATTACTTTATTAAAAGGTTTAAACTCTTTTTAGAATATATTCTAATTCCCAAATTCAAATTCGATAATTATTAGTAGCGATTAGAATTTTAAACTCGAGGAATTAGTCATACCTATAGTATTTATTAATTTAAAGATATTATTATACCTAATTTAACCGACCCCTAAATACAACGAGAATATATTAAAATATAGGGTTTCTATTATATAACTTGGAATCCAATACTCGAAAGTATTATGCAAGCTCTAAAGGCCTACTTTACCGAAGGCCAGAATTCCGAAGGGACCCCTCCTAGTATTGCTACTATTATTAGTACTACTATTACTAATGCCGCTATTACTACTACCGGTAATAGTAATACCGGTAATGCCGGTACTGCCGGTAATAGTAATGCCGGTAATGCCGGTACTACTACTATCGATCGTACTAATTAGAATAACCTCTAGGATAATCCTCCCTAGAATCAGTTAATCCCTATTTTAGAACTACCTCACCAGATTAACCGAGGTAATATCTTAAATAAGAAGATAAATAACTTTAAATTTACCTTCGAAGAGGTTACAACTTTAATTAACTATATACAACGGCACGTTTATAGTAATACTTATTATTTTCGAGCCCGCTATTAAATTCGAAGCCTTCTCGGTAATTTACAATATATCCCTAATCCCGATCTTCTAGAGCCTAAATAAAAGGTCTACCGCTTCCACTTCCCCAAGAAGCTTTATAAATACCCCTTCCTTACGATACGTATTAACTCTAAGTTCTAGCTTTTCGATAATAAGAAGAATAATACTATTCTTAACTAATATAATCCCTTAATTATATTAAGTTAGATAGCCAATACAAATATTCAGCTTTGTACTAATATAAATACTATACTTAATTACGTAGCTAAATACGTCTCGAAGGCCGAGAAGCGCACTAAATCTTATAATAAGATTGCTAACGAATTAATCCCTTACATTACCAACGTTAGGAATGTAATTAAATAATTTATAATAAAATTTATAAATAAATTTATTACTAAACGAAATTGGTCTGCCTAGGAAGTATATTATATTCTTCTCAACTTACTTCTTTAAAAAAGTATTCGCTATATTATTATTCTAAACTATCGTTATAGAAATAACCGCAGCGTTATTATTCCTAATCCCGAAATAAATATATTTCAAATAAACCGACAAGCAATACTTAATGCGGCTAATAAGGAACCAACTAGTATTTATATTAATATTGCCGGTTAAGTTCAATAGATTCGGTTACTCTACTAGAAGTATATTAATTATAAAAATACTTATACCTATATTTTATTATTCGAGTTTATTACTAAATTCGACTATAAAAAGACATATCCTAGGCCTCTTATAAATCGAATTAAGAAAAGGGTTATTAACTACTTTCCTATTTATAAGATAGACGATACCTTAAATCGAAGGAATTATAACCGGGTTAAACTTATATTCTATCACCTTTATAGGAGGCCCGACGACCTTTACGTTATTAATAATCTTCGATATAATAATTTCGACAATACTTTTACTACTTATTAAGAAATTTATATTAACGAGCTGGCCTACCCCGAAGATTACTATAGCAAGCTACTCCCCGTTGAACTTAAAGAGGAATTCGAAAAAGGTATGGAAGAGCGACTAAATACGCCTAATTAAAAAGAAGGCATTTCATCGGGGGGCACCAGCGTCATCTTACGGGGGCACCAATCCTTATAGGGGCACCAATATTTCAATTCTTGGCACGTTATTTTGATGTAAAATAGCATTTACACGGTAAATTCCAGAGTGTTACATGTAGATAAAAAAAACCACAGCGATGCCCAGTAATATAGTTTTATATGGAGATTTCTATGGCATATAATGTTTTGAATATAGTAGAGTCTATAGTATTTATTTACCTACTCCTCCTCTTCGTTGTCGGCTGGACTGGTGGCATCGCTATTAATGTCCTCGATGTGGGTGAGGTCGATAGGCGCATTTGGTTCCTAAGGCGGCGCCATCTTTGCGCGCAGTACTTTGAGGCTTTACGAAGGTTAGCAAATACTTCTAGTAATTGATGCGATCAATATTTACGTACGTGCGATTAATTCTAGCCTGTTCTGGTAATGAAAGATGCTCTAATTATAAAGAAAAAGTAGAAAGAAGATGTTCAGAATCACCAAGTGAAAAGATAGGGGTCGTGCACACGGGGGATCCACTGGGTGACTAGGCTTGGCACTGTTTTACACGGAAATGCTATTGTACGATTACTGTCTGACTGTATTAAAGGTTGGTAAAAAATAATGTGCACGTTAAACCCTAACCCGATTGGTGCCCCTATAAGGATTGGTGCCCTCGTAAGACGACGCTGGTGCCCCCCGATGAAATGCTAAAAAGAAATAGCAAAGTAAGAACTTCTAATTCTATATTTCTAATATTCATTAACATAAGAACAGGGATAACCCCAATTGTATTAACGACCTAAATAATAATAATCTTATTATTAATCTTAGCCGTCGTCCCATTAACATTAATTACAACTAATATAAAAATCATACCCGATTCTAAGAATTTATTCTTTTAGATAAGCTTAACTTCTAGAAGAATCGAACTATTTCAACCTTCCTAAAGCCGATCCTATTTTATAGTAAACGTTTAACACCCTCAATGCCGAACAACATATAATCTTCAATATATTTATCAATTATTATTAATAAATCCTTAATAGCTAGCGTCTAGATTAATTATTAGTTTAAATTAATAGTCGAGGAGGTATTAGGAAATCCCATCTTATTCGATTACTATTATATAAGTTTAAAGATATAGCAAGGGAGTATAACCTTTCCGACCCTATTATACGTACTACTCCTATTAGAGTAGCTACTAATAGTATAAAAGGCGGCACTCTATATTTATTACTGAAACTTCTATATAGTATTAGTAATTTGACTAATTTAGAAGGCTAACCCCTATCTATATTACAAAACAACCTCAAGCCTTATAAATATTTCATTATCGACGAGAAGTCTATATTAGGTATAAGGAATATATACTTTATTAATAACTACCTAGATCAAATATTTATTAAAGATTAAAATAAAAAATTCGGTAGTACCAATATTCTATTAATTAGAGATTTCTTTTAATTACCTCCTATCGGTTAAAAGGCCTTATTTTTGAAGCGCAGCTGTTATGGTCTGGGAATGAAGTGTTTACACGAAGTGAGCGAGCATAGCGGAGCTTCTTTCTAATGGGGTGACACCCTTGTCAATAATCCCTGTAAGTTGTTTGTCCTGTGATTGGTCTATTTCGAATTTTTTGTAGGGAATCCGTTACTTGGATTGGTCAGAATTTTGGCGAATCCGTTCCTTGGATTGGTTAGAATAAGTCCGTGCACGGGGGTCCCCGGGGGTGTCCCCCGGGCTTTACAACCTTAATTCTTTTAAAGGGGGGTCCCGGGGGGCGTAGCCCCCTGGTGAAAAGAAATTACCTAAGTCTTTATTCTATTTCTGCTTACCCTATATTTTTTTGGCCTTTAGTAAAAAGATTAGGAAAAGAAGGGAGGATAAAATAAATAAAAGAATGAAAGGGGGAAGTAATAAAAGAAAGTATTAATAAAATTAAATAAGGAAAAAAGAAAAGAAAAAAAGGAAAAAAGAAAAAAGAAAAAAGAAAAAAGAAAAAAGAAAAAAGAAAAAAGAAAAAAATTAAAAAAAGAAATCGGAATAAAAATTAAAAATTATAATTTAAAAATTAAAAAATATATATAAAAAAAAAACCCCTTTTAAAAAGTAAAAATTAAGAATAAAACCTTTCTATTTATATTATTAGGTTAAAATTATAAAATTTATAGTTTGAAAACCTAGCTTTAAAACACGACTAAATGCTTATACTTTAATAAATTAGGAATATTGCTTTAAAACGCGACCAAATGCTTATACTTTAATAAATTAACAATCCAGCCTTAAATTTATACTATGCGACCAAATTTTTAACGTTTGTAGATTATGAATCCAGCCGTAAATTAGGGTATGCGACCAAATTTTCAACGTTTGTAGATTAGGAATCTAGCCTTAAATTAGGGTATACGACCAAAATTCCAACGTTTGCAGATTGGGATTCCAGCCTTAAATTTGCACTATACGACCAAATTTTCAACGTTTGTAGATTAGGAATCCAGCCTTAAATTAGGGTATGCGACCAAATTTTCAACGTTTGTAAATTAGGAATCCAGCCTTAAATTTACACTATACGACCAAAATTCTAACGTTTATAGATTAGAATCTAGCCTTAGACCTATAACAGCTGCGCTTTAGTCTATTCTACCGGGCGCCCCGGAAGACGATGTTACTAAGAGCCCCTTAAATTTACCAATAATCTAAACACCCCCTTTAAAGTAATCGGGGAAGAGGATAAAAATAGGAATCTCCCTAACGAAATAGAAGAGTAAAAGCGTAAAAGGAAAGCTAAGAAGTTGGATTTAATATAGTATAGTAATTATACGGCTTATTTCAATTTCGATTAGAGTATTAAATTATAATAGATCGTCTATTAATAGGGTAATAACTAAGCATTATTTCGGCAAGCTTTAGAAGGGTTACGAAACAATAATTCTACTATAGCCGATTAGAGGTTATTATCTAGCCATTACAAATCTACATTAACAATCCCCTAGTAAGCTAAATTTAATAATACTTTACGAATTTACCCGACGAATACTATAATCAACAAATATAATACTAAGCACATAAAAGGCTTAAATAGCCCTACTTTTATTATTAAGGCTACTAATTCTTCTACTACTATAAAGAGTATCAAATATACTAATACTAGTAATTTACATAATAACCTTACTATTATTAAAAGTACTAGGGTTATACTCATAGAAAATTTCTAAACTACTACTAGTCTTATTAATAGTACTATTAGTACTATTATCAATTTTATATAATAATAATAATAATAATCTTATTCCTTAGCTATATATCTATAGCGCCACAATTGGCATGAGGTACTTCTTCTAGTTCTCTAAAGGAAAAACCGTTCGGCGATAAGCGCCGCCGGATAAAAACCCCTAATTCCGTTCCGGTTATAAATAAGCCGTACCGCTCCTTCTTAGCTTCTAACTATAATAGTTCTTACTTACCGCTATAGCGAATAAACGCGTTTTCTATTTTATTCTACCTAATATTAGAACTATTATAATACCGCTCCCCTCTTCTACTCCTTCTTCCCGTCCCTTAGCCGCCGTCCCGTTTCTATTTGCCTTATCCGCTCTTATTTACTCTCCCGCCCCGCCCCCTTTCCTTTACTCCCTCCCCTTTTATCCTATCCTTCCGTCCCTACTATAATTTATATTCGTATAAGGGCCTCTTCTACTATTTATATAAATTCTCCCCGGGCGTTAGCCTTAAACCTTCCTCTTCTTTTCTAAACTACTACGTCCCTAAGATGGCTTCTTCCTTATTTAGCGGCGCGCCTAGCCGTACTTCCGGTCGTAATATTCGCAATTTCGGTATTTAAATTAGTTAAAGCCCCGACTTTTCCTACTTCGTAGAATCCTTGCCTAAACCCCCCGAGGTTACGCCTTCTACTCTTTACTATATTCCTTAAACCCCTAGCGCTCTTATAATTCCTTTTTAGGATTTTATTACTATTGCCGGCACTTTATTTTACAATTTTATATTTCGGCTTCCTAACGATTAGTAAAATTCCCGCCCTTATATTTTCGCGTCCTCCTTAATTAATTCTATTATTTAGCGTCGTTCGTATTCCTCCCTACTTCGGCTATACTTTAAATTTCGCCGACTATATTATAAATATTCCGAATATTACTATTCTAAATTAGGAAGGCTTCTAAATAATATTCGCAGAATATATTTATACAATTAATAAATAAAATAAATATCCTTCCCGGTATTATAGTATTACTTCTTTTTAATATCGTTTAAATATTACGTTTTAAATTATTCTATATTTATTCGCCGCTTTAAAATATATATTCAACGTCCCCTTCGGCTATTACGATAAGTATAATTTCATTTAAATAATAATAATTATTATTATAAATATTCTGATTAACCTTAGTAAATTTATTAAGAATTTCTAATAAATTTACGTATCCTTCCTCGGCCCTATACGTATTCGCCTAACCGACGACGGTTTCCCGGATTAATCGAATACCCTTTCTTCTTTCTATCGCTTTAATAATTTAAAAATTGTAGATTATAAAGAGAAGGGTTACTATAAGAAGTCTATAGTCGACTACCGCCCTACTACTACTTCTCTTCGTATTATTTCTACCAATATAATTAGTAGTAATACCCGCCCTAGTATTAATAATCCCCTAAATTCGCCTATAGTAATTAATAGCCCCTATATTACCGAAATAAATCCCGGCTAAAACGAATAGCGTCGTTAAATTATTCGCAATTTAACGGAAATAATAGAAATACTTTATACTTTTATTAATTATATTTAAACGTTAATTAAATAATTCTTCTACAATTCTACTTTTCCCGTTAAATATAAACCGGAACTAATTCAATTAATTTCTTTACTACTCCCTTCATTCCTATATTTTAATATTCTAGTATTATAAATAAATAAATAGTTTTATGCGTATTACGCGATTTCTTTACGCTATTCCCCTTCTAATTCAATTATTAAATAGTATTTATTCAATTTACTTAATTTAAATACCTACGAAAGGATTTTCTCCGCTTTAATTCTATTATTTAAGTAAATTTAGAATTCTTCCTATATTTACGGCTAATCGATTACTATTGTTTAATATTCTTCTATCTATAAATATTTAAAAATAAAATATTTAAACGTTTCTTCCCCGGCTTTATACGAATAAAACGGCGTTATAACGTTTAGTACCTTCTTTTAGAAGAAGAAGGACTAGAATCCGATAACTCCTATTCGGGCTTAAATAAGGAGGGAATTCTATATTTTCGTTAATAAGTATAATTTATTATCGTCCTCTAATAATTGGCTTTTCTTCTTCTTCTTCTTTTTTATTCCGATTATATATTATTTAATAGTATTATTACTAAACCTCGCATTAAGGTTAATAATAATAAATTTATACTGTTAATTTAATTTAATTACTACCGTTACTATTTAATAATTATAATATAATATTTATTTTCTTCTTATAATATCTTCTAATTACTCTTTTCGGTCGATAGTAGTTAATTTTAATATTTATAATAGGGGTAAAGGCATTCCCGTTTCCAAGGGCGGTCCTACCGCTAATACAATAAATTTTTCCGTCGGTACTTATTCTTTAGCCTATTTAATTTTAATAGTATTACTTTCGGGTTAGTTAACGGGTAATTGATTTCTTATTCTTATTTAAATATAATTAATTACTTAAACTGTAATCCTTCGGACGAATTTAATTTAGTCCGTTCGGGTAAACCTCTCTTCGAAAGCCTTTACCCTTTTATTAAAATAGAAATCGAATAGTAAATAAAATATTTCTATCTCTAAATTCTTTATTAACATAGTTTTATATACCCTAGTAATAATTTTTAAATATTTAATCTAATATTTAATTAGCCTAATTACTATCCCTCGCAATTTCCCATAAATTATAATCGGTTAATAGAAAATTAATACTCTATATATAATAGCGCTTCGAATATATTTAGTATAAATTTTTCTTGTTCGTGCGAAGGAATAACCCCAAATTTTCGTTATTAACCGTATTAAAGTATTTATTTACGTAACTATTTTTTTTTTTACTACTTCTACGTATATTCGATAATTAAATTTCCGGTTTAGTTAAACCCTTAGGAATTTTATCGATTCCGTTGGTTAAAATACTATTCCGCTAATTTAAAGAATTTCCGTCCGTAGTTCCTTCGTCCGCGTAAAATATATAAATTCTATTTTATTCGCTTTAAACTCTATCTTTCTCTTAATTACCTATTCAGAATAGATTTCCTATACCGCTTAGAGAGTCCTATAATTTTCTTCCGTTATTTTAGCTATTACGATAATATTAGTATCGTTGGTAAAATTAATTATAATTATATTTTTAATTGTAATTAATTTATAGTATAATAGAGTAATAAAGAAAATAAAAAGGATTAGTAAGAGGGGGGAACCTTAGAGTATTCCTATTATAATATTATAAGGGTTCGAAGTTTTATTATTAAAGAAAAGGGAACCTTTTTTTCTAGTAATAAAATTATTAACCTATTTAAAAAGCTATTATAGGAATTATATTTCCTATAAAGTATATAAAAGTTATTTATAATTAATTTTATCGAATACGCCCTTTAAATTAAAGAATATAAGAGATATTACAGCTTTAAATTTCTAAACCGAATAGACCGCATCAATTACTACCCTAATTACGAATTCTATTAAACGGTTTACCCGATTACCTATTTAGCCTTCTAAGAGGAAATTGAACTCTTCTACTACTTATATTAATTTTATAATAATTAAAGTTTTAAAAATCTTTTTAACGTTATTTAATAGCGAAATCGGCCTCTACGCGCCGGCTAACTTTTATTACTCAACGCTTTTTCCTAATTTTTTTAAAATAATTACTTTTATATTTTTAAACCATTAGGGGAAATATCCGAACCGAAGGCTTACTATAGCGAAAACCGCTATAACCTATTTAAATAATACCCCGCAAATCTTTAAAAACCTATTTAAAAACTAATTAATACCCGGCGCTTTATTCGGCGCTATCCTTAAAAGGATTTCTTTAATATCCCCCTTAATAACTTAGTTATTAATAATTACTAGAGTATCGCCGTTTAATAATTAAATCTAATCTAATAAATAATTTATAAAAATATTTACCTTAAGGAAAAATCGGTTAGCGAAAATATTCGCTTTACTACTATAATCTTCGATTTCGTCTACCCCTTCGCTAAGCTTAAGGGCTAGTAATTTAAACGGATTTACTAAGTAGTAACTCCGGGTTCGAACCTACTTCTCTAATAACTAAAATTTATTTAAATCCTTTAATATAGAAGCAATATAATTTCGCTATTTCGCCGTCTAAATCTTTAAAATAAATTGTCTCTTCTTTATTACTACCTCTACGAACTCCTTCTAATTTAAAGGCGTTCTACTCCCGAATTATACCTACTACTTCCGTCGCACATTTTTCATCGCCGTCTTATATTTTAAATTCTACTAATCCGTTTATCTTCTCCGACCTTTTTTTTAATATAGGACGAATTCCTCTATAATATTAATAAATTCTCTATTAAATTTATCGAAAGTTAATTCGAAATTTTCTATTATAATAATTTCCTTTAGGATTAATATCCGCTTCTCCGCTATATCCTATATTTTCTCTACGTTTATAAGATTCCAATTATAACCTCCTTCTTCTTTAGCCTTCCTATTCCGTTTTCCAATTCGGACCTAAACTTCTTAAAGATAATAATCCGAACCGGTTTATTCGTATCGTTAAATTCCTTAATATTTAACTTCGACACTACGTAATATCTATATATAATTAATCGTCCTATTTTTTTCGCCTTATATTATATTACCGAACTATATTAATTCTCTGTAAAAAATTAATAAATTCAATTTCTACCGTCGTACTTAAATAAAAAGTTTCGCGGCTTTTAAATTAATCTTATTTTCTAAATCCCAATTGGGATAATAGAAGTTAAAATCCCCGACGGCTATTTAATAGCCCCTTAAGGGTCTCTCCTCGAAGAATTCGAAGAGGGGAAACCCCTATTAATATTCCGGCGTACTATTTATAAAAATAGGGGAGTAAATAGAATAAATAGTCGTCGGTTCCCGTAAATTCTTAAATATTACTATAGCCTAATCCTTCCCCGATCGGAAATCTAAATCCTTAAAATTCTACTTCTTATTTATATAAATCGCCGCCTTACCCTTCTTTAAATAATTAATATTATAATACCTATTGCCCTTCGGCCAATAAATATCCCTATTTAAATTTCTACCTAATTCTTAAATTGCTATAATATTATAAATTTCTTCTTATTCGAATAGAAATTTCCCTCTCTCGTATAACTTCCCTATATTTTAATAGAGTATTTTTAATTAAATTATTAATTACCCTATAAAAGGGTTCCTTCTAATCCAACGGCAAATAAAGTAGGGGCTATATCCTTAGTAGTAATAACGTATATAACGGCTATAGAACCGGTACGGGTATAGTCGCCGACGTTCTAAGAGTATATAAAAACGTCTATCGGACTAATTTAGCTTATAAATTTCGGCCGAAAACTATTTCCGATTACCCTATTCTTAAATCGGCCTCTCTTTATACTTCTAGTAAATAATTTTTCTAAAATTATAATAAAATAAGAGTTAGGGGGGGCGTCGGGGATAATAACGTCCTCTTTTAATTTAATCGTCGGTTTTAATACTAATTTAATTAATTCCTTATAAATAGTAAAATTATAAGGCCTTTCGGTATATATAATTAAAGCCTTCGCGTAGGCTATTCTAACGAACGGGTATTACTTCTTATCGAAGGCGAAATACCCCGACTTTTTATATAATTTATAATAGATTAAGGAATTATCCTTATTCGAAAAGTAATTCTCTTCGTTAAAGCGAGCCCTACTATATTTAAATTAACTATAACGGCTATAAGCGTCCTCCAAGCGATAAAATTTTACTATATATCCGAATCCCTAATATTTAAAATATTATTAGACGGTAGTTATAATTTAGAACGGTTCGTATAAATAAGTTTTATTATCTTAGAAGAAGAAATTCTCTTAAAGGAAAATCGCCGCCTTCGTAATCGTAATTTCTATTAAAATTATCTCCCTATCTTCCCCGTTGTATTTCTTCTAAGCTTTTACGCGGATAATATCCGCTTCCTTATTCTTCTCCCTTATTTCCTTTAATATTACGTTATTCGATCTTTTATTGAAATTAGGTTAAAGGATTCCCTTAATTAGAATTCCCATAGTACTAAAGGTTATAATAACCTCCGTTCTAAAGACCTCTTTCGCCTAAATATAGTACTTCTAATATTATTCATATATAAATTTATCGAAAACTATAATATAATCGCCGTTTATTACTATTTAAATAGCCGTTCGGACTCCCTTATATTATTTCTCCTTTAAAGCATTTTCAATTACCTACTTTATATCCTTATTCGATCGCTTAATATATTAGGCGGAGATTAAAATTCCCTTAATTGTAAATTAATATTCGTAATTAGAAGGGATAAATTTCGGAGTAGTAATAGTAATTAATTATTAAAGGGTAGCGCCGATTTTACCCGGTAATTTCGTAATAATATCGGCCTATTTCTTCGGCGCCTCTTAAATACCCTTCTTAAATTCTTTAAAAATATCTTTCTTTAAATCGTTGAAATCCTTCTTAATAATAAATTAATTTTCGCTAACTTTATTTACTTTAAATATTTAAGACCTACTTTTTTTCGCTTAAGTTTTTACGAATTCGAAAAATAGCTCTCGAACCTAACGGTAGTCCTCGGGCGAAACGGTATTATAGTCCGTAGATTTATTCGCTTAGGCGATAAATCTCTTTATAATTTTATCGTTGTTCTCCGTTTTCTCCGAAATCTTTATAGCAAGTACGGCGTCGGGGTCGTTACAATTAAAAATACCTCCGAGGGGGTTGTAAACGCTATTTTCGAATCTACGCGCGCCTCTATTAATTATTATCGGTAGCGACGGCTCAATACTATTACTACATTCGTCGTAGGATATCGCGAAGGGGGTAAACGACCCTCTTGAGTCGATTGCCGTTGTCTGTTTTCGTTTTGGAGTACTTCCTAACTAGAAATCGGCGTTTCCGGTTTCAGCGTCGTTTTTTTCGGGGGTCTTTTTATCAATTTTATATAAAATACTACTATTTACTATAATATCTATCCAAAAATTAGCGACCCTCCTGTTACGGAGGCTAAAAACCATTACACTTTAGGCCCGTGTTTCCGCAAAAGGATACAAGTAAGCGAAGCTGGAAGATTCGCTACTCACCCTAATTCGGACAAAATTAGAAAGCTAGAATTAGTATAGTCTTTAAAATTAGAAAGTTAGAGTTAGTAAAGCTAGAATTAGTAAAATTAGAATTAGTGTAAAAACGGCAGTTACAATTGGGAATCGAACAGAAAGTCTCTACGCTATATATACTAATAGCGGCTACGTACGTCTACACAAACCGCTATACCACGAACGTCCCCATAGCACCCCTTATAGGGCTGGTAATAGTAAGGTTGAGAGATAAGGGTTATAAAGAGCGTTATTTAGTATTATTTAGAATTATAATAGAAATCTGAATTAGAAGGTAAATTAGAGAGTGATCTTTGGCATCTCCTTGCTCGTTTGGGCAAATATGGGCGTTTCACTATCTTCCTCGGGCACATCAGGCTCCGCCCAAGGAAACACTATTTTTTAAAGTAGTAAAATTATTAATTGTACGACTACTATTCCCCTATTAAGACTATATTTACTACTATTTAGAAAGACCTTTACCCTATATAGAATTGCCTAAATCGTATTTAATAAAGACCTTTGCCCTATATAGCGCTAGTTAACCCTATATAAACTTTAACGACGGTTTAAGCAAATGCGTATTCAATATTAATATTATTACTATTTACTATAATTACTATTCAATACCCCGCTATTTTATCTAATTTCTAAAATTAAAATATTTATTTTTAAGCAGGCGATTATTAATATAGTAGTATAAAAGGTAATAGAAATTAATAATTATACCCCGCGTATAATTTAAAATCTTCTGCGAACTATTAAACTTTTTCCTTTCCCTCCTCCTCTATCACGGTGCAAAGGCACAAGGTAGGTAAGAATAAATATAATTGTATAAAGAGAGGAAAGGGGAAGGTCTAAGGGTATACTCTAGGACTAGCTTTTATAAACTAGTCCTAATTAGCAATTCTATAATAGTTTTATAAGCGTTGTAGAATTAGTATAACCGTTGTATAACGATAACGATTAAAGTTATTACGAACGTTATAATAGCTTTATATAATAATTTAAGCTATAAGTTAATCTCTGGTTTAGACTTAGTGCTATCGCTACTATAAACCGTTATAGGGTTAACTTTATAATACTACCCCGGGCTAAAAGAAATTATATAACTAATTAACAATATATAAAATATTGGAAATACTTAGTAATTATTTAATTTACGCTGTAAAAGCTTCTACGGCCGCCGCTGCCCTACGCGGCGATTTCTTCCGCCCTTCGTATTATCTATTCTTCCTAACCTCTAGCGGTTAGTCCGTTCTTCCGTCCTATTAATTTACTCTAACCTCCGCTTCGCAGTCTTTCCGTCTTTTAGTAGCAGTTTAGGCCGGTAGTATTGGAGCGTCCGGGTTATTATTATAAAACCTTTTAATTTCTTCCGGATATATTTCTACGTTTTTATATAGTTATTAATTAAGTACGTATAGCGGCGCCTATACGATATAGTATTCCTATCGTTTATTATTTAAATTCTTTTAGTAATCGTCGATAATTTTAAATTTTTATTCTTTAAAATCTTTCCTATTATTTATCCGCTTTATAATCTATTTGTAATTCGCTTTAATATCCCCTTTTATCCTTCTTATTTAAAATTTAATTTTATTAATATAGAAAGTAGGATTATACTTTATATTAATTAGTAAGTAGAGTATAACGGTATAGTTGTAGATTTTAATAATTTTGAAAGGCCCCTTACAGAGCGGTATTAATTTCGTATATAATTTCCCTATTTCGAAGTTCTTTATATTTAATAGAACTTTATCTTTAACCTTATATTATAGGGTATTTAATTTATTCGTATTGGTATTGCCCTTATACCGTCGTTGAATTTCCTTTACTTTAATTGTAATGAAATTTAGGATCGTTTTAAAACGATTGGCAATTTTTAAAATTTTGAAATATTTATCCTATTGAATTTATAATATATTTGGAAGGTACGGTTTGGCTAGCTCTACGCTTATTTATAAATAAAAACTATAATTGGCGAAGAAGGGTAATATTCCCGTCGTTTTTAATATAAGATTATTAGCGGTAAACTCCGTTATAGGGAATTAATTTACTTAATTATTTTGTACTTAATTAATAAAAGTTTATAAATATCTTTCTATTTCGGCGTTAATCCGTTCCATTTATCCGTTAATAATTGGATAGAAAGTAGAGGAGGGAATTAGTTTAATTTTTAATTTTATTAATAATATTTTCTAAAATTGTAAAATAAATTGAAAACCCCTATTTGATACGATAGTATTAAGCAGATTATAAATACTATAAATTCGTTCGATAAACCGATTAGCTAATTCCTTTACTATTAAACCGATTGTAGGAATAAAATACTATATCTTTATTAATTAGTCTATAACTATAATAACGTATTTAAATATTTCCCTTCGCCGTTTATATAGTATTAATAGCGTAATATAATCGATTAAAATATTTTTCTATAGTATAAACGGTATTATTAGCGGCTTAAGTAATTTATATAGCGTATATTGTACTAGCTTTATCTTTGTATACGTTAGGCAATTCTTATAGTAAATTTTAACAGCGTTATATATTTTTAATTAAAAGAAAGATTATAGGAAAAGGCTATATATTTTCTCCTTCTTTAAGTACTTTATATTTAATATATTATAGGCGCGGCGGATTAATTGGTAGTAAATATTTGTATTATTAAAGTTAAAGAAGATAGAATTACAGTAGTAGATCCGCCCTTAGATAATACGATATTTTGCGAATAAAAGTTTTTTAAAATTATCCTTTACTTTTTTCGATTACGCTTTTTTAATTAAATTTGATATATAGGCCCGCGCGTTTTGTAAAAGGGTTGATTTCTTATAGTAATTTGCAATAAGGTTATCTATTAACATTTTATCTATAATTTCGAAGTTATAAATATATTCGGTATTAATAAAGATCGTAGAAATCTCCTCTCTTAATATAGAAATTTCCTCCTTTAGTACGAATACCCTATTAATAAAGACGTTCTTATTTAATAATATTTTATTACGCGCTAATAACCTTTCGTTTTTTGTATTTTTCGGGACGTTTTTTAATTTACGGTTTAATATATCCGGGCGGATTTATAAAGAGCCCGGCCGGTATTAGATAGTAAAGTTAAAATATAATAGGAATTAAAATTATTATATATATTTTAGGGTTAATTATTTACTAATTATACAAGATTTTAGGCCTTTGTAGTCGGTAATAATTTTTACCGGCTTTTGTACTCCTTTTAATTTTAGTTTTTATTCCTTTAGAGTTTTAATAATGGCGAAGAATTCTTTATTATAAATATTATAATTATATTCCATTAATAAATACTACTAATTGAAATAAGTAATTAGTTTTAATTCCCTATCCTTATCGTATTACGAAAACGTCCCTCTATAGGCCTAATTTGACGTATCCGTTTTTATAACCGTTTATTTTAATTAATCGAAGATATATAGAACGGGTCTATTTATAAAAGCTTTCTTTAATACTTCGAAAGACCGTTAGTAATAATCTTTCTATTCCTAATCTTTAATATCCTTCTTTATTAATTCGTATAGTAGATTAATTAATATAGAGAAATATTTGATAAACCGACGATAGAAATTAGTAAACCCTAGGAAATATTATAGTACTCTCTTAGTATTTAGAGTTTTTTAGGAGGTTATAACCGCTATTTTTTTTAAATTTATTTTAATACTTTCCGGGGTAATAATTAGCCCTAAGTATTTAATACGTTTAATATAAAATTCGTATTTATCGATATCGATTTATAAATTTGCGTCGATTATCCGTTTTAATACTTTATTAATATACCTAACGTATTCTTCCTCGTTTTTTAAATAAATAAAAATATTATTTAGGTAAGCAGTAATATAAATGTTAAAGATATTATATAGGACGTCGTTAATATAGTTCTAAAAAATCCTTAGCGCTCCTTATAATCCAAATAGATAAATTAATAATTTAAAGAGTTTAAAACGAATAATAAAAGTTATAAGCTATTTATAGCCTTCCTTTACCCGTATACGGTTAAATATAGAGATTATATTAAATTTGGTAAAGATTTTCGCCTTATAAATTACGTTTAACGTTTTTTTAATTAGTAGTAATACGTACTATATTTTAAGTATTATATTATTAACGCCCCGGTAATTTATATAGATATAGATTCTACCCCCTAATTTCTTTATTAATAGGATGGGCGTTATAGAAGCGGATTGAAAAGGCCGGATGAATTTCTTCTTAAGGTTTTTATTAATTTACTTTTTAATAACGGTAATTTTAATAGGTAATATAAGCCTAAGTTTAGTATACGGTATTTACTCTCCTAATTAAAATTCGATTTTGTAATTATAAGATTAGTAAGGGGGGAATTAATTTACTAGCATTAGTAGAAAAGTATTGACGTAGGATTAGTAATAAAGTAATAATATTTTACTAATTTCTTCCTTAGTCCTTTATAGCCTATTCGCTTTATTTATAAATTTTTATATATCCTCCTTTAAGATTTTAGTGAAGTATATACGTCGAATTGTTATTTCGTAGAATAAGGCGTCCTTCGTAAGGTTTCTTATTAATACGACTATTTATATAATAGTTATTATTTCCTATTTAATATTAAATCCGTACTTCCTTATTATATTATCGATAAAGTTGTAAAAGGATAGTAGAAAGTCCTTCTTATACTACTTACTCTCTTCTCCTTTTAATAATATTTTGCGCTACTTCGTATATAAAATCTATTTCGTTAAATTCCGAAAGTACTATTAGCCGTTTAAATTATATATAATTAGTTATATACAGTTAGAGTTGATCTTTTTTATAAATAAAGTTGAAGGTAGTGGCGTTTAATTTACGAATATCCGTAGGGTTAATTTTATTATTAATCGGTTTATTAAACCGGATTAGTATTCGATAATCCTTTATTAATATACGCCTCCTACCCGGTTTGGCGTAAAGTTAATATAGTATATCCCTTTTGGTTTTAATTAGTATTGTAGTAATATTAGTAATAAATTTAACCTTCGCCCCCGCTTAGTAATTAATAAGAATGTAGTACGAAGCTAATAGTAACGAAGTTTCCCCTTTATTTTTAAATACAGAGGTCTATTCCTTAAGTCTTTTATCTTTAAATTAAGGTCCTTTAACGAACGGGTTTTTACCCTCCGCCCTTAAAATTTCTTCTTTACGGAAATAATTTTTAAGGATAATATTAATACTATTTTTAGAAAGGGTACTACCCTTCTTATGAGGTATAAATAATATAATGCCTTTTTTAATAGAAGTGGGGGGAAGAGGTGCCTTCTTATAAGTACGGGTAATAATAATAGAAATGGGGTTAGAGAATGCCCGAAGCGCCTCCGTTTAATCGTTAGAAAAATTTATTAATAAATAGTAGTTATAGTAGTTAGGATAATTAAATTATATACCGCTATTCTCGTAGTCGATATATAATTTGTAGGTTACTATTTAAGGATAGCTTAGGATAATAGGGTATTTTTTATAAAGGTTATATATTAGGAAGGTAATAGTCTCTTCGTAGTAACCGATCCGCAATTTTCCTTTTATTACCGTTTTAATAATGCTTTTAACGTTATTATTTACGAATATTAGCTTTTTAGGATAAAGTAATAGAAAATAAGGGAGATTGTATTCTTAGACGAAAGAGCGGTCGATAAAAGTATATACGGAATACCTATTATTAACGAAGGTAATATAGTAGTTTTTACGCGTATTAATAATTATATATATAGATAATAGAATTATATTTAGAAGAATAATATTATTTAATAATTAAATCCGTATTTCCTCCAAATTAATAAAAGGATTTTATTTTTTCTACAATATAGCCAATTAGTTGAACCTTTATATACAATTGGGTATAAAAACTATTTATTTTTTTAATTATTATAATATTCGCCGCTTATAGTAGGTTCGTTAAAGTTTTTAATATTAATAATTCTAATAACCCGGATTTCCGTTACATTTCCTCTTCTACCTCTTAATCCGCTCCTACCGTTTTTTTTATTACTCCGACTTCTTCGTCCCTTATTTTTATTCTTCTTTTTTTCTTTATTAATAGGGATTTTATTAGTACGAAGTTTACTACCCTAATTAATCGAATTAAGGTAATTGCGAACTATATATTTTTATTAGCTATAACGATAGTAGAGTCTTTTTTCCCTACGCTCCTTAAAAACCTTTAGGTCGAATATAGTAAATATATTCGTTACGTTTAAATCTATTTAACTTTTTTCTTTAATTTATTATTCTATTATCGGTCGAAGCGGGAGGGGTAGATTTATTACCGCCGTTATTATTGCCGTTAGAGCCGCTATTATTGCCCTTATTAGTAGAGTTAGCCGAGAAGCCGGCTATAACCTTATTACGATATTCGGCGTCCTCGATCTTCCTATTGACCTTTCTAATTAGTTGTAGCTATTTAATATATTCGTCGTTACTTAGGAAATCCTAAGAGATTAAAGCTTAATAAAGCTTTTTATTAATTTTGTTATAAAGGTAGTAAATCTTTATAGTATTAGTAAAATTGTATTTATTTATAAATTTAGTAAATTCGATTTCGAAATACGGGAATAGTATATTACTTTAGTAGAAGTCCATTAAGTATTTATAGGTATTTAATTTAATATTTACGTTATCGTACCGATTTATTAGGTATTGGAAAAAGATTTCGCCTATTTTTTACGGCTATTAATCGGAATTAATAAGGAATTCTTTAATTTTAATAAGGCTACCTTTAAATACTACGCGTAAATTTAATCTTAAGTAGAATATAGCCTTTACAATTTTGATTTATTTATTAAGAAAATAAATTGTATTGAATTCCTAAGCAATTTCAATTTAATAGCGCTACGAGTAGAAAGTATTATAGTATTTAGTATTATCCTTCTCTTTATTAATAAAAATAGGAGGGTCTTCGATAATATATTTAGGAAGGCGAGTAGTAAGGGTTATTAAAACTACCGTAGGCGTAATTAGAGCGCCTTCGTTAGAAGTAGTAGGGGTTATTAAAAGGGCGTTAGAAAATATAATAGTAATTTGTTCGCGTAGGGTAGCGATAATTTATTAAGCTTCTTAGTATTATTATTAAATTTACTAATATTTTATAACGACGGTATTATAATTAATAAAGATTTGGGCGAGTATTTAATTAAATGCGTTAATAATAAATCGAAACGCCGGTTATTAGCCAATATTAGTAGCGATTTCCTAGTATTCCTTAGGTACGGAAGAGGGGTAGAAATCGAATATAATATTATTAACGAAATTTTGGATATTAGGAATAACGTTTAAGATAAATAGCGCCGCTCTTATAATAATTGTATTATTAATTAGCTCGTTATTGAGAAATTAGGAAAGCGTACCCAAATTATAGACGTTAGGTTTAAATCCGGACCCTAAGTTAAATATAATATAATTAAATAAATAGAGATCACTACTATTACTATTAGTGAAATAGTAGTCGTAATTATAATTATTATCTTTTACTACGTAATTCTATAGCGATATAGAGGGACTATAGCAATAAAAAGGTATAGTCGTAATAATTAGCCCGCATTTGGGTTATAGTTCTAGTAAGTCTACGGTTTAATAAGGCGATTCTATATACTAGGGTCTACGATTAACGGCGACCTTAATATAGGGGATAGACTATATAATTAAACGCCGTACAATTCTAAGGGTCGAAAAAAATATATATAAAATACAATAATTTAAAGGTACAATTAATTATTACAGTACAAAGGTATAAAATAGGTAAGAATAAATATAATTATATAAAGAAAGGAAAAAGGAAGGTCTAAGGGTATATTCTAGGACTAGCCTTTATAAATTAGTCTTAATTAGTAGCTCTATAGTAGTTTTATAAGCGTTGTAGAATTAGTACAACCGTTGTGCAGCGATAACGATTAAAGCCATTACGAACGCTGTGATGGCTTTATGTAATGGTTTGAGCTATAAGCTAATCTCTGGCTCAGACCTAGTGCCATCGCTGCTATGAACCGTTACAGGGTTAACCCTGTGACATCCTCTTTTTATTTTATAACTGATTATATAATACGTAAATAGGTCGTCGCGCCGGCGTAATATCTATTATTAATTTAAATATATTGTAATTCATTTAAATATATCGCTAATATTAAAATAACGATTACTATAAGAATAACGATTCTAAGTGTAAACTACTATATTTAAGGAAAATTACACTTTGTAATTAGTATTTCAAATTATAATTACTATAAGTTTAATTTCTTCGCTATAATTTATATTCGTAATACTTATTAATATTATCTAGCTATAAGTCTTAAAGGATAGGGCAATACCTACGCTAGTAGTTGTATTAGTATTCGTACTAGTAGTCGTATTACCGGTTGAAGTATAAGTAATTTTTTAAAGGCTTTGAAGAAGGTTTTTAATTACGACGACGATAAGGCTAGCGAGGCCGAGGAGTCTTCGTCTTCTTCTAATAAAGAGGAAGATGTAGAGGAAGAAGAAGAGGAAGATATAGAGGAAGATAATAGCGACGATAATTATTAGCCGCCGTAGCGGTTTATATAAAGGTTTACCAATATTACCCTAGTATAATTCTAATATATAGTTATTACGTTTTTGAACGTATTACTCTAATACCTCTAAGTAAATTATTTATCTCTTAATTATTTGTTTATAATATAATAAATAATTAATATTTCTAGTAATACTATATTTTTTCCCTTTAGGCTCCTCGTACGACGGTTAAGAAAAATCTTATATTATATACTTTATCCAATACGACGATATTAATAGATCTTTTACAAAGGGAAATTTAGAAAAATCGTTAGGCTCCGCCTATTAATATAATATTAGACTATTATTATAATTAACTTTAATATAATTTATTCTAATATAATACTGGTAATTCAATATTTCGGCGCCTGGATATACCTAACGACCAGCCCGGTATATTTAGTAGTATTATAGTTAATATACTTAGTCCTAGTATTTAAATACTATAGTAAATATTTATACCCCTAGGCTTTACTTAAGGCCAACCTCCTTTTTAATTTCCTCCGCTACAATTCTAGCGATATGTAGGGTAATATCCCCAATTATTCCCTTAATAATTTTTATAAGGCCTTGATTAATAAAGCCCTTATTAATTCACCGCCTACTCCACTCGTACCCTGGCACACCCACCGTTCGTCTAGACCTCTAGACCTTCCGCCTCTTTCTCCCCCTCTCTCCTCTTCTCTATAGTACACTCAATCAACTGTATACACGCTTGCTCTCGTTGTTCGTAATCTCACAATATACATTATTATACATTAGGAAGTTACTATGAGCTAACGGTTAATAGTTCTAAACGGTAGTTTTCTAAACTATAGTAAATGTATTCGTACCTTCTTAGAAGGTTAGGTCTAGTAGTAGGCTAGAAAATAGATCCCTATTAGAGAAAAAGAATCCCTATCGATACGGTAATATAGAAAAAGAATATTAGGAAATCGCGATTAATATATATTTATTTACAGAATTATTTATAATCTATTACTCGTCGTCGTCTACCTGCGTACGGTTTACCCCGACTCCGACCCCGGTATTGTACTATATTAGCGTACGGTCTAACACTACCCGGTATTCTTAGTACTATATTGCGTATTGCCCCGGCACCCGGTACCCGGTACTATTACCCGGCATTATATTATACTGGCGCCCGGCGCTGCGCGCCGGTTCGTGATGTAATATAATTAAATTATGTAATTGAGCGACAAGTAATAGGATTGAATTTATAAGCGAAAGATGCGATTAATGCGATGCGATACGATATAATTGCGTACAATATAGAATATAATATAGAATAGAATTGCGAATTAATATAATATAATACGATAGATTATTGTTGAACCATACTTAGCTGCGGACCCCCTCCACCGACATGCCGTGGATTGACCGTCAATCCACGGTAAGTCAGACACTACCGTACTGACGGAGTCTACCGTCCCACTGCGGTAAATAGGTCACAACGGTAGTCTGTCAGACTACGGTAGTGTCCTCGCACCTTCCCAGGAGGTTAGGTCTGTACTGCAGGTCAGAAAATTGATCCCTGTCAGAGAAAAAGGATCCCTATCGGCCGTGGGTCGCACTGGGACAGCACAGAAAAAGAGCATCAGGAAGTCGCGATCAACGTGCATGCATTTATCTACGGAGCTGCCTAGTCCACCCGTCGTCGCCTACCCACCTGCCTGCCGCCCACCCCGCGCACGGTCCACCCCGACCCCGGCACTGCACTGCACCGCTGCCCGGCGCGCCCGCATTCCCGGCACTGCACCGCACCGCCGCCCGGCGCTACGCGCCGGTCCGGAAGCGATGCGAATGTATGCAGCACAGGATCTGCAGGAATGCCATGCTGTGGTCAATTGAATGATGATGCTGTAGTCAATTGAATAATAATGCTGTAGTCAATTGAATGCTGTAATCAATTGAATTGCGACTCAGACGATCACGCACTACGAACCGAATGATATAGAATGGTCAATGGGGGATATGGAAAAGGACAAAGCGCTGCGCTGGCAGATCGAGGGAGATATGACACCAAACTATGCGATGAATCTGTTTGTATAGATAGGCTGTTAGAAGTTTAATAATAGTGGGAAATTCCGATATAGTATAGTCTTCCGTACGGTGGCGTACATATTAGATATAAGACTAGACGATATGAGGGGGATACGGTTAAAAATGCCTCGATGTATTAATATCGAGTTATACGAGAATTTAGTTATTGTAGAAGTATTAGTATATTTCGTATAGTAGTTAGAAAAGTACTCTAAATACCTACTATTTGAAGTATTACAACTAGATAATATCCTAAGTTACCCCAAACACCTACTATTAGAAGTGTTACAACTAGATGATATTCTAAGTTATTAATACCTATTTTGGTTGATGAATGCTACAGCAGTTACGTTTATAAATCTTCGATATATTAACGATATAAACCTTTTTATCTATTAGTATTACTAGTAAGCCGATAATTAATATCTTATCCGTCTCTTTAATTAATAGAAATTGAAGGGTTACGAGTATTATATTCGTAATTATTATTTTCATTACTATAAGGAATATACAACGTTTATCGTATTACTTTTATTTATAGACGAAAATATAGTCGATACGCCTTCTAGCGGCGTTATTGCAGTACTTAATATAGTCGCCTATAGAGAAGGTATAGCGCTTAAGAATATTATAAATACTTTAAATGGCTATAGTTAATATAATTTCCGTATTAAATTTACTATGATTTCCGATTTCGGTACTAAATATATACGAAAAGGAGTAGGAATAGGGAAATCGAATAGTATTTAGTGGATTTTTGCGGGATTTTGGGTGATATTTCTAGTGATTTATGATATTGTATACTTGACGATACTAACTATATAAGTACGTTATATTTAGCTCGCAAATACGTTACTATTATATACGATTGCGTAGTATTATAGCGTAGAATAGGATCTAAGCCTTTGCTATTATAACAAAGATAAAGAAAATACTTTAATAGATAATTCCCCTACTTTGGGGATCTCGGTATACACTGGTATTGGCTGGGAGGGTGTTCAGTAGGGTAGGATTAGGAATATGTATTAGGATATAGGATGGCGTATCGAATTATACGTATTTATTTGAAAACAACAACTCCTTGCTATACTACAAGGTACTAGGAACGAATTTCAAGATCTTAATGGCGTTCACTCGGGGGGCACCAGGGTCGTCTTAGGGGGGCACCAAACCTTATAGGGGCACCAATCGGGTTAGGGTTTAACGTATAGATTATTTTTTACCAACCTTTAATACAGTCAGACAGTAATCGTACAACAACATTTCCGTGCAAACAGTGCCAAGCCCAGTCAACCAGTGGAACCCCCATTCACCCATCTGTGCACGACCCCCTTCTTTAGACTTAGTGATTTTGAGCTTCACAACCTTCTTTCAACTCTTTCTTTACAACCAGACTAGCTGTAAACACCAGAACAGGCTAGAATCGACCGCACGTACGTAAATATCAATCACATCAATCACCAGAAGCATTTGCTGACCTTCTTGAAGCCTCAGAACACTGCGCGCATCGCGCATACGACTCAAGATGCCGCCCATCGACCTCACCCACATCGAGAACAGCGACAGCGATGCCGCCAGCGACTATGAG
Organism: Neurospora sp. CHS-2018c; assembly: GCA_009806235.1. Taxonomy (NCBI): domain Eukaryota; kingdom Fungi; phylum Ascomycota; class Sordariomycetes; order Sordariales; family Sordariaceae; genus Neurospora; species Neurospora sp. CHS-2018c. The sequence continues at coordinate 1,545,179 of RAPC01000013.1, forward strand.
GAGTGGGAAGGCTTCTCTGACAACGATACTCTCGTCAACTCTCCTAGCGAGTCTGGTGTGCCCTCGCCTAGTCCCAGTCCACTTCCCTCAATACAATTACCTTACGAAGAGAGCGACTTTGATTCTGATTCAAATCACGACCTCCCCTCCCACAGCCCAGCCAGCGACAACGACAGCGAACCCGAAGACGAGCTCTTTGATTATAGAGATGTGGTTATTAATCCACCCTCTGGCGCCATCCCCCCCGCGGCTACAATCGAAGGTCTTTAACAATCCGTCAATGAGTGGGCAAAGGATTACGGCTTTGCAGTTACTCGTACCTAGGGTCGCGGTACAAAGCCCAGAGTCCCTGTCTCTGAGTATATACGGTATTATATTGTCTGTGACCGCTATGGCGAACCCCGCAAGTCTAAGGCAATTGTTCGAAAGACCGCTTCACGAAAGTGTGATTGTCAATGGAAGGGGGTTGCAAAGAAGAATAAAGAGGACGGTCTTTGGCACTTTACACTAGATCCTAACCCAGATTACCAAGTTTACAACCATGGCCAGTCCTGGCACCCATCTGCTTATCCCCAACACCGTAAGATGAAGCCAGAGATATTGAAGAAGATCGACGATACGTCTAAATTTAATGCTATACGAGCTCGAGAGATTACCTCTATGGTACGAGAAGCCTTTCCGGGAACCGTACATATACGAGTCGATATATACAACGCACGCGCACGTCTTCGCCGCCGCAATCTCGATGGCTATACCCCTACTGGTGCCCTGATTAAATCATTTGACGACAATGATATCGAATATATTAAGAGGATGGATCCAGAAGATCCAGAACGGTTGCTGGGCATTGTCTTTACCTTCCCAGCTTGTATGGATATGGCTAAGATGTTCCCCGAGGTTATGATTATCGATAATACGTATAATACCAACCGGTTTAACTATCCCTTTTACTAAGTCTCGAGCGTCTCGTCCGTTGGCTCTGTCTTCAACTACATCTTTGGCATCATTAACGACGAGAAGGAGGAAGCATTCGACTTCTTGGTTGAGGTAATTAAGGAATTAAGATCACGATACGGTCTACCTACCCCGACTGTTGTTGTTATAGACAAGTGCAAAGAGATGAAGCAGGCATTGGGCAAGGTGTTCCCTGATACTCAATAATAGTTCTGTTTATTCTACATTATTAAGAACGTTCTATTCAACGTTAAAAAGAAGTGGAAGAAGCAAAAGGGGGATGACGACGATAACTCTGAAGACGAGGAGGGCAAAGATGACTGGGAGAATCCGGTTTCCTTTGATTTAATTGATTAAGGCATTTGTTCATCCGTACGAACTAGCGGCACCCCTGGCAAATTAATTGCTGGCTCTGGCTCTGGCTCTGGCTCTGGCTCTGTCACCAAGATTACCAACGATCCCTATGGTGTTGTAGCCCTGTTCAAGCTCATGATGTACTCTAAGATTGAGCTAGAGTTCTGGGCAGCTTGGGAAAGGTTGAAGAAGCAGTTTGAAAGTCAAATGCTAGTCCTTCGATATATCCAGAAGAACTGGCTCCCTATTAGAGATTAATGGGTATATTGTTATATTAAGAAATACCGCAATTTTGGTGTTAGGGTTATATTGCCAGCTGAATCGAGTAACCTCAGCGTTAAGAGTTACCTTCTCAACGGCAATAGCGATATTTACAAGCTGGTCATAGCTATTGTAGAGATGGTTGCCAGTTAATACCAAGTATTCAAAGAGAAGATTGTAAAGTAGTAAATCAACCAACGATAAGAGTATATCGACCGTTTATATTTGGGCAAGCTACCGCTGTAGATCAGTTATATTGCACTCGAGTTAATTAATCACGAATACCTTTAAGTAGAGAAGTGCATGCCAACCGATCAGCGTAGAGACCCGCCTGCTCTAGAGCCCTGTAGTGAGGAGTGCAGTATTACTGCCCAGTATGGACTTCCTTGTCGTCATATTATATTTGATAGGTTGGTTGCAAAGAAGCTATTGAAGCTCACTCACGTACACCCTCGCTGGCACTATAAAGAGCCACTTGTATGTTGTTGAATCCCCTGTTTTTTTACCCTGTTTCTATTTATCTATGTATAATTACTAACTAGTCTCTTTCAACAGGATCTCAACGATTTCTACCTTCGTCTTCGAGACCCCCGCATTGCGCCCAGCGGTCGTGGCCGTCCTAAGAACTCTACTAGATCTATCCCTGACGAGCACACCCTTCCTGCAGAGACGAAGTAGAAGACCCCCAAGACCCCTAAGACCTCTAAGAAGCAAGAGGCTATACCTGGTTCAAAGAGGGGGGGTAAGAAGGCTACCCCAGTATCAAAGAGAGGGAGCAAGAAGGTTAAGCCCATCAAACAGAGCAATCTGAATAACCTACCTCGTTTGCAGCCAAATATTCGGCGCAAGCTGTCACATTGGGAAAGCGACGATATTGATGAGTTTGCTCCTAGTTCTACTAAGGCTACTAAACGCCAGCGCGTGAGAGAGCCGGTCAGCTCTAGTGCTTCTGACCATAGTAGGGAGTCGGAGGCAGTATTTAAAAGCGAGCTAGAGCTAGAATTAGACCCAGACCTTCTGGTGATCCCGCTTCTAGATTACCTCCTACTTCTGGAGCTCCCGCCTCTAGAGCTCTCTCTAAGGCAAAAGGTTTCTCTAGAGCCCTCTCTAGAGTTAGAGTTACAGCTAGAGTTTACTCTAGAGCCGTCTCCAGACCCCTTTCTTCAAGACATCCCTGTTGTGCCAGAGCCAGAGCCCTACTGGTCATCTCCAGAGCAATGGTCGTGGCCGTCCCTAGAGCCAGAGCTAGTGCTAGACTCTATTCAAGTGGCTGTAAAGTCTAGCTCTCCCGTTAAATAAGTAGTTAAACGTAAGAGAGCTAGAGTAGTTAGTTTAGAAGTTACGGTCTTACTTGCTCCCAAGGTTATACGAAGTGGTCGTGTGAGTAGGCCCAGTCAAAAGGCTATAGAGGCGAGCTAGCAGTAGAGGTAAACACTATGCTAAGGATTACGAGATTACCTTACCTTCTAGTTGTTTATAGCCAGTACCATTGTCTCTCGTAGTGTAAATGAATGCTATAGAACTATCCCATGTGCAAAACATTGTGTACCATAGAAATCTCCATACAAAACTATGTCGTTGAACATCGCTGCCTTTTTTCATGTATGTGTAAGACTCTGGAATTTACTATGTAAATACTATTTTACTTCAAAATAACGTGCCAAGACTGGTAATAATGGTGCTCCCATAAGGTTTGGTGCCCCCCTAAGACGACCCTGGTGCCCCCCGAGTGAACGCCATCTTAATATTGTAATTTAATTCGTACGCCCGGGATAAGGTACGGCGGAAATTATTAGTTATTGTATAGGACGAAATAGGTAAGAAATTATTAGGACTTAAACCGGTAATAGGGTAACGGGTTCTACGTATTGTTATAGCGTTGAATTTTCCGATTATAGAAGGCCGGATATGGGTCTGGTTCGTTGTAGTTAGAATATTAAATTCCTACTGTTCTTATAGTAGCCGTTTGGTTAATCTTATACGTTGTTTATCTTTTCAGTAGAATAGGTTATCGAATAAATTAGGGGTTTCTTTAACTATACCTTATAGTAGATCTGCTTTATTAAATCGGAGTCGGTAATAGTAAATAAATTAAGTAGGGTAAATCGAATAGTATAGACGATACGTTTTTATTCGAGGATTTATTTTTCGACGTCGTAGCCATTAGTAGTCTAGGCCGTTACTTTGAGTTATTTGTAATAAATATCGTCGTTATTAGTCTTCAATTCAATTATAATATCGCCGACTATTATAGTCGGGTTTTATACGTCAAATTTGCAGTATAAATTACGTAGGCCGGACTATGGTGCATCCGCTATACTACGAGCGCCAAGACCTAGTTTCAGGGGTAAATATTTGAATTTATTTGTAATATTTTTCTTCCGCTATTACATTTAATAGTCTAGGAGGACTATATTCGTTATAAATACGGCTATAATATACACCTAAATAAACATTTGGTCGAAGAGCTTTACAAATATACTTTTTTGCTCTTTTGGGTAGGTTTAGAGGGGGGGCTACTACAATTATACCACTTTCTTCGTCCTCGCTATCCTTAGTATTTTCAGCTATTTGAATATTATCTTTTAGACTACTAGCATTGGGACCGCTTACTATAAATAATTGAGATAATGATATATATAAAGGTCTAGAATCTATACGAATACGGTTTTAGAATGCTTATACCCGAAGGTTATTAGCTATAACCACCGATACCACCTAGTATAGCTTTTTATACCACCTTCTATTATATTTGGCTTTAATATTAATATTTTCGTATACCTTTCTAGTATTCCGGGTATTCATTAGAATAGAGTTATTGATAGCCATTATAGCCAATACTCGAACAAAATAGCTAACTAGTCTATTATCTACTATAATATTTTCTTCTTTATCTTTATGATCTTTATTATTTTTATTATCTTGACGGTATGGCTAATAAATGGCCATCTATACCTTCTAAGCGTATAAATTAATATAGTCTTTACAAAGCTATGCTTTAAAGAGTATTAGTGTAATGACTGACTATTGGGTATAGTATATAAAGTTGTAGCTTAGAATATATAATAAAAGTAACAGTAAGGTACTACATCTAGGGGGAAATAGCCAATTTTGAAGTACCCGACTATACTCGAATTTAGCTTTAGGGGTTAAAAATACGTCTAACAACATTTCGTAAGTCGTTATTGTAATACCTTTATATTTTAAATAAGCTGGGTCGGGCGGCCGGATTATAATAATATTAAGTATAGGTATAAAATCGAATAATACTAGCCGGAATTTACTAATACCCTATTACATTCGATATACTATTTTATTACCTATTCGCTAAAAGTTAATATCTACCTCGTACTACATTTATATATACTAGTAATAATACCGGTTAATTTCCAGACTATTTATAAGCATATTTTTCTTATTAATAACGTGCTCCGGTCCAATGAAATAAAATCAATAAAATTTATGGCCAGCTATACTAACAATACCGGTATTTTAATTTTGTTAAAGTATATTACTAATATAATAAAGGGTAAATATTAATACCAATATTAGCCATCCCTACACTTCTATTATAATACTACAATTTAACAGTATTATATACCTAATAGCCTTAACGATATCGTCGAAATTTAAGGCGTATAGTCCTAAAACAACAGGGAAAATATTAGCATTTTTAGCACGGGTATTAAAAGATAGGCCGGCCGGGGATTGATATACCCCTATAATAAATTAGTAAGTATTGTGATAAACACTAAACCCGTTAATAAACGTAAGGATTAGGCAGTTTAAAATATCGTTGCCGTATCGTATATATACTTTATCCCATTTATCCTCGAAATATTGCCTTCCGAATATCTTTATTTCGAGCTCGGCACAGGAAGGTGACGTATATATAAGGAGGTAGATCTTTATAGTCTTGCTGTTATTTATATAGTAAGAACCCGGCTCGGATTCAGCGATATCGTCTAGAATACAGCGAATTAAAAATACCTTTTTCTAAAATTCAATATCGGGCTCTATCGTATATTTTAGGAATATTTTTCGGCTTCGAAGCGTACGACCTCTTGTAGTAGCAATCGACTTAAGTTCAATTGCCGGGCTGGGATTACTTAAATCGTTACTATTAAAATAAAATATTAACAAGAATAAACTAGTCGGCCTATTCTTAGGGAATCCATTTATCCCTATTAAGGCGTATTACCAATTCGTATTTTTTGAACTTTATATTATAGTTGAACTGGAAATGTAAATTAAGACCTAGGAATTCTTCCTCGATTTAGTTAATAGGGATATACTCGTTAATTATAAGTATAATTTCGCCTTAATATTCCTTAAATTCGTTAGTAAAGTTTTTGCCTACGGCTTTAATACGGCCAATATACATTTAGTAGTCTAAGTAGTCGTTAGGTAGGCGGCAATAACAGCGTACTCGTACATTATTATTGTAATTGTCGCTATTATAGTCGTAGTTGTTATTATCGATGTGGTTGTCGCTATTAACGTGGCTGTAATTTTCGACGTGGCTGTAATTATCGACGTCCCTAACATTCTGGATAGTGTGATCCCTATAGTAGTAAAAGTAGATAAAATCTAATGGGAAAATCGGCTTGCTATTATTTTTAGAGTCGTTGACAAAGTATACATATTCGCTAGAAGTAGTCCTAATTAACGAAGACTAATAAAGGGTATAATACTATAATTCTATCAGGTTATTAATAAGATAGGCTATGCCTTTATATATCCTAGTAGTAGTATTAGAATTTAGGAAGGCCTAAAATAATAATTTGGGGTCTATAAAATACAACGGCGCCGGCACAGTTAATTAATCCTCGGATTCGCTAGAATTTGATTTAGGCGCAAGGGCAACTCCTAATTCCTCTATTTATTATGAGGAGGTCTAATCGCACGGCCACCATCGTCTATTCGCACGGCTGGAAAAAAATAATATTTCTAAGTCTTTTATAACGTTTTAAGTTCAAAGCAAAGGGTTGGAATATTAAAGTGGTATGGTATTTTTGGTGATTTTTTACTCTTTTTTATAAGGTTATAGCCGCCTAAAACTACTACCTTCTTGAGTAACGTTTTACCTCTTTTCTTAAGAAAAACTAAGTTTTCTTTTCAAAATATAGTTTTTTAACGTTTCTGAGTTCGGACCTCTTCTTGTGGCTGTGCCAGTAGGGTTGTTAAATCTATTAAAATTTAACGAGTAGAATAATGTACTTTTTATCACTATAGGCCCTTGGGAAGCCTCTTATCTTTAAGAAACAAATTTTCTTAGCCGTGCAAATAGACGATAGTGGCCGTGCGATTAGACCTCCTCTTTATTATTATTATTGTACCTAGCGTGTGGCTTATTCTTTCTTTTAATAGGCTAACTCTATCTTTATTCTATCTTTTTGTAGTAGTACCTTTACTATACGTATATTTAATAATAGAAGTTGTTATATAAACCGGCTTTTAAGGGTCGCTAATTGTCTTAACAAGGTTTAAATCGTTAGAATAGGGCGGCTATCGTACCCCTATAATAGACTAAATATTTCTAACTAGGTTTTATAATCTTTTAATAATATACGGCGTAAATAAGTATATAGAGCGAATACTATTCTAAAATTCGATATATATTCGTACTTATTGTAATAATACTAAATTAATTATAAAAAATCGGTAATTTGACTAATAAGGACTTCTAACGCTAGAGGTTCCAGTTCTATAAGGTAATCGGCTTATTTAACTACCTATTTATCGATAAAATCCTTATTAAATTCAATAGTCTCCGGCTTTGGTCTTTTAAATGCCTATTTAATATATTCGATATTAAATCGTATCTAATCCTCATTTGGAAGGTTATCGTCGTTTTCGAACTCGGTTAATCTACAGCGTATATTTACTAAGTCTAAGTTTGCAAATAAATTATTTTAATTAATAAACCCTATATATAAATTAGTATTCAACTCTATTTTAGTTTAAAAATATTAACCGACTTTAATCAATATCCTCCATTACTAGGGGTATATAGGGACTCTTTTTCCGTTGCCTAACGGTTGTTCAACGGTTTCCTTGTTTTGCAACTGTCGGGCAACGGTTATATTGCCATGGACCACATCCCATTCGTCTCATCGACAAGACCCACAGGACCCACCGGTGCCATTGATGCGAGCACCCTGATTGGTTGCACGGGCGGCATTGACCGCACGACCATTCAATTGGCACCGCGACCTGCATGTCGCATTCACGTGCATTGTTAGATTAGATAAGGAAGGCGGTCGAGGCTGGCAGAATCTGGGCCCATCCCATATAAGGATGCAACTCCAGAGTCCAGATCTCAACCTCTCCCTCTTTCCTTCTTTAGCTTTAGTTATTTATTTCATTTGTACCCAACTACGCGATACGGAACTACGTGAGCTGGTGCATCGTAACAATTCTAAGTATTCCCTATACTAATTTGGGTAGGAGGTATATAGGTTAGGAGTAGAATTTATACAAGCGCTCAAAGGTTTTCATTTTTACGTTTTGGGCAATTACGAAGCAGGCGGTCCTTCCGTCGCAAACTACTTATAGTCGCGCTAAGACTACGCTAATCGCTCTAAATTAATATAATTGAGGAAGGCACTACATATTTACGGTCGTACTCCTTAGCGCTCTTACTAATTAAAACTATTATAGCGACCACTTTAGCGGTATAGATTATATACCTTAGAAGTTAATACCCCTATCAATTATTTGGTAATTTACAACGATAATAATAATAATATAATAATAATAATAATAATAATAATAATAATAATAATAATAATAATAATAATAATAATAATAATAATAATAATAATAATAATAATAATAATAATAATAATAATAATAATAATAATAATAATAATAATAATAATAAAACTACTTTAACTAGCGATATAAAATATTGGCTATAATTAGTAATATTAATACTCTATAACCAAGTAGTAATATAACTAAGTAATCATATAACTAAGTAATATAACTAAATAATAATACAACTAAGTAGTAATACAACCAGGTAATACAACCAAATAGTAATACAACCAAGTAATAATATAACTAAGTAGTAATACAACCAAGTAGCTTCGAAAATCTTCTCCTAATCGCCAATTTTTACAAAATACTCCTTAAACCTCTCCGACTCGCCCCCAATCGCTAATACTATAAGCTTATAAATCTCTTCGTCCTTATAAGCATCCAACTAAACGATATACTCTTCCTAACTTCCTACTAGAGGCTTCTAAATAATATTCTTAACGGTCTAAGGCTCCTTAAAATTCAGAGGGTAATTTCCCTACTACAATATACCGCTAATTCTCACTCGATTTAATTTCACTCAAATAAATATAACGCCGGGAATATTTAATTAGTAAGGCCTTCGACTAATCTTCTATTAAGTTAATACGGGTCGCAAGGTTTCTTAAGACTAATCCAATAATAAAATTAACTTAAATAAAATCAAATCCTCTAAGAATATACGAATTCCCTAAATACGTAAACTAAAAACCCTACGTACGTAAACTAATTTTTTAACTATACATCTCTATTAACCGCGCAAAAACTTCGAAAGTATATTACTATATTTCCAATATTTAGGGTTTTAATATCGTCAATCCAGGTAGATAAAGGTAATACCTCTTAATATTACTACTATTCTTCTATCTTTTATATTAATAATTCGATTGCCTATTATACGTAGAGGCCGCCTTAGAATAAAAGTACTACTTATTAATATATAAATACTAGGGATAATACTAGAAATTCCCCCTCTAAACCCCCCCTTCTCAATAATACTATAGTAATAAAATAAAGGATAACGATATTAATAATAATAATAATACCTAACAATAGTAATAACGACAACGATAACGACGGCAATAACGATAGTAATAATAATAGTAATAAATAGTAATAACTTTAAATTAATTAATAATAATGGTATTAATAGCCTATTAAATATTTTTAGAAGCCTAAAATTAACTATATACCCAAAAAAGTAAATTTTAATCTACATACATAAGGTTTTTAGTCTACGCGTCCAGGGAATCCGGAGAATATACAATATACTACATACATTTCGTCAATATTGGGTAATAGATTAATTATTATCGTAAATAATATAGCGACCGACATCTTTAAGTTCTAGAATCGTATATTTTATAGACTTTTTATTGCGAAACTACTTTTTACTACTCGAAATAGCCGAGCGCAACCGGTCTTCGTATATTTAAAAAGCTATTTAGTACTATATATAAGTTTTTTATAGTAGGTCGAACGTTAAATTTATTGTAAGAGCCGATAGATCGTAAGGCATTTTAGTAATTTAATATTAAAATTACTTATTATAGTAGTATAATAATAAGAAGCAGAATTTTTCTAAAATTCTAAATAACTATTCTTAAATAATTATAGGGAAATAATATACTCGTTAAAGCCAAATTCTCGTATAAGACGTATCCAGCCAACGAAATTCCTCAACGGATTCTCCTCCTTAATTTATATATCGTAGGTAATAAAAAATTCGGCCAAGCAATTAATATTAACCTAATCGCTCTGTAGCGAATTAAAATTATATTTAATCTTAATAAGGGTATTATTTTTATATATAATAGTCGCTTCTACGCCGAATAAGAGTTTTAATTCGAATTTATCGGAAAGTACTACCTCAGTCTTCTATTACGAAATATTAACCTCGCTTTCGTATATAATAATCGCTTCTACGCCGAATAAAAGGGAATTTTAATTCAAATTTATCGGGAAATATTATTTCGGTCTTTTAACTACGATATATACTATATATATTTCGATAGCATCGGGTAATAGATTGGCTATTATTGTAAATAACGTCTTCGTCCTTTAATAAAGAAGCAGTTAATTATATAAAAGTAAAAATATAGGACAAAAAGAATACTTACCGGAACCGGACCTCAATTAATCAATCTTCTTATATAAGACGTATCCAATTAGCGAAATTCTAATCTCGGAGGCGATAATTAGAATCGTATCGACTATAATATCGAAATTACGCGGAGGCTTAATAGGGTTCTCCTCTTCAATTTATATATTGTAAGCAACGAAAAATTCAACTTAAAGTCCTCCTCATCCTAATCCTAAAATAATTCGTCAATTGCGTCCTCGCCTCCAATTTCTTTAACCTTATTCTAAAAATAAAAAGGATAGTAAATTAAATTAGAAAACGAAATATAAAGCGAGAATAAGGAGCGGAAAGGCAAATTGTAAATAACGACGGCCTCTTCATTGCCGAAAGCCGATAAATTGTAAGGCATTTTCGTAATTTAATACTAAAATTACTTATTATAATAATATAAGAGTTATACTCTAATACTACCGCCGCAATACCCTCAGGCTCCCAAAATATAATTCGTTCTATAATTATATATTAATACTGTATATTAAATAAATTCTAATAATATAATGTATATCGTCGTTAAATATATAGTCGAAAATTGTCTCGACGATGTAAATATCCTCTTCCTCGTTAAGGTAAATCGGAGGCGATAAGAATAAGAAGGATAATAAATTAAATTAAAGAACGAAGTAAGGAGTAAGAATAAGGAGCGGAAAGGTAAAATAATAATAACTTCTTCGTCGTTAAGAGCCGATAAATTGTAAAGCATTTTAATAACCTAATATTATACTATAGTTAAAATAAGGAAGGGGCTAATTTTAATTTAAGAAAATTATAAACGCCTTATCCTACAATTACTTCTTATTATTAGAAATTTGATATTAGAGGTAGCCTCTTCGTCGCTAAAAGCCAATAAGTTGTAAGGCTTACTTCAAAGTACCCTTAAATTCCTAAGTCTAATCGGACTTCTTCTCGTAACCTCTTACTTTACGAAGAAAACTAATCCTTGTCGCTCGCTAAAAGCCGATAGGTCGTAAAATAGGAAAAATATATTTAATTTATTACCTAATTGATACCGGAACGGTATCGCTGCCGTCATCACATGTCAGATTGATATGCGATACCTAGCGGCCTGAGGCATCTGCCTCAATTTGGGTATAGGTTATATCAATTAACCCGACCCCGCGGCCGTATCCCCACTCATATAGGTCCTATAGATTAGATAAGGCTTGCGCGCATACTTAAGGTCTTTGACCGCGCGTAAGCTCCCCTTTCTAAATTCTTTCGAGAATTATTATACTTTATACATATAAATTAATTATATTCAAAATATTCTTCTTAATACTTTATAATACCCTATCAATAGTATTAAATAGTAATTGCAATTAAAATTACTTCGACCTAAACTATACTATATTATTATCGCCAACGGCCTTATTAAAGAAGGCATTATCGACGTTGCGTATGCGATAGCTTCTTCTTTTCTTATTGCGAAAGAATAAAAAATATTCTATAGGTACGTAAGATGAACTTAAGTACTCTTACGATTGTATAACTACCTTTCTACACCCAATAAGCGTCCTATTTATTTAATTAACGCAATCTAATTATTCTTCCCTATCGATTACCGAATTTAGGTATGTAATCGCTCCCTCTTTACGGCGAATTTGGGTAATTGTAAGGACTTTATATTACTTTACCCCTTATACGGCGAATTTAAGTAATTATATCTATTACTATTTAAATTTTAAATTTATCTAAATATTAAAGGTTTTCCCTATTACCGAATTTGGGTACGTAATAGTATCCGCTCCTACTTAATTCTTAATCGTATACCTTTAATATTAATATACCGGTTATTATTATTATAAGATTATACTTAAATTCGTACTTATAAATCGTATTTTAACTATTTAAATAACCTTCGTTATATTTAGTTTATTCGTCAATTCTAACGACCCTATACTAGGTCCCGAAAATATCCTACTTACTTTAGAGGTCGGATTTAGCCCTCTAGGCGCTTACGATAATAATTTCGAAGATTCTTCGCGTATTTAAAACCGCTATTTCAAAGATATTTAAAATATATCCTATATCGAGAGTAAGGCCAAACTTTACCAACCTAATTTAATAGACGAAATATACCTTATAGTTACTACCGAACTTTATAGTTAGTTATTGCTGATATATATATATATTCCGCCCGTAGCGGACCCTTATTACGAGATTTAATACCCCTTTATAAATTATTTATAATACGAGCTCTCCCCTTAGAAAGACGCGTCGTATAATATATTAAATAATTAAAATAAGTAGCCCGCTTAATAGGTATCCTAGCCGCGTTTAAAACGCGAATTTAGAATTATAAATTTACTCCGTAATAATTTTAATAAGCCGCTCCTAGTACGACTAATTAAATTTAGTAATAATAAGAAATCTATCGAATACTTCGATACGAAGTTCGACCGTTAAATTGATAAACTCTTCGATAAGATTACCGTCTAATTAGACTAATTTTATAATAATTTAGAGGTGTACCGTACCTAGATAATAACCGCCTTAGACGAAGATCGTAATAAGATTAATACTATATTAGCCCGCTATATTAATAAAATTACGAATATATTCGGCGAATTAAATAAGTAATATAAGGCTTCTTAAACCGCCTAGGGTTGTAATATTAATAACGATTTTAATATAGCTTTAGAAGAATAGGCCGAGAAAAATAAATAATACTTAGATTAAACTTTAATTAAAATATTGTAAAATAATAGCTTATCCCTTAATAAAATTATTAGGGAATTAATTAACTAGTAAAAAGAGATTGCCAAAATTATTATAGAGAATATTATTAAATAAGTAAACGGCGTACGTACTGAAGTAGCTAAAGAAATTTATAAAGAAGTATTTAAGGGTTTGTCTAATAACCCGTATATTCCGCCTAGCCTAATTTAAATTTAGCTTAGGGAGGATAAAGGCTTATCGGCGCCTAACCGTCGTAATAAATTAACGTTAAGCGAAACTAATATTATATTTAGTAAGCCTTTTAAGAGCGAGATATATAATAGATTATTTAAAATTATTATAACCGAAAAGTACGGAAGGGCACCCCTTAGAGTACTTATATTAAAATTTCGCTCTTTCTAAACTACTATAGAAAGCGTCCCGGAGGAACCCTCGCGTAAAGTTTTATCGCCAACTAATCTATTTTGGGAGTACGCGACCTTCGCGCAATTAAAGACGAAGTTAAATATTAATGAAATTATTTAACCTAAAACCGTTATACTTAATTTCGCGAATGTATCTATTTATACAACCCGTACGCAATCTTTACCCCTATAATTAATAACGACTTTTAGTAGTAATACTCTTCCTACGGCTAGGGTTATATTAATATTAATTTAAATAAAGAATTAAACTTCGTACTAGTTGTACGCCCTAAGCTTTAACTTACGCTACTAATTTATAGGCTTACCCGTTAAACTATATATAATCCCTAACGATATCCCTATAGATTAGATATTAGGCGACGATAAAATTATTTATAATAACGACGCCTTAAGTAGAAGAGGAGGAGATCTTTTAAATTCCCTACCCGGCGGAGGAAGTAGTAACGGCGGCGGCGGCCCCTATATACCTAAAGGATATAGAATACTTTACCTTTATTATCCCTACTACTTAAGCGGAAGTAGCGGAGGCGGTCCTCCAATTCCCCTAGGAGGAGGCGGACCCTCAGAAGATCCCAATAATAAGGGTAAAGGCTATAGGACCAGCCCCGATAATAATAATAACGAAGATTTCGAAAAAGTTAAACGAAAGGACATTAGAACCTTCGATCCTAACGGAAATAATCCTAAGGACTACGGTATTATTATTAACGGTAAAAATATATTATTTATTAATATATTCGCCTTCCGGGAATAAATCTTATTTTTTATTACTAGTACTAAATACTAGTAGCCAGATAGTAAGATAAATAAATAGCTGACTAGGCTATTTTACACTTGCTTTATAAGAACGGTACGGATATAGTAGATAGTAGAAGTCAATAGTAATATTAAATTTAATTAGAAGGAAGGAGGTATCTACGAATTATTCGAGTAATTAGTTTCTCGCTTTACTCCCAACTTAATAACGGCGCCTTCTAAATTTATTAGAAGTCGTATTTATTTTAAAAATATTTTAAATAACGAGGGCGCGCTTATTTACTACGTCTAATAATAAATAAGAGCCATGCTATTCGCGCAGTGTCACTTTTCTACGCGCGCAGTGTTACTGCGCCGTTAGTTATATTAGGGAAGGGTTTGGCTAACTGCGCAGTGTCATAGTAATCCCTAACCCTGTGATATTCTTCATGGTGTTTAACGTTCTGGTAGTATTGATAGTCGATATCCCGTGATAGCGTATTGGAGTTGAGGTTACTGTTACGTAGTAAACCGTGCAAAGTAAATTTAAGTATTTATATGAGTATTCCAACTTCTAATTACTTATTTAAGTTCCCCTCTACTCTCCCAGCTTCCTTTTTAATAGTTTGATAGCCCTCCCGCTTCTAGTTATTGTTGGAGGTGCTGACGAAGGTGTTGACGAACGTGTTATAGTACGTTTCTTGCGGGTAGGTTATTCGTTAGAGTTTGAAGGAGTAAGGGGATCGCTTGAGGGAGTAGCCGTTTGAGTTGTTGTAAGAGCTCGAGTTGCAATAGTAATAATTTCGTTATTTGAAGTAAAAGGATTTGATGAGGAGGGTGATTCGGATCCTTTTGGCGTTTGTATTTCGATAGTAGAGCTTACGGTAGAAGCCTTACTATTACTTTCGCTAGTACTAATTTTATCGATTATTTTAAATTGGGATTGGCGCCGGCGGAGCGAGGGTTTTAGTGTTTAATTGCTCTTTGCTCCCTTCTTTTTCGTCGTTTTAGCCGTCTTCCCTTTCCCCTTCCCCTGCCCCTTCCCTTTTCCTATAGCCGCTTCGTTTTTAGGAATTTGTTGGTCTTTAGGTAGCCCTACTGTATTGTTCTTTGGCCGTCCCCTTATTCTATTGGTAATTTTGGGGTTTTTAATACGGGAATAAGGATTATGTTGATTTTATTGTACGTTAGAGGTAGTTTGAATAGAAGGGAGTAGAGGTATAATAGATATTATGTATTAATGGTTGTCGGGTGTGATGGCGGTGATGGATATCCTAGCGGCTAAGTTGGTTGTCGATTTTGAGTTTCGTTAATATTTTATGATAATAGGGAATGCTATACTACTTTTGAATAGTATAGTTATACTCCCCTAGATTTCGTGCTGGCCTTTTCCCTATGTTTGAGGGTATTTTAGAGTGAGTAATGCGTATTTGGTGCTGTATAAGATTAAGACTACGGTATATGATACGCTTTCGTAGATCTCCTAATATGTTAAACGTTTCCTTAGCGAATTCGCTACGTATTTTAATATTTTAATTAGCGATTTCCTTTAACTATTGGTTACGTTCCCTTTTAGTTATAGCGTGAATAGCGTTGTATAATGTAAAGAGATTACTTTTGCTATTAATTAAGAAGCCCTTTACCCGGTAGTTGGTTGATTCGTTAGGGGAAGTGATTACTAAACCAAAATTTCGATATTGGGAGGTATAGTAATGCGCCTATTGGTAGTGGTAAGATAGATAGGTGTTTTGTAAGTATAGTAATATCTTTTATTGATTAGTAAAGTTATTGATTAATTACTTCTATTGTTGTACGAAGTTGGGTTTATTAGGTGTAAAGACTATTGTTTTCTAGAGTTTAAAAAGACTTTAATACGTATAGTTAAAGACTTTTTATGCCTTTGAGCTTTTGGCCGTTTGCAAAACTATTTTATTACTCTAGCTAAGTGTAATAGGCTTTTGCTCTTCTTTATTAGATTTTGAATCGTTCCCTTCGCTAGCGGCCCGTTTCTATTTTTTCTTTACTTATAATAGAATGTTGCAATTGATATTGAATATATAGATTTGTTATTGAGCGTTTAGGAATACTGTTACTAGAATTGTTTTTAATTGGTTATTAAAGTTTATAATAATAACCTTTGGTTTAATTGCCCTTATTTTGATACGTAATTATTTAAATGCACTCGCTAACTAGTTGAAGCCTTTAACCCTCTTGTTGTTAATTAAACCGAAGGTAGTAGAGTAGATGGAGTTAGTATTCGTTATGCTAGTGACGATGGTAAGGGGGTAATTATATTTAATAATATGTGAGTTAATAAGATTAAATAGGGAGAAGTAAGTAGGTATACCGGTTAGTTTTATACGTATTGTTTATACCTAAGTACTCTAGGTAAGTTTACTACTATTCTATATAGAACTTCTAAGACTATGTAATATTAAGTAGACGGTTGGGGTTATCTTTAACTTATTTAATAATGTAAGTAATGTTAATATTATCGAGTATTTTAAATAGGGTAGCCGTAGTTTCGTAGTTATTTCGTTACCCTTTTCTAATATTCTAGTGCTAGTTGTTAATATCTTTTTAGGTAAAGATATTGCCCTTAAATTCCTGCTTAATAATGGCTAAGATATCTTTAGGTTTAATTCCTAGCTGGTAGGATAAGGAAGTAACCCTTTTATATATTGCTTTAATTCGTTTGCGGTATTAGGGGTAGGTAGAGTTATGTAACGATTGCTTATGGTTGTGGTCTTAGTAATTAGAGGAAGGTCGATAAATTTATTTCTAGTTATTTTTTTTAAGAGTAATAGCTATACCTATCTATTTATAGTTATACTTCCGGCTTTTCGACTTTTTGAGCTTGGCGGTCGAGGGATGAAGTCGGTTATTGCGGTTATAAGTTAAACGGTAGTATGTTGGCTTGCTTTGCCGGTAATTGGTTGTTTGACTGCGAGTAAAGGCTACTCTATAAGACTACCCTTATATATTGAGTGTATTTTGTACTTCTTTTATAGAAGTTAATAGGCGTAGTATAATATCCTTAGTCGTTGGGTTGGGTATACTTTCTTTGTCGTTTTGAAAATCAGTATAGTTACCGATAGAGCCCTTATCGATAGGGCCTTCGTTAATAGAGCCCTTATTGTCGTCTTATAGTTATATAGAAGTAAGCGGCTCTATAGATATAGGTACCGAGGAAGTGGGTACGGGAGCGGGAGCGGGAGTAGGAGTGGGAGCGGGCGATGTAGGTGTAAGTTTATCGCTAGAATTGTAATGCGAATTGGAATTGCTGTTGATTTCGATAGAAGATATGCTGTAATAAAAGAAGTTAGTAGATGAAAGGCTATATTACAACGAGTATATTGACGTTAAAATCGTATTAATACGATTGGTTTTGGTAAAGTTATGGTGGTTATATAGTTGGGTTTGTACGGGGTTGCTAATTTCGTACGTCTGTGTTAACTGTATAAAATCGTGTAATTGTGGCCTTACGATGCTTGTAGTGCTCAAATCGACAAGTGCAACGTGTTCAGTTACAGATAGTCATATTAGGGTTAGGGATTACTGAGACATTGCGCGGTTAGTCATATCAGGGGAGGGTTTACTAACCGCGCAGTGTACACTGCGCGCGTAGAAAAGTGACACTGCGCGAATAGCATGGCTCATAAATAAAGTACGCTAAGGCTATAGGCACTCTAATTAAGGATAATAAGAATTAGTACGGAGTAATAATATAAATCTAGTCAAATATAGACCTCTATATCAAATAATTTCTACACCTACCCAATAAGGAAAAATCTCTTGTAAATTATATATAGTTGATTACTAAATCGAAAGCTATACTTTTATCCGCGGCCAAATCTACTAACTCAAAAAGAGATAATATACAATCCGGGTCGTCTCGCCCAAATAATCGCCGCTTAAATAGCCGCCTCCGCTCGAACTACAGCGACCGGGACCGTAGCCGCGACTAGGATTATAACTACGACCGCGACTATAACCGCAATTGTAACCGTAGTCGAAATTATAACCGAAATTGCAACTATAACCGGGAGCGTAGCCGTAACCGCGGTAGTAACTATAGCGGCGAATATAACTATAATTTTATTTACAACCGAAAGGCCTATAAGAAAGCCTATTACATTAAAGAGGAAATATTTAAATCTAGCTCCTCTAACTCCGAGCTAGAGGAAGTAGGAGGTATTTATATAGTATTAGAATCTTCTAAAAAATGCTATAAGTATTTAAAGACTATTAAACCCTTTTATAAGACTTAGTATAAAACCTATTACAAATTTACTCCCGTTATTAAGGCCGAGAAATTTCGAACCCTATTACTACTAGTACTAGAGTAGCGTATATATAAGTATTGTAAAAAGCATTACGTATTAAGGAATACGTTATTTTAATATATTAAAAGGTATACGCTAGTACTAGAGGGTTGCCTTAAGGGTAAAAAGCCAATTCCGATTTCGAAGGTAATTCCTTAACCTATTTATAAGGATTCTCTAATTAGGATTTATAAAATATATCGTATAATAACCGCGGATATTAACAATAGCCCAATTTCAAATTTCACTTATATATGTATTAATATTAGAGCTATTCCTACGAACGACCTAGTCGAAATTTATATAAACCCCGGTACGGGACGTACCCTTATTAGTAGACCCTTTTTAAAAACCTTAGAGTACTCTATCGAATTAAGGTACGTAAGAATTAAAGGAGTAAGAGGAAAGGCCGTTAGTATTACTAAATAGGCTACGTTTAAAATCTACTTCGAGGGCTTTAATAAAGAGGGTAACCCTACTTTAATAAAGTTTACAAAGGGTATTTGGGTAGTAGAGGAATTAGAGCTTAACGTATTATTTAATAATAATTTCTTATATTTATACGCGGCTAATATAGATTATAAAATAGAAATTATTACCTTTTAGAACTTCGACGATTTCTATATCGATTTTATTGCGTAAGTAAATTCGAAATTATACGTCCGACGTATTACGACTACTAAGAAAACTACTTTATTATTTAGGTAATTTAGTTATATCCCTATCGAATATAAACCCCTTCCCCGAAGTAAGAGCTATATATTCAATTCTTATTATGCTATAATAATTAATGTAATTGTAAATAATAAGTCGCCCGCCGTTATATTCGTTAATAATACTACGGAGGGAATTATCGTTATCTTAAAGCGTTTTAAAGTCGGTATTATTATTGAAGTAATAAGTAATAGTTATTTTGCTTTAATTAAAGGGATGGTGGCCAATATAATTATAGCCTCGACATTTCCTACGGCGATTCTAACTATTAATTACCCGTTGTTTCTTAATTGCGAATTCGAAGTTCCTACTATACAAGTATTTAATATTATCGATAATACGAATAATAGTAAGTATAATTATATTAAGGATATAACGGACGAAGAAATTCTCGTAGAATTCGCCGCCGAAAATAATATAATAGCCTAAGAAGTTATAGAATTGTTTAATAGCGAAATTAATATAGAAATATTATTTTATAATATTATTCACTTAAATTTACCGGACGATAAGTTTTGTATAAATAGGCCTAAAATCGCTAAGAAGCACTTAATATTAGGATTTAAAACTTCGGACAATTTATTAGAAAAAGTTATTAAGCGTAGTATTTATATTTACGCTTAAGACCCGAAACTAATAGTAGAAGTCGAGAAAATTATTAATAAATATCCTACTTTATAGGAAGAAGGAAATATTATCTCTATAGACGAAAAGGATATAATGCGTATTCTATTAGTTGAAGGTTAGTAGAATTAGTATATTAGTACCCGTTTTTACCCCTTTAGTAAAAAAGATAGAGAGGTTCTTAATTAAATCGTCGGTTCCCTATACAAATAAGGCAAAATAGATTAAATCGACTAGGCTACCCCTTTCGCCTACCCTATATTCGTCGTTTAGAAAACTACGAAAAAATAGTAGAAAGGTTACGTTATTATTGATTTTCGAATACTAAATAAAGTTATTATCTCCGATAATTACCCCCTCCCCTTATAATTAGAGGTTATTACGTCGTTGCGTAGTAAATACTTTATTATAATTATTAATACTACGGCTTTCTTTTATTAATTTAGTATTTAACCGCCCTATTGAAATAGGCTTATACTAATTAGCCTACGTAGCCTAGAATAACCAAATATAGCCTTTATAGGCTATTAAAATTCCTTAGTATTCGTATAGCGGTTTATAAATCGGTTATTAATTATATTTGTAGACTTCTATTACGCTTTTATCGACGATATTATTATCTTTTCGGATATTATAGAGGACTATCTATTCTATTTAAATTAAATTTTTAAATTATTCGCGTTTAAAAACGTCGCCCTATCCCCGAAGAAGTCGTTTATCGCCTACCCAAACGTAGAATTACTCGGCTTTAAAGTCGACGCTTTAGGATTATCTATAATTAAGGAAAGATTAACCGCTTTTAGGAATTTAGAATTCCTTAATACTTTAAAGTCCTTAAAGAAGTATATTAGAAGCTTAGGCTTTATTCGCTATTTATTCCTTTACTATAGTAAATTATCGGAACTTTTTTAGAATAAAAAAGTCGAATTACTAGTAACCGGGAGGAAATTGGGCGCTATAATTGCTAGTAACCCTTCGAAGAGAATTAACTATTATATAAAAACTATATACGAACCTATGTAGGCCGAAAAAGAGTTTTTTAAAGCGGTATAGAAAGCTATTTGCGAAAATATAAAACTCTATTATTTCGACCCTAATAAGCAAATCTTTTTATAAGTAGACGGATCTTTAAAATAGGGCTACGGCGTTATATTATTTTATTTAAAAGAAAATTACGTTTAGGTATTAGGAATTCTAATTCTAGCGAATTAAATTTTACCTATTATATTCTTAAATAAGGCTTTAAATAAAATAAAATTGCAATATAGCCCTTCCGAAATAGAAATCGCTTATTTCGTTTAGGTAATTAAACGGCTACGTACTCTCCTTTATTCCTCTAACCACTTTATTATTATACTTATTAACTATACGGCGACTAAAAGAATTTACGAGTAAACGACCCTAAATATTTCGTCTATTGATAGAGGTAATTGTCGCCTAATTAATACATTTATTTACTTATTATAGTACAACTTCAAAATCTACTATATCGCTAGGAAATTAAATTTCGTACCGGATATATTAAGTAAATTATTAATTAAAGGAAATAATAAGGGCCGGTCTAATGAAGAACCCTTATTAAATAACGTATAATTTGCAAACTATATCTACTTCGTAAGAGTAGAAATATAAATAAATAATACTACTAGGCGTAATTTTAAGTAAGCCTATAAGTCGAATATTAAATTTGGGCCGATTATAGACGAATTTAAAGGTTATTTAAATATTACCGAAGTCGATAGCGTTATTTCGTATACCGAGTACCTATTCGAAATTATAAACGGTCTATTATATAATATTAATTTAGCGGATAAGGTAAAGCGATTATACGTGCCCAAGAAAATAATTGTAACTATATTAAGCGCGGTTTATAATAAGAAGTACTACTTTAGAAGGGATTATATATTATACAATCTCAAAGATTATATAATTATTAGGAAGATTTAAAAAGTTAAAGAGTACGTCTATTACTATTTAACTTATTAATTTAACCGTACCGATAGAGAAGCCCTTATTAGCGATTACTAGTCCGTTAACCCTAAATATATTAAGCTTATACGAATTATAATTATCGATTTTATTATAAACCTCCCTAAAGTCCCGGTATTTAGTACTCCGTAATATTTATTAAGCTTCGACTTCTTTAATACTTTAATACTAATATTTTACTATACTTCTAAGAGATCGAGACTTATTCCTAACTATTCTACGTATACGGTAAAGGACTAAGGAAAAATATTAACGTACAAACTAATCTTAAACAATTAGGGATTTCCTCAAATTATTATTTTTAATAAGGATAAGAAATTTACCTTTTGTATTTAGAAAAGGATATAGTTAACTCTCGGTACTAAATTTTTAATAACGATAGCGTATTACCCCTAGGGCAATAATATAGCGGAAAAACGTAATTAGGATATTAAAATCGCTATTTGCTTTTATTATTTTATATACCCCGAATCGAATTAGGTAGAAATCCTTCCGAATTTATAATAGAATATAAATAGCGTTTATTCCAACCCGATTAAATCTTCCCCCTACGAATAATTATTCGGCTTTAACTTATTAGGGCCTTTAGACCTAATTATTAATATTAAGGGAAACGCCTCCTAAACCGCCTAGGACTATACCGCCCTTCGGAATAGCCTATATAAAAACGCTTAATTAATTGAAGCGCAGCTGTTATGGTCTAGGGAAAGAAGTGTGTTAACACGAAGTGAGCGAGCATAGCGGAGCTTCTTTATAATGGGGTGATACCCTTGTCAATAACCCCTGTAAGTTGTCTGTCCTGTGATTGGTCTATCCAGTAGAAATCCGTTCCTTGGATTGGTTAGAATTTTGGTAGCCCGTGCACATTGTGGATCCGTTCAATAATAATCCGTTCCTTAGATTGGTTAGAATTTTCGTAGCCCGTGCACGCCCTACGGGGGTCCCCGGGGGTGTCCCCCGGGTATTATAACTCCAACCCTTTCAAAGGGGGGTCCCGGGGGGCGTAGCCCCCTGGTAAAAGGGGTAAAAGGAAAAAAATTGCTAAGTCTAATTTGTCTCTGCTTACCCTATACTTTCCTATTAATATTAGTATTTTCTAATATAAAAAGTAGGAAAAGAAGACAAAATAAAATAAAGTAAGGAAGGAAAGAGAAAAAGGATAAAAGAGGGTGATAGTAAAATTAATGGAAAAAAAGAAGAAAGAAAAAAAGAAAAAAAGAAAAAAAGAAAAAAAGAAAAAAAGAAAAAAAGAAAAAAAGAAAAAAAGAAAAAAAGAAAAAAAGAAAAAAAAGGCAGGAAAAAAAAAGAAAAAAAGGCAGGAAAAAAAAAGAAAAAACTGAAGAAAAAAAAGAAGAAAAAAAAGAAAAAAGAAAAGAAAAAAATTTATAAAACTATAAATAAACAAATTATTTTAAAAGAACAAATTAGAAAAAATAAAAAATAAAAAATAAGGAAAATGAAAAACCAAAATTATACAAAATTAAGAAATATATAAATTAAAACTTTAAAGATTTAAAAAAGTATAAGGTTAAAAAAAGGAAAAAAAAGAGGGAAAAAATAATAATAATAATAATAATAGAAAATAAAGAAGTAAAAAGAAAAAAGAATAATTAAGATTTACTACTCTTTAAATTAGTAATTAATATTTACCTTATAATATAAAATAAATAATTAAGATTTAAGGTTTATAGAGAAAAATCCAGACTTAAATTTATACTATACGGTTAAATTTATAAAATTTATAAATTGAGAATCCAGCTTCAAAACGCGACCAAATTCTTATACCTTAATAGATTGTAAATCCAGCCTCAAAACGCGACCAAATGCTTATACCTAAATTGATTAGGAATCCAGCTTTAAAACGCGACCAAATGCTTATACCTAGATTGATTAGGAATCCAGTTTTAAATTAGGGTATACGACCAATATTCCAACGTTTGTAGATTGGGATCGCAGCCTTGAATTTGTACTATGCGACCAAATTTTCAACGTTTGTAGATTAGAATCCAACCCTAGACGTATAACAGCTGCGCTTCAGTCTATTCTACCGGGCGCCCCGGAAGACGATGTTAATAGTATTTGTAACCGTTAAAATTAAGAAATATTATAATGGTAATTATCGCCAAGACGAATTCGTAATAGGAGATAAAGTATTATTTAAATTGTATAAGGGCTACTACTTTCCCGGTCGTCCTTTACGGAAGTTCTTATAGTAACGCGCGGGACTATTCGTCGTATTAAAGTATATTAGTAAATTGGTATACTACTTAAATCTTCCTCTTGAAATAGCAAGTATTTACCCGGTTATATCCGTAGCGCATTTTAAATATATTGTTAAAGGTAATAACCCCTTTAATAGGACTTAATTACCTCCCGGTCCGGTAAAAGATAATTAGAGGGATTCCGATAATAACGAGGATAGCGAATACGAAATAAATATTATTTTAAACTACGCTAAGGATAAGAGGAATAGAGGATAGAAATATTTAATTAAATAAATTAGGTATAGATATTATCGTAATAAATAATTGCCAGAGAAGGGAATAGGTAATATACGTAAGCTAGTAGAAGAATATTAGGATCGCTTAAGAGGCGTAGAGCTAACTAAGCCTAAGAAGAAGAGTAAGAAAGTACGCTTCGAGGATTTTGTATAGGCACCCCCTATTTATAGAAGGAATTTAAAGCCTAAGAAGAAGTAAGGGTATTTATATATGAGGGGGTCTAATCGCACGGCCGGCATCGTCTATTCGCACGGCCGAAAAAAAATGATGTTTTTAAGTCCTTTATAAAGTTTTAAGTCTTAGGCAAAGGGCTAGGGTCTTAAAGTAGTATTATATTTTTATAGATTTTCTACTCTTCCTAGTAGTACTACAAGCTCCTAAAACTAATACCGTCTCGGGCAACTTTTTACCTCTTTTCTTAAGAAATCTTAAGTTTTATTTTCAAAATTTGGGTTTTTGGCATTTTTGAGCTTGGCTATTTCCCAGTGGCCAGATTAAGAGTGTTGTAAAATATACTAAAAAATGACAAGTTGAATGATGTACCTTTTGTTGCCCTAAGCCCTTAGAAAGGCCTTTGTTTTTGGAAAACAAAATTTTCTAGCCGTGCGAATAGACGATGCCGGCCGTGCGATTAGACCTCCTCTTATATATATATATATTAATTTGAGAAACTATTGAGGTTAATAGTATTATTCTTTTGTACGGCCGGGACTTGATATTAAAACGGTATCGCTACCGTTATTATATATTAGATTGATATGCGATACCTAGCGGCCTAAGGCATCTGCCTCAATTTGGGTATGGGTTATGTCAATTGACCCGACCCCGCGGCCGTATTCCTACTTATATGGGTCCTATAGATTAGATAAGGCTTGCGCGCATGCTTAAGGTCTTTGACCGCGCGTAAGCTCCCCTCTTTAGATTCTTTCGAGAATTATTACACTTTATATATACAAATTAATAAATAACGTTGAAACCGGAAACGCCGATTTCTGGTTAGGAAGTACTTCAAAACGAAAACCGATAACGGTAATCGATTTAAGAGGGTCGTTTACCCCCCTCGCGATATCCTACAATAAACGTAGTAATGGCGTTGAATTATCGCTACCGATAATAATTAATAGAGGCGCGCATAAATTCGAAAATAGTATCTACAACCCCTTCGGAAGTATTTCCAATTATAACGACCCCGATGCCGTATTCGCTATAAAGACTTTGGAGAAAACGGAGGACAATAATAAAACTATAAAAAAATTTATCGCCTAAACGAATAAATCTATAAATTATAATACTGTCTCGCCTAAGGACCGTTATTAAGTTCGAGAATTACTTTTCGAATTCGCAAAAACTTAGGCGAAGAAAAATAGGCCTTAGATACTTAAGGTAGACAAGGTTAATAAGAACTAATTTATTATTAAAAAAGACTTCGATAATTTAAAGAAGGATATCCTTAAGGAATTTAAAAAAGGTATTTAAAAAGCGCCGAAGAAATAGGCCGATATTATTGTAAAATTATTAAATAAAATCGGTACTACTTTCTAATAACTAATTATTATTACTACTCCGAAGTTCATCCCCTCCAACTACGAACGCCAATTTATAATTAAGGGAATTTCAATCTCCGCCTAATATGCTAAATAATCGAACGAAGATACAAAATAAGTAATTGAAAATATTTTAAAGGAGAAATTGTATAAAATAATCTAAATAGCTACCCGAATAGTAATAAGTAGCGATTATATTATAGTTTTCGACGAACCTATACGCGAATAATATTAAAAGTATTATACTTAGGTAAAAGAGGTCTTCGGAACGGAAATTATTATAACCCTTAATACTATAAGAATTCTAATTAAAAGAATCCTTTAAGTTAATTTTAATAGGAAATCGTATAACGTAACGCTAAAGGAAATAAAGGAGAAGAATAAAGAAGTAAATATTATTTACGTAAAAGTTTAGAAGAAATACAATAGGGAAGAAAGGGGAATAATTTTAATAGAAATTACAATTACGAAAGCGGTAATTTTCCTCTAAGAGAATTTCTTCCTCTAAAATAGCGGAGTATATTTATATAAACTGTTCTAAACTACGGCTACCGTCTAATAATATTTCAAATATTAAGGATTCGGATATATAGCGAAATTCTATCGCTAAGAAGACGTTTATAACCGTTATAGCCAATTTAAATATAATAGGGCTCGCTTTAGTAAGGAGAATTACCCTTCGAATAAGGATAGTTCCCTAATTTTTTATAAACTATATAGAAAATTAGGGTATTTCGCCTTTAATAAAAAATAATACCTATTCGTTAAAACGGCCTATATAAAAGCCTCAATTGTATACGCCGAAAGGCCCTATAGTTTTATTATTCGTAAAGGATTAGCTAAACCGGTATTAGAATTAATAATTAAAATTAAAGAGGATATTACTATCCTTAATACCCTCTCCAATTCCTATTCTATTACAACTTTAGAGAAATTATTTATTGGAAGCGCGAAAAAAAGCCGACCTAAGAATAAAATAATCGGAAATAATTCTCGGCCGAAACCCGTAAATTAAATTAACTTAATAAACGCCTTTATATATTCTTAAAATATCGGCGATTATACCCGTACTAATTTTATAATTATTATACGTATAATTGCCGTTAAAAACGTAATATTTACTTTATTTACCGCTAAATTAAAAAGAACCTTTTTATAGGGTAATTAATAATCTAATTAAAAATACTTTATTAAAATATAAAGAAATCGTATAAGAGAAAGAAACTTCTATTCGAATAAGAGGAGACTTATAATATTATAACGATTTAAAAGCCGGATAAAAATTTAAATAGGGATATTTACCGGCCGAGGGGTAATAAGTATTATAGTATTAATTATTTAAAAAAAAGTAAGGCGGCGATTTATATAAATAAGAAATAGAATTTTAAAGACCTAGACTTCTAATCGGAGAAGGATTAAGCCGTAACAATATTTAAGAATTTACGGGAACCGACGACTATTTACTCTATTTATTCCCCTATCTTTATAAACGGTACGCCGGAATATTAATAGAAGTCTCCCCTCTTCGAATTCTTCGAAGAGAAACCCCTAAGGGGCTATTAAGTAACTATCGGAGATTTTAACTTCTATTATCCTAATTAGGACTTAGAGAATAAAATTAACCTAAAAGTTGTAAAGTTTTTTACTTAAGTATAACGGTAGAAGTTAAATTTATTAACCCTTCGTAAGGAATTAATATAATTCGGTAATATAATATAAGGCGAGAAAAATAAGACGATCGATTATATATAAATATTGCGTAGTATTAAAATTAAATATTAGGGGGCCTAACGATACGAATAAATTAGTTCGGATTATTATCCTTAAGAAATTTAGGTCTAAATTAAAAAACGGAATAGGAAGGCCGAAGAAGAAGGAAATTATAATTAAAATTTTATAAATATAAAAAAGGTATAGAATATAGTAGAGAAACGGATATCGATCCCGGAGGAAATCGTTACGATAGAAAATTTCGAATTAGCGTTCGATAAATTCGACGGAGAATTTATTAATATTATAGAGGAATTCGTCCTATACCGGAAGAAAAGTTAAGGAAAACAAATAAATTAATAGAATTTAAAATATAAAACGGCAATAAAAAATATATAACGGAAGTAGTAAATATAATTCGGGAATAGGACGCCTTTAAATTAAAGGAAATTCGTAAAAATAGTAATAAAAAAGAGATAATTTATATCGAAAACTTAAACGGCGAAGTAGCGAAATTATATTACCTCTATATTGAAAAATTTAAATAAATTTTAATTATTAAAAAAATAAGTTCGAACCCGGAACTACCGCCTAATAAATCCGCCTAAACTACTAACTTTCAAACCTAGCGAAGGGGTAAACGAAATTAAAAACTATAATAATAAAGCGAATATCCTCGCCGACCGATTCTTCCCTAGAGTAAATGTTCTTACAAATTATCTACTAAACTAAATTCAATTATTAAATAGTAATACCCTAATAACTATTAATAATTAAATTATTAAAGGGGATATTAAAGAAATCCTTTTAAAGATAGTACCGAATAAAGCGCTAGGTATTAATTAATTTTCAAATAAATTTTTAAAAATTTATAGGGTACTATTTAAATAGGTTATAACGGTTTTCGCTATAGCGAGCCTTCGGTTCGGATATTTTCCCTAACGGTTTAAAAATATAAAAGTAATTATTTTTAAAAAGTTAAGAAAAAGTACCGAATAATAAAAATTAGCCGGCGTATAGAGGCCGATTTCGCTATTGAATAACGTTAGAAAAATCTTCGAAACTTTAATCGCTACAAAATTAATATAAGCGGTAGAAGAATTCAATTTCCTCCCGGAAAGCTAAATAAGTAATTAAACGGGCCATTCAACGGAATTTATAATTAAGGTAATTATTAACGTAATTTATTCGGCCTAAAAGTTTAAAGCTATAACGTCTTTTATATTCCTCGATTTAAAAGGCGTATTCAATAAAATTAATTACAAATAACTTTTATATACCCTATAGGAAATATAATTCTTATAATAACTTTTTAAATAGGTAAATAATTTCGTTATTAGAAGAAAAGGTTCCCTTTTCTTCGACGATAAAATTTCTAGCTCTTATAATATTATAGTAAAAATATTCTAAAATTCCCTCTTTTTACTAATCCTTTTTATTCTTTTTATTACCCTATTATACCGCAAATTAATTACGATTAAAAATATAATTATAATTAGTTTTACCGACAATACTAATATTATCGCAATAACCAAAACGATGGAAGAAAATTGTATAATTCTCTAAGCAGTATAGGAAATCTACTCCGAATAGGCAATCGAGAGAAGGATAGAATTTAAAGCGAATAAAACGGAACTTATATATTTCACGCGGACGAAGGAATTGCGAACGGAAATTTTCTAAATCGGCGGAGTAATACTTTAATTGACGGAATTAATAAAATTCCTAAGGGTCTAATTAAACCGGAAATTTAATTATCGAATATATGCGGAAATAATAAAGAAAAAAATAATTATATAAACGAATACTTTAACGTAATTAGTAACGAAAATTTAGGGTTATTTTTTCGTATAAACGAGAAAAATTTATATTAAATATATTCGAAAAAATAGCAAAGTTTTACTTTGAGTTAAAACGACGCTGAAACCGGAAACGCCGATTTCTGGTCAGGAAATACTCCAAAACGAAAACAGACAACGGCAATCGACTTAGGAGGGTCGTTTACCCCCTACGCAATATCCTACAACGAACACAGCGATGGCGTTGAGCCGTCGCTACCGATAACAATTAATAGAAGTGCGCGTAGACTCGAAAATAGCGTTTACAACCCCCTCGGAAGTATTTCTAATTATAACGACCCCAACGCCGTATTCGCTATAAAGACTTCGGAGAAAACGGAGAACGATAATAAAATTATAAAGAAATTTATTGCCTAAACGAATAAATTTACAGACTACAATACCGTTTCGCCCGAAGACCGTCGTTAAGTTCAAAAATTGTTTTTCGAATTCGCGAAAACTTAGGCGAAGAAAAGTAGGTCCCGAATACTTAAAGTAAATAAAGCTAGCGAGAACTAATTTATTACTAAGAAGGATTTTAACGATTTAAAGAAGGATATTCTTAAAGAATTTAAGAAGAATATTTAAGAAGCGCCGAAAAGATAAATTAATATTATCGTAAAATTATTAAATAAGATCGGCGCTACCTTCTAATAATTAACTACTATTACTACCCCGAAATTTATCCCCTTTAATTACGAACGCTAATTTACAATTAAGGGAATTTCAATCTCCGCCTAATACGTTAAACAATTAAACGAAGATACAAAATAGGCGATTGAAAATACTTTGAAGGAGAAATAATATAAAAGAATCCGAATAGCTACCCGAATAGTAATAAACGGCGATTATATTATAATTTTCGACGAACTTATATACGAATAATATTAGAAATATTATACTTAGGCGAAAGAAATCTTTAAAATAAAAATTATTATAACCCTTAGTATTATAGGAATTCTAGTTAAAGGAATCCTTTGGGCTAGCTTCAATAGAAAATTAGATAACGCGACGCTAAAGGAAATAAGGGAGAAGAATAAGGAAGCAAATATTATCCGCGTAAAAATTTAGAAGAAATACGATAGAGAGGATAGGGGAATAATTTTAGTAGAAGTTGCGATTGCGAAGGCGGCGATTTTCCTCTAAGAAAACCTCTTCCTCTAGGACAACGGGGCTTACTTATACAAACCGTTTTAAATTATAATTACTATTTAATAATATTTCAAATATTAGGGATTCGGATATATAGCGAGGTTCTATCGCTTAGAAAACGCTTACAACCATTATAATTAATTTAAGTATAATAAGGCTCGTTTTAGCGAAGAGAATTACCCTTCGAATAAAAATAATTCCCTAATCTATTATAAACTATATAAGAAATCAGAATATTTCGCCTTCGATAAAAAATAATACCCATTTATTAGAATAGCCTACGCGAAAGCTTTAATTATATACGCTAAAAGGCTTTACAATTTTATTATTTATAAAAAATTAATTAAACCGGTATTAAAATTAACAATTAAATTAAAAGAAAACGTTATTATCCTTAACGCCCCCCCTAACTCCCGTTCTATTATAACTTTAGAAAAATTATTTACTGGAAGCGTAAAGAAAGGCCGATTTAAAAATAGGGTAATCGGAAATAGCTTTCAACCGAAATTTATAAGTTAAATCGGCCCGATAAACGCTTTTATACGTTCTTAAAACGTCGGCGACCGTATTTATACCGGCTCTATAGCCGTTACGTACACTATTACCGCTAAGGACGTAATATTTACCTTATCCGCCGTTGGATTAGAAAGAACCCTTTTATAAGGTAATTAATAATCTAATTGAAAATATTCTATTAAAATGTAAGGAAGTCGTACGAGAGAGGAAAATTTTTATTCGAATAAAAGGAGATTTACGATATTGTAGCGATTTAAGAGCCGGGTAGAAATATAAATAGGGATATTTACCGGCCGCGAAGCGGTAAATATTATAGCGTTAATTATTTAGAAAAAGGGAAGGCGGCGATTTATATAAATAAGAAGTAGAATTTTAAGGATTTAAATTTCCAATTAGGAAAGGATTGGGCTACAGCAATATTTAAGAATTTACGAGAATTAACGACCGTTTACTCTATTTACTCTCCTATTTTAATAAGCAATATACCGGAATATTAATAGGGATTTCCTTTCTTCGAATTCTTTAAGGAGAAACCCTTAAGGGGTTATTAAATGGCCGTCGGGGATTTTAACCTCTATTATCCCAATTAGGATTTAGAGAATAAGTCTAACCTAGGAATCGAACGACTTTATATTTAAGTATAGCGGTAGAAGCTAAACCTATTAACCTTTCGTAAGGAATTAATACAGTTCAGTAATATAATTCGAAGAAAGAAAAATAAAACAATCGATTATATATAAATTATATATAATATCGAAATTAAATATTAGGGAGTTTAATAATACGAATAAATTAATTCGGATTATTATCTTTAAAAAGTTTAAATCTAAATTAAAAAGCGGAATAGGAAGGCCGAAGAGGAAGGAGGATATAGTTAGAGTTTTATAAACGTAGAAAAAATATAGGATATAATAGAGAAACGGATATTAATCCCGGAGGAAATCGTAATAATAGAAGATTTCGAATTGGCTTTCGATAAATTCGACGGAGAATTTATTAGTATTGCGGAGGAATTCGTCCTATACCGGAAGAAAGGTCGGGGAAAATAAATGGATTAGTAGAATTTGGAATATAAAATAGTAACGAAAAACGCGCGGTAAAAATAATAAGTATAATTCGGAAGTAGAATACCTTTAAATTAGAAGGAGTTCGTAGAAGTAATAATAAAGAAAAAACGATTTATTTCGAAAATTTAAATAATAAAATAACGAAATTATATCGCTTCTACGTTGAAGGATTTAAATAAATTCTAATTATTAGAGAGGTAGGCTCGAACCCGGAATTATTACTTAATAGATCTACCTAAATTACTAATTTTTAAACTAAACGAAGGGGTAAACGAAATCGAAGACTATAGTAGTAAAGCGAGTATTTTTGCCGACCGATTCTTCTTTAAAGTAAATATTCCTATAGAATATTTACCCAATTGGATTTAATTATTAGACGGCGATACCCCGGTGATTATTAATAATTAAATTATTAAGGGGGATGTTAAAGAAATTTTATTAAGGATGGCGCCGAATAAAGCGCCGGGTATTAATTAGTTTTTAAATAGGTTTTTGAAGATTTGCGGGGTATTATTTAAATAAGTTATAGCAGCTTTCGTTATAGCGAGCCTTCGGTTCGGATATTTCCCTTAACGGTTTAAAAATGCGAAAATAGTTATTTTAAAAAAACTAGGAAAAAGCGCCGAATAGTAAAAGTTGGCCGGCGTATAGAGGCTGATTTTACTATTAAATAATATTGGAAAGATTTTTAAAGCCTTAATTATTACGAAATTAATATAAATAATAAAAGAGTTTAACCTCCTCCTAGAAGGCTAAATAGGCAATTAAGCAGGCTATTCAATAGAATTTATAATTAGAGTAGTAACCGATACAATCTATTCGGTTTAAAAATTTAAAACTATAATATCTTTTATACTCCTCAATTTGAAGGGCGTATTTAATAAAATTAATTATAAATAACTTTTATATACCTTATAGGAAATATAATTCTTATAATAACTTCTTAAATAAGTCGATAATTTCGTTACTAAAAGAAAAGATTCTTTTTTTTTCAACGACGAAATTTTAAACCCCTACAATATTATAGTAGGAATACTTTAGGGCTCCCCCCTTTTATTAATCCTTTTTATTCTCTTTATTACCCTATTATATTATAAATTAATTATAATTAGGAACGCAATTATAATTAATTTCGCCGACGATACTAATATCGTTATAATAGTTAAAACGATAGAAGAAAATTGTAGGACTCTCTAAATAATATAGGAAATTTATTCCGAATAAATAACTAAGAGAGGGATAAAATTTAAAGCGAATAAAATAGAACTTATATATTTTATACGAACGAAGGAACCGCGGACGGAAACTTTCTAAATCGGTAAAGTAGTACTTTAACCGACGGAATCGATAAAATTCCTAAGGGTTTAATTAAACCGGAAATTCAATTATCGGATATATATAAAAATAGTAAAGAAAAAAATAACTACGTAGACGAACGCTTTAATACGGCTAATAACGAAGATTTAAAATTACTCCTTCGTACGAACGAAAGAAATTTATATTAAATATATTCGAAGTATTATCGTATACAGAATATTAACCTTCTATTAACCGACCGAAATCTATAGGAAACTACGAGGGATAATAATTAAATTAGCCAAATATTAAATTAAATATTTAAAAATTATTACCGGGGCGTATAAAATTACACCAATAAGGAATTTAAAGACGGAAATATTTTATCTATTATTCGACTTCTATTTTAATAAAAGGGTAAGAGCTTTTAAAGAGAGGCTTACCCAAATAAATTAAATTAAATTCGTCCGAAAGATTATAATTTAAATAATTAATTATATTTAAGTAAGAGTAAGAAATCGATTACCTATTAACCGACCCGAAAGTAATACTACTAAAATTAAATAGGCTAAAGATTAGGTATTAACGGAGAAATTTATTATATTAATAGTAAAACCGCCTTCGGAAACGGGAATACCCTTACTCTTATTATAAATATTAAAATTAATTACTATCGACCGAGAAGAGTAATTGGAGGACGCTATAAAAAGAAAATAGGTATTGCACTATAATTACCAAGTAGTAACAGCAATATTTAAATTAAATCGGTAGTATAAATTTACTATCGTTAACTTTAATACGAAGTTTTATAACAATATTATTAAGCGGTATATAATTAGGGTAAAAAAGAAGAAGAAGAAGAAAAATTAATTATTAGAAAATAATAATAAACCATACCTATTAACGAAAATATAAAATTCCTTCTTTACCTAAGCCCGAATAGGAATTATCGGACTCCGGTCCTTCCTCTTTCGGAAGAAAGTATTAAACGTTATAACGCCATTTTATTTATATAGGGCCGGGGAGGAAATATTTAAATACTTTATTTATAAATATCTATAGATAGAAGAATATTAAATAACGGCGACCAATTGGCCGTAAATACGAAAAGAATTCTAAATTTACTTAAATAATAGAATTAAAGCGGAAAAGATCCTTTCGTAAGTATTCCAATTAAATAAATTAAATAAATACCACTTAATAATCGAATTAGAAGGGGAATAACGTAGGGAAATAGCGCGGTACGTATAAAATTATTTATTTATTTATAATACTAAAATATTAGGATACAGGAATAGAAAGAGTAATAGGGAAATTAATTAAACTAATTCCGGCTTATATTTAGCGAAGAAAACGGAATTATAGAAGAACTATTTAATTAACGTCTAACGATTAACAAGGGTACGAAGTAATTCCTTTATTTTTACTAGGTCGCGAATAATTTAGCAATACTATTCGTTTTAGCCAAGACTTATTTCGGTAGTACGGGGGCTATCGACCGCTATAAACGAATTAAAGGGATTATTAATATTAAAGTTAATATTATTATTAGCCGAACCGGAGGATATAATATAAGGAAGAATAGTAATAAGGCGACGGTCGATTATAGACTTCTTATAGTAACCCTTCGCTTTATAGTCCGAAATTTTTAAATTACTATAGCAATAAAAAGAAGAGAGGGTATCCAATTAATCTAGGAGTTCGTCGGTAATTAAACGGGCGCGTATAGGGCCGAAGAAAAATATATAAACCTATTAGAGGGTTTTAATAAATTTATTAGGGTCGGTTAGAGCATTTATAATAATAACTACCGCCGCCTAAACGAAGTTACGCCTATTATAATAACCGAGGGGAATATTAAATATATACTTTAAAGCGGCGAGAGAATACGGAATTTTCTAAACTACAACGCTTAAATAATATTAGAAAAAAGTAATACTATAATACTAAAAAGGATATTTACTCCGCTTACTAATTATATAAGTATATTTTGCGAGTAGAGCCCGGAAATTATTTTAACCTAAAGTAATAATATTCGGGGTACTTATAATACAGTCGGTAAAATTTAAAGTATAGCCGAAGTAAGGAGGAGTACGAATAATATTAAATAATAGAATTAATTAGGGAAGATGCGAAAATATAAGGGCGGGAACTTTACTAATTATTAGGGAGACGAAATTTAGGATTATAGGATAAAGTATTAGCGATAGTAATAGGATTTTAAAAAGGAACTATAGGAATAATAAGGGTTTAAAGAGCGCGAGGAATAGAGGGCGCGGCCTTAAGCTCGGGCAAAAATTCTACGAAGAAAGATAGGTCGGGGTTTAAACCGATTTAAATACCGAAATTACGAATATTACGGCCGGAAGGGGTATAGCCGGGAGCACTACTAAATAAAGAGGAAATTATTTTAAAGACGTAGTAATTTGGGGAAGAAAAGGAAAGTTTAAAACTAGCATTCGGGGAGAGTTTATATAAATAGTAGAGGAGGCCCTTATACAAGTACAAATTGTAATAGGGACGAAAGGATAGAATAAAAGGGGAGAGAGTAAAGGAGAGGGGGCGGGGCGGGAGAGTAAATAAAAGGGAATAAGGCAAACGGGGACGGGACGGCGGCTAAAGGACGGGAGGAAGGAATAGAAAGGGGAGTAGTATTACGATAGTTCTAGTATTGGGTAAAATAAGATAGAAAGCGCGTTTATTCGCTATAGCGGTAAATAAGAACCGTTATAGTTAGAAGCTAGGAAGGAGCGGTACGGCTTATCCGTAACCGGAATGGAACTAGGGGTTTTCATCCGGCGGCGCTTATCGCCGAACAGTTTTTCCTTTAGAGAACTAGGAGAAGTACCTTATGCCAATTGTAGCGCTATAGATATATAGCTAAGGAATAAGATTATTATTAATATATTCGAAACGCTATCGTATATAGAGCTTTAATTTTCTACTAATTAACCGAAATCTATAGGAAATTACGAAGGATAGTAATTAGATTAGTTAAATACTAAATTAAATATTTAAAAGTTATTATTAAAGTATATAAAACTATATTAACAAAAAATTTAAAGACGGAAACGTTTTATTTACTATTTAACCTTTACTTTAATAAAAGGGTAAAGGCCTTCGAAAAGAAATTTACTTGAATAGATTAAATTAAATTCGTCCGAGGAATTATAATTTAAATAGTTAGCTATATTTAAATAAAAATAAGAAGCCGATTACCTACTAACCGACCCGAAAGTAATACTATTAAAGCTAAATAGGTTAAAGAGTAAGTACCGACGGAGAAATTTATTATATTAGTAGTAAAACCGCTTTCGGAAACGGGAACGCCCTTACCCCTATTATAAATATTAAAATTAATTACTATCGACCGAAAGGAGTAATTAGAAGATATTATAAGAAGAAAGTAGGTATTGCGCTATAATTATTAAGTAATAATAGTAGTAATTAAATTAAATTGGCGGTATAAATTTATTATTATTAATTTTAATATAAAGTTTAATAATAATACTATTAAATAGTATATAATCGGGGTAAAAAAGAAGAAGAAGAAGAAAAGCTAATTATTAAAGGACGATAATAAACCGTACTTATTAACGAAAGTATAGAATTCCCTCTTTACCTAAGCCTAAATAGGAATTATCGGGTTCCGGTCCTTCCTCTTCTAAAGGAAAATACCGGACGTTATAATGCTGTTTTATTCGTATAGAGCCGGGGAGGAAATATTTAAATATTTCGTTTTTAAATGTTTATAAATAGAGGAATATTAGACAACGGTAATTAATTAATTATAAATATAAGAAGAATTCTAAATTTATTTAAATAATAGAATTAAAGTAGAGAAAATCCTTTTGTAAGTATTTAAATTAAATAAATTAAATAAATACTACCTAATAATCGAATTAAAAGGGGAATAGCGTAGGGAATTCGCGCGGTATACGTAAAACTATTTATTTATTTATAATACTAGAATATCGAAATATAGGGATGGAGGGAATAGTAAGGAAATTAATTATATTAATTCTAATTTATATTTAATGAAGGGAGCGGAATAGCGGAGGAATTATTTAATTAACGATTAAATATAATTAATAAGGGTACGGAGTATCTCCTTTATTTATACTAAATTATAAGTAATTTAATAGCGTTATTCGTCCTAACCGGGGCTTATTTCGGTAGAACGGGGATTATCGACCGCTATAGGCAAATCCGGGGTATTATTAGTACTAAAATTAGTATTATTATTAATTAAACCGGCGGAAACGATATAAAGAAGAATAATAGTAAAATAATCGATTATAATCTTTTTATAATAGTCCTTAGCTATATAATTTGCGACTTTTAAGTTATTAAAGTAGAAAAGGGAAAAAAGGGTATCTAACTAATTCGGAAGACCGTTATTAATTAGGCGAACGCGTATAGCGTTAAGGAAAGATATATAAGTTTAGTAGAAGTTCTTAATAAATTTACTAGAATTAGCCGGAGTATTTAAAATAATAATTGCCGCCGCCTAAACGAAGTTACACTTATTATAATAACTATAAGGAACGTCGAATATATATTTTAAAGCGGCGAATAGATATAGGGTAACTTAGAACGTAATAATTAAATAATATTAAAAAGAAATAATATTATAATACTAGGAAGAATACTTATACTATTTATTAACCGTATAAGTATTCTCTACGAATAATATTTAGAAAGCCTCTAAATTTTAGCTAATAATATTTAGGGTATTTATAATATAATCGGCGAAATTTAAAATATAATTAAAATAAGAAGGAATATAAATAATATTAAATATCGGAATTAATTAAAGAAAACGTAAAAATATAAAGGCGAGGAATTTTACTGGTCATTAGGAAATTAAAGTATAGGATTATAAAATAGAATACCGGCGACGGTAATAAAATCTTAAGAAAGAGTTATAAAAGCGCCGGGGGCTTAGGGAATATAGCGAAGAGTAGAAAGTACTTTAGGCGAAAATTCTATAAAGTAGGAAAAGTCGGGGCTTTAATTAATCCGAATAGCGAAATTACGAATATTATAGCCGGGGGTATAGCCGGGCGTACTATTAAAGGAAGAGGAAACTATTTTAAGGACGTAGTAATTTAGGGAAGAAAAGGGAAGTTCGAGGCCGGCGCCCGGAGAGGGTTTAAATAAACGGTAAAAGAGGCCCTTATATAAGTATAAACTATAATAAGGACGGGAAAATAGGATAAAGGGAGAAAGAATAAAGGAGAAGGGGCGGGGCGGGAAAATAAATAAGAGTAAATAAGGGTAAACGGGGATAGGACGGCGGCCTAGGGATAAGAAGAAGGAATAGAAGAAGGGAGCGGTATCGTCATAGTTCTAATATTAAGTAGAATAAAATAAAAGAAACGTATTTGTTTGCTATAGCGGTAAATAAGAATTATTATAATTAAAAATTAAGAAGGAGCGGCGCGGCTTACCCGCGACCGAAATAGAATTAGGGGTTTTTATCCGGCGGCGCTTATCGCCGTACGGTTTTTCCTTTAGAGAATTAGGAGAAGGACTTCATATTAATAATAGCGCTATAAATATATAGCTAAGGAATAAGATTATTATTATTATATACAAATCAATCACATTCAAAATATTCTTCTTAATGCCTTACAATACCCTATCAACGGTATTACTAATATTATCGAAATATATATAGTATATCTCAATTACTTCTTACTATTCGAAGTAGCCGAACGAACGTTAAATTCGATATCGGAAACGGCCTCCTTATTACTAAACCGATAGATTGTAAAGCATTTTAGTAATTTAATACTAAAAATTACTATTGGAATAGTACAAATATTATATTATAGTTGAAGCGGGGAGTTTAAGAAAATTATAAGCGCTTTATCCCGTAATTACTTCTTATTATTAAGAGTTATTAAGAGCCGATAAGTCGTATAGTATTTTGGTAACTTATTAATTTTAATTTAAAATAATTGTAACGGACCTTCTTATTTTGTAATCGCTTTTTATTATAAAACGTAGTGGGATAAATTAAAGGCGGCCTCTTCGTCGCTAAGAGTCGATAAATTGCATAAATATAGAAGAATATATTATTGTATTATAATTTAAATAAGGATAATTTGCAATAAAAATAGTTTATAATAAGGGTAGTTTACGAGTAGGCGGAGAAGACGTAATACGACGACGGTTAATACCTTACTTTTTAGTACGCCCGGGCTATACTTTAGGAATATTAAATAAAAAATATAAATAAAAGGGGTATATAAAATTATAATAATTAATAATTAATTAATAAAATTAATACTAAAATATTATATAATAAATTTTTTTTTTTTAAGTAGTTTGGTTTTTTTTAAAGAGCGGAGAGGGGGTTTAATAAGCTACTAGGTAATAAAACAAATAGGTATCATATAAAACATAAATAATTAAGGGAAATAATCATATTAAACCGTAACTCTCAAATACGTATATAAGTATACAACTCGGAAATATATATTTAAATATATATAGAATTAAAGTCTATAGTTGTAGAAGAAGGCGTAAGTACGCGACTACATTTAGGGCGAAACGGGGTAATACTATCGGTAATATTATCGTTGCAATAAAACATAGTCTTTCCTTGGGCGGAGCCAGATATGCCCAACGAAGACAGTGAAACGCCCATAGATCCGAATTCTTTTTATTTTTTTTAATTTTTTTAAAAAAAAAAAAAAAATCCAAGAAGACCCATTCGTCAAATTTTTTCAAATCTAGATTACTCTTCAACTAAAAGGCGGATTAACTTCTAGCCGGGTGCAAAATAACCACCGTTTCTTCCTGATCATTTTGGTACCCTTTTTTTTTATTTTTAGGGTTAGGGTTATTAGTTATCGAAAAGACTGGTCATTTTAGAGATTTTTACCAAAGTTCTTATCGCCTCTAATCTTCTTATCTCCTTAACAATTTTCTTATCACCTCCAAATTTCTTATCACCTCCAAATTTCTTATCGCGCACGGGCCTCGACTTCAGCCAAACTCGTCGAATTGCCTAATTAGGAACAGAGTGGAGACTCGAAGCTAAAATCCGCATTTAATATCGTATTCAAACGATTATTACTTAACAACGACAAAGTGCATTAATATGCAAAAGGTAGCATTGAATGCGCAATAATTATTTGACCATATTTCCCCTTTTTTTGGGCGATGTAGTTTGAAATGCGATTTTAGTAGTGTTGCAAATTGGGCTCCGCAATTAATTGCACTTGGACTGCTATAGACAGAACCGCCGCTCCTTCTAGTTTCGGCGCTTCGAGTGGGCCTACGGACTACGACCTCTGGTACGGATCCAATTGGGACACCGATGGTGTGGGCCCGACACGAAGCGCCTTCACGGTGGAAGGATGGGCGTTTCAATAATTCGACGGTTGCTATATTAATAGAGATAACGAAATATAAGGGGTATAATCTATATAGTAGAAGAAGACTTTATACCACGGGAATCACAGCCTTTACCTTTACCCTTATTGCGGCCATAGGGGTAACGAAGATCAATAACAGACTCATCATCATCGTCTTCCTTAATACTAATATTTAAGCCCTAATTGACCGAAACCTAACATTTCTACTTATTAGGGCGGCCCAACTACTAGACTTTATAGTGTAGACCTAATAATAACTACAATTAAAACGATAACTATATTTAAAACGATAGCTAGAATTGAGCCAATAGTTAGAACGGAGCCTATAATTATAACTATAACTCCAATTGTACCCGCAGTCGTTAAATCTCTTATTCTATCTACTAAATTTATATTAAAATCACCGGGGTAGCAATATTACTGCCACTATATCTATAATAACTATAAAGAATCGGTAAGGCCTAAGAAGGCTTAATAAAAGGGGAAAATAAACGAATATCATATAAACTCCCAGCACTAGGACCAACACTAGGACCAACGCCACTAAATATCCTATTAACCGCGTTGAACATAGCAAGCTACTATCTACCTACATTAGGATAAGTATTAGGTTTCTTCGGGGGGGCCTTTTCCCTAATAATCGAATATTTGAACGCTATACCGATTTGAATAACCTTCTTTAGCTTCTTAATTATAACCTCTAATAGTTTCATAACAAAATCACCCTTATTAATATATTTAAATTCCTTATAAAATCCTAAATTATCGAATATTTAATTGTACATCCCCCGCAAATTCTTATCCTTTTACTATTACTCCTGTAGTATATTTTAATTTATTTCTACTTCGGACTTTAAAATCTTAAAATATATACTACCGAAATTAAACACTACAATCTTAAAGTAGAAAAACGCTATACCCTTCTTATTTTAGAAGGTAGTATAGTAATCGATAAATAGCGTAATAAAAGTAAAATTTTGGGTAAAGAATTAGTAAGTAATCTAAAGCTCTATAAATTATTAGAATTAATTTTAGTCGGCCTTATTAGTTATATCCAAATTTATCAAATCTAGGATATCGATAATAATACTTCTAAACTACGGGAATAGTTTCCTTATTAACAACTCTTATTTATACTATTTAATAATATTCAAGGAATATATATAAAGCTTTTTAAACTATAGTTTACGAAAATCAATACTAAACACGGCTAATTTAACGGTCCAGCTAGTAAATTAATTAATATAATATAAAAAAAT
This sequence comes from Neurospora sp. CHS-2018c, assembly GCA_009806235.1. Lineage (NCBI taxonomy): Eukaryota > Fungi > Ascomycota > Sordariomycetes > Sordariales > Sordariaceae > Neurospora > Neurospora sp. CHS-2018c. Next base: position 1,587,457 of record RAPC01000013.1, read on the forward strand.
ACACTACTGAATTTCTTTATTAATCTCGTCCTAAATTTCGTCGGGTTCGTTATCGGGCCGAAGAACTATTATAAGTATTTCGCTAATAGGGGTCTTAGGAATTATTATGAAGGGGTTGTCTTCCTTATTTATAATATCTAATCGAGGTATACTAATTTCCGCCAAATTCCAAAGGTTCGTACGAATAAATTCTAAAAAATAGTAGGGTACTGCATCCTCTAATAGAACGTTAGGGTCCTGAAAACGTGCCCTCCTCTCACGTTTTTAGTTTACTATTTCACTTAGAATACCTTTACCTCTACTACGTAGGCCTAGAGTAATTGGCGTAGTATTAGAAATACTAATATTGGAAGTACTAGAATTAGAAGTCCTAATCTTAGGAATTTTAACCTTCTTAGGAGGATTAATATTAGAGGTCTTTATTGTGGTAATAAAATCTCCAAAAGAATCCGAATTATTATCATTGGAATATTACTCGCGATAACAATAATCGCGCTCGGACAAGCCTTTAAACTCTTTATTATCGTTATAATTACCTCCGCTATTATTGTTATTATAATTAATATTATACGACTAATTAGAATAAGTATAATAACTAGATTTAATATAATAATTAAATTACTAATTAGCCTACTAATTAGTCTATTAATTACTCTAAAAATTAAAGGGAAGAGGCCTTTTCTTTATATTGCACTTCTTTATATTGGCGAACTTCTTAACCTCTTCTACTTTATAAACTATTTTCTGCCGTATTTTATTATACGACACTAATAAATATATAATATCCTATTCGTATTATTATCTCTCTTCTTTACTAGTCGACTCTTTATTAGAAATTTTAATAGGGGTTATATTGGTAATTATAATAGTATTAACTATTAAAAAACCGGAAACGCCGATTTCTGGTCAGGAAGTGCTCTAAAACGAAAATAGATAACGGCAATCGATTTAGGAGGGTCGTTTACCCCCCTTGCGATGTCTTGCGACGAACGTAGCGATAGCGTTGAGCCGTTATTACCGATAACGATTAATAGAAGCGCGCGTAGATTCGAAAATAGTATTTACAACCCCCTCGGAGGCATTTTTAGTTGTAACGACCTTAACGCTATATTCGTTATAAAGATTTCAGAAAAAACGGAGAACGATAATAAAATTATAAAGAGATTTATTGTTTAAGCGAATAAATTTACAGATTATAATACCGTTTTGCCCGAGGACCGTCGTTGGGTTCGAGAATTACTTTTCGAATTTACGAAAATTTAGGCGAAGAAAAGTAGGTCCCGGATATTTGAAGTAGATAAGGTTAGCGAAAATTAGTTTGTTATTAAGAAGGACTTCGACGATTTGAAGAAGGATATTTTTAAGGAATTTAAGAAGGGTATTTAAAAGGCGTTGAAGAAATAGGCTAATATTATCGCAAAGTTACTAAGTAAGATTGGTGCTACCTTTTAATAATTAATTATTATTATTATTTTAAAGTTTATTCCCTCTAATTACGAATATTAATTTATAATTAAAGGAATTTCGATTTCCGTTTAGTATATTAAGCGATTGAACGAGGATATAAAGTAGGCGATTGAAAATATTTTAAAAGAGAAATAATATAAGGGAATCCGAATAATTACCCGAATAGTAATGAGCGGCGACTATATTATAATTTTCAACGAATTTATATACGAATAATATTAGAAGTACTATATTTAGACGAAGGAAGTCTTTAGAACGGAGGTTATTATAACTTTTAATATTATAGGAATTTTGGTTAAAGGAATCCCTTAGATTAATTTCGATAGAAAATCGGATAATATAACGTTAAAGGAAATGAGGGAGAAGAATAAGGAAGCGGATATTATTTACGTAAAAATTTGGAAGAGATATAATAGGGAGGATAGGGGAATAATTTTAGTAGAAATTACGATTACGAAGGCGGCGATTTTTTTTTAAGAGAACTTCTTCTTTTAAGATAGCGGGGTTTATTTATACAAATTATTCTAAATTATAATTACCGTTTAATAATATTTTAAATATTAGGGATTTAAATATATAGTAAGGTTTTATCGTTTAGAGGATGCTTACGGCCGTTATAATTAGTTTAAATATAGTAGGGTTCGCTTTAGCGAAAAGAATTACCTTTTAAATAAAGATAGTTCCTTAATTTATTATAAATTATATAGGAAGTCGGGGTATTTTACTTTCAATAAGAAGTAATACCCGTTTATTAGAGTAGTTTACGCGAAGGCTTTAATTATATATATTAAAAGGCCCTGTAGTTTTATTATTTATAAGAAATTAATTAAACCGGTATTGGAGTTAATAATTGAGCCGGAAGAGGACGTCGCTATCTCCGACGCCCCTTCTAATTCTTATTCTATTATAATTTTAGAGAGATTATTTACCGGAAGTATAAAGAGAGGCCGATTTAAGAATAGGGTAATTAGAAATAATTTTCGGCCGAAATTTATAAATTAAATTAATCTAATAGATATTTTTATATATTTTTAGAGCGTTGGCGATTATACTTATACCGGCTCTATAATTATTATATATATTACCGCTACTAAGGACGTAACCCCTACTTTATCCGTTACTAAATTAGAAAGAACCCTTTTATAGGGTAATTAATAATTTAATTAAAAATATTTTATTAGAATGTAGGGAAGTCGTACGAGAGAGGAAAGTTTTTATTTAAATAAAAAGAAATTTATAATATTGTAACGATTTAAGAACCGGGTAGAAATTTAAATAGGGATATTTATTAACTACGAAATAATAGGTATTATAGCGTTAATTATTTAAAGAAGGGGAGGGCGGCGATTTATATAAATAAAAAGTAGAATTTTAAGGATTTAAATTTCCAATTGGGAAAAGATTGGGCCGTAGCGACTTTTAAGAATTTACGAGAATTAATAACCGTTTATTCTATTTATTCCCCTATTTTAATAAACGGTATACCGGAATATTAATAGGGATTTCCTCTCTTCGAATTTTTCGAAGAAAGACCTTTAAAGGGCTATTAAATAGTTATTAGGGATTTTAATTTCTATTATTCTAATTAGGATTTAGAGAATAGGATTAGCCTAGGAGCCGAATAGTTTATTATTTAGGTACGGCGGTAGAAATTAAACTTATTAACCCTTCGTAGGGAATTAATACGGTTCGGTAATATAATTCGAAGAGAGAAAGATAAGACGATTAATTATATATAGATAATATATAGTATCGAAGTTAAATATTAGGGAGTTTAACGATACGAGTAAACCGGTTTAAATTATTATTTTTAAAAAGTTTGGGTTTAAATTAGAAAACGGAATAGGAAGGTCGAAAAGGAAGGAAATTATAATTAGAATTTTATAAACGTAGAGAAAGTATAGGATATAGCGGAAAAGCGGATATTAATCCCGGAAGAAATTATTATAATAGAAAATTTCGAATTAATTTTCGATAAATTCGACGGAGAATTTATTAATATTATAAAGGAATTTATCCTATACCGGAAGAAAGGTCGGAGAAAATAAATAGATTAATAGAATTTAGAATATAAAATAGCGATAAAAGACGCGCGGCGGAAATAGTAAGTATAGTTCGGGAGTAGAACGCTTTCGAATTAGAAAGAATTTATAAAAGTAGCGGTAAAAAAGAAACGATTTATTTCGAAGATTTAAATAATAAAGTAGTAAAATTATATTACTTCTACGTTAAAGGATTTAAATAAATTTTAATTATTAGAAAGGTAGGCTCGAACCCGGAGTTATTACTTAATAAATCTATTTAAATTACTAATTTTTAAACCTAGCGAAGGGGTAAATAAAATTAAAAACTATAGTAGTAAAGCGAATATTTTTACCGACCAATTCTTCCTTAAAGTAAACATTCCTATAAATTATTTATTAAATTAGATTTAATTATTAAACGGCGATACCCCGGTAATTATTAATAATTAAATTATTAAAGGGGATATTAAAGAAATTTTTTTAAGGATAGTACCGAATAAAGCGCCGGGTATTAATTAATTTTCAAATAAGTTTTTAAAGATTTGTAAGGTACCGTTTAAATAAATTATAACGGTTTTCGCCGTAGTGAGCCTTCGGTTCGGATATTTCTTCTAATAATTTAAAAATACGAAAGTAATTATTTTAAAAAAGTTAAGAAAAAACGCCGAATAGTAAAAATTGGCCGGCGTATAGAGGCCGATTTCGTTATTAAATAACGTTAGAAAGATTTTTAAAATTTTAATTATTACGAAGTTAATATAGGTAGTAAAAGAGTTTAATTTCCTCCCGGAAGGTTAAATAAGTAATTAAGCGGGCCGTTTAATAGAATTTATAATTAGGGTAGTTATTAATACGGTCTATTCGGCTTAGAAATTTAAAATTATAACGTTTCTTATACTTTTCGATTTGAAAAGTATATTTAATAAAGTTAATTATAGGTAGCTTTTATATACTTTATAAGAAATATAATTCTTATAATAACTTTTTAAGTAGGTTAATAATTTTATTACCGGAAGAAAAGATTCCCTTTTTTTTAATAATAAAATTTCGAACCCTTACAATATTATAATAAGAATGCCTTAGGGCTCCCCCCTCTTACTAATCCTTTTTATTCTCTTTATTACTTTATTATATTGTAAATTAGTTATAATTAAGAATACAATTATAATTAATTTCGCCGACGATACTAATATTATTACGGTAGTTAAAATAATAGAAGAAAATTGTAGGACTCTCTAAGTAGTATAGGAAATTTATTCCGAGTAAGTAACCGAGAAAAGAATAGAATTTAAAGTAAATAAAACGGAATTTATATATTTTATATAGACGAGGGAATTACGGACGGAAATTTTTTAAATCGGCGGAATAGTACTTTAGCTAATAGAATCGATAAAATTCCTAAGGGTTTAGTTAGACTAGAAGTTTAATTATCGAATATATATAGAAGTAGTAAAGAAAAAAATAGTTATATAGACGAACGTTTTAATATAATTAGTAGCGAAAATTTGGGGTTATTCCTTCGTACGAGCGAGAGAAATTTATATTAAATATATTCGAAGCGTTATTATATACGGAGTATTAGTTTTCTATTAACCGACCGAAGTTTATAGAAAATTACGAGGGATAGTAGTTAGGTTAATTAAATATTAAATTAAGTATTTGAGAGTTATCGCCGGGGTATATAAAATTACGCTGGTAAAGAATTTAAAAATAGAAATATTTTATTTATTATTCGATTTCTATTTTAATAAAAGGGTAAAGGCTTTTAAAAAAAGGTTTACCCGAATGGATTAAATTGAATTCGTCCGAAGGATTATAGTTTAAGTAGTTAACCGTATTTAAATAAGAATAAGAAATCGATTATTTATTAACTGATTTAAAAGTAGTACTATTAAAGTTAAATAAACCGAGGAATAGGTATTAATAGAGAAATTTATTATATTAGTAGTAGGACCGCCTTCGGAAACGGGAATACTTTTACCCTTATTATAAATATTAGAATTAATTATTATTAATTAAGAAGAGTAGTTAGAGGATACTACGAAAAGAAAATAGGTATCGTACTATAATTATTAAGTAGCGGCGGCGGTAATTAAATTAAATCGGTAATATAAATTTATTATTATTAATTTTAATATAAAGTTTAACGACGATATTATTAAGCAATATATAATTAGGGTAAAAAAGAAAAAGAAGAAGAAAGGTTAATTATTAAAGGATAATAATAAATTATATTTATTAATAAAAATATAGAATTCCCTCCTTATTTAAATTTAAATAGGAATTATTGGGCTCCGGTCCTTCCTTTTCTAAAGGAAGGTACCGGACGTTATAACGCCGTTCTATTCGTACGGAGCTAGGGAGGAAATGTTTAAATACTTCGTTTTTAAATATTTATAAATAAAAGAATATTAAATAACGGTAACCGATTGGCTATAAATACGGGAAGAATTCTAAATTTATTTAAATAATAGAATTAAAGTGGAGAAAATCCTTTCGTAGGTATTTAAATTAAATAGATTAAATAAATACTATTTAATAATCGAATTAGAAGGGGAATAGCGTAAGGAATTCGCGCGGTACGTATAAAATTATTTATTCTTTTATAATATTAAAATATTAAAATACGGGAATAAAAGGAATAATAAAAAGATTAGTTAAATTAATTCCGGCTTATATTTAGCGAAGAGAGTAAAACGGCGGAAGAATTATTTAATTAACGTCTAAATACAATTAACGAAAGTACGAAGTATTTTTATTATTTATATTAAATCGCGGGTAATTTAGCGATACTACTCATCCTAACCGGGATTTATTTTAATAGTACAGGGGTTATCGACCGCTATAGGCGAACCCGGGGGATTATTAATATTAGGATTAATATTATTATTAACCGCGTTAATAGAAATAATATAAAGAGGAATAATAGTAGGGCAATCAATTATAAACCTTTTATAATAACTTTTTTCTTTATAATTTACAACCTTTAATTTATTAAAATAATAGAGGGAAGAAAGGGTATCCGGTTAATCCGGGAGATTATCGTTAACTAGGCAAATATATATAGCGTTAAGGAAGGACGCGTAAATCTATTAAAGGTTTTTAATAAATTTATTAAGATTAGCCGGAATATTTATAATAATAATTATTACTACTTAAACGAAGTTATACTTATTATAATAGCCGAGGGGGACGTTAAATATATATTTTAAAGCAGCGAATAAATATAGAATAATTTAAGACGTAATATTTAGACGATATTAGAAAAAAATAATATTATAATATCGGGAAGGATATTTACTCCGTTTATCGACTATATAAATATATTCCACGAATATTATTTGGAAGGCCTTTAGGCCTAAATTAACGATATTCGGGGTATTTATAACGCAGTCGGCGAAATTTAAAGTATAATTAAAGTAGAGAAGAGTACGAACGATATTAAATATTAGAATTAATTAAAGAGGACGTAAAAGTGCAAGGGCAAGAATTTTACCGGTCGTTAGGAAGCCGAAATATAAGATTGTAAGATAGAGTATTGGCGACGGTAATAGGATTTTAGGAAAGAGTTATAGGAGTATTAAGGGTTTAGGGAGCGTAATAAAGGGTAGAAGGCGTAATATTAAATTTAAGCGAAGATTTTATAAAGTAGGAAAAGTCGGGGTTTTAACCGGTCTAAACATTAAAGTTACGAATATTGCGACTAGGGGTACGGTTAGGCGCGCCGCTAAACGAAGGGGAGGCTATTTTAAAAATATAATAATTTAGGGAAGAAGAGGAAGGTTTAAGGCTAGCGCCTAAGGAAAATTTATATAAATAGTAAAGGAGGCTTTTATATAGGTACAAATTATAGTAGGGACGGGAAGATAGGATAAAGAGGGAAGGAATAAAAGAGAAGGGGCGGGGCGAGAGAGTAAATAAGAATAAATAAAAGTAAATAGGGACGGGACGGCGGCTAAAGGAAGGGAGGAAGGAGCGGAAGAGGGGAGCGGTATTACGATAGTTCTAATATTGGGTGGAATAAGATAGAAAACGCGTTTGTTCGTTATAGCGGTAGGTAAGAACCGTTATAATTAGAAATTAGGAAGGAGCGGTACGGCCTACCCGTAACCGGAATGGAGCTGGGGGTTTTTATCCGGCGGCGTTTATTGCCGAACGGTTTTTCCTTTAGAGAACTAGGAGAAGTACTTTATACTAACTATGGCGCTATAGATATATAGTTAAGGAATAAGATTATTATTAATAGTATTAACTATATTAATCTTAAAGTGTTCTTATTTAATTTTAGTTATATTGCTAATACGTTATTATTATAAGTATTTCTTCTCTTCCTAAACCCGTTAAGCTTTAAAATCCTCTTATTTTTAGAATTCGCATTCCTCCTTCTCCTGTACAACTTTATTCTTAATAACTATATATTCCAATTTCTTAATTAAATCGCGATTTTAGGCAATGTACTATCGCTTAATAGCCTCGTCTTATTCGTATTACTTCTACTACTATTATACTTATAATTATACTTTATAATTAACTTAACGTTGCCGAATTCGCTTAATAGCAGCGTTAAACATATTGCCGGTCTATAAATCTATTTCAATTATAGTAATACTTATATTATTACGCAAGTAAAGATTAAAATGGGGATTATTAAGAAATAGACGAAGAAATTTAATACTACGAAGAAGAAGTATAATTTCCTAAATTTAATAATAAATAAATAACGTTACATTCCAATATTTAAGTACTATATCAGTACTAAAGTCGATAATAATACCTTATATTTATAATAGATTTATAGATTAAAATCTAAACTAGGAAAGTTATTAGATAATCTAATATTCCTTACTAGGTAAATACTTAATAGTTCGACCCTAGGAAAATAATTAGTATATACTATATATAATAAAAACGATTAAACTTACCTATAGATCGACGAAGACGGTCGGAAGCTATACTAGTAATATATTAAAAGGAATTAGATTTGGGTTAAAATTAGTAATTGTAATAGTAAGAATTGAGCCCGGGATAAATAATTAAGTAATTACGGGCTAAATTAATATAGGTTAACTGAAAGCCTAATTGCTTATATTTATACCTATTCCTATAAGTATAAATAATAGAGTAAAAGGGTTAAATAATTAATTATAATACTAAATACCAATTGTAAGCTAAGTAAATACACGTTAGGCAATGATATTAGGCCTAATTAATATAGTAAGTTTAATAATAGGGGTAGCCGTATAAGTGTTATTATCGCTTATAAAGTCGTCCTAACTATTGCCAAACCTTACTTTTTTAATTAATTAAAATCTATATTCGGGACTATTAATAGTAATTATATAAATAGCCGGAGGTTTTTTACTAAATCCTTTAAACCGATTACGAAAGCGATTACTAAAAGTATTGCTAAAAGTACTAATAGATGTATCTGCCGCAACTCCCTTCTATTTAGGAGGTATAACCTAAATACAATTAATATATAAATTAAATATAAAAGTAAAAGTAGAATAATATTTATAATTATTATAATTTAAAATTATTAAATGCTAGATATAATATTTTAATATAAATAAATTTATTGTAGCGACGAAAAGATAGAGGGGGGGTATTATATCGATTAATCGATTTAATTATTAATTATAAAAGAGAAGAGGATTAGAGCAGGGAAGTATAAGAGGAAATATTTAGTTAATTGAATTATATAGATTTTAAAATTTGAGTAAGTAAACGGAATTCTAAATCGTAGGCCAATTAATATAAAGCACAACGACTAACTTCTATTATATTTTATATTACTATTATTAATACTTAATATAGCGCTATATTTACAAGTAAAAGAATTAAAATAAAAAAGCAGGATAAATTATTAATAATACTAGTAAATATAAGTAAATAGTAATAGTATTAATAATTATATTAAAGGTTGAAAATAGGGTATTAATATAGCTCTATAAAGTAGGACGGGTCTTGAACTATAATCTTAGTAAAGACTAGATTATCTATAACTAATAAAATTAGTATAATTAATTAACAATTAATACTTAAATAATAAGGATGTAGGGTATATATTTCTTATTCTATATTAAAAATATACCCGTCTTCAATATAATATTAATAATTAATATAATTAAATAAAACGCTATTACCCGCTACGATTCGGATTAAGTTCGCCTATTTACCCGTAAGTAATAGGGGGTTTGATATAGTATTCTAGCTTTCCCTTCCGTTGGGATTTAGTCTTATATAAGGATTTATATTTATTTAGCTATACTATAGGGAAAAAACAAAATATAAATAAAGTAATAATTATAGTTCTATTATATAATTAAAAATACTATTGCCCCGCCTCGTCTCGAATCAAACTCTCCTATTCACCTTCAAATAGTAGGGGGTATTAATACGGCATTCCTAATTTATCCTTCTATCGGACTATAAATAATAATTCTTTATAGATATTAAGGTCTAATATCCCAACTATACAATAGAAGTTACAATAAAAACGGAAGTAAAATATTAAAATAGAGGACAAGTAAAATAGTGTTCCCTTGGGCGGAGCTGGGTTATTGCCCGAGGGAGACAGTGAAACGCCCATTATTCCTTCTACCTTTTTTTTTTTTTTTTTTTTTTTTTTTTTTTTTTTTTTTTAAAGACTCATTCGTCAAATTTTTCTTAAATCAAAATTCCTCCTCAACCAAAGGCCGGATTAACTTCTAGCCAGGTGCAAAATGTCCGCCGTCTTTTTCTGAACATTCTGATACCCTATGTCAATTTTAGGGTTAGGGTTATTAGTTAGTGAAAAGACACGGTCATTTTTGGGACTTCGTCATTTTTAGGAACTTCATTACTCCCAATATCTCTTCATTACTCCTAATGTTTTTTTATTACTCCTAATGTCTTTTTATTACTCCCAATGTCTTTTTATTACTCCTAATATCTTTTTATTACTCCTAATATCTCTTCATTACTCCCATTACTCCTATTACTCCTATTACTCCTATTACTCCCATTACTCCCAATATCTCTTCATTACTCCCAATATCTCTTCATTACTCTCAATATCCCTTCATTACTCCCATTACTCCCATTACTCCCAATGTCTTTTCATTACTCCCAATGTCTTTTTATTACTCCCATTGTTCTCAACGCCTCCCCATTACTTTCAAACTTGGTCATTTGGAGACTTGGTCATTTAGAGACTTGGTCATTTCGAGGATTTGGTCATCTTTAGAGTTAGGGGTTTTGGTCATTGAAAAGACTTGGTCATTTTTGGGGACTTAATCATTTAGGGACTTGGTCATTTGCAGCGATGCAACGGTCGCATTTCGATAAAAACCACTCTTTTTAACTTTTCTCAACAACTAGACCTCGTAATAACGTACACAAAGTACCAAAATGACCGCAAAATTAAGGCGAACAATCTGCAATTGAGTACACTTTAATACATCCTCTGGTTGAGAAATGGTGTTGATATTTAGCAAAATCTTAGTCGCTACTATTCAGACTATATCCCAATAACGACACAATTTCCTTTTTAGGCCAGAGTGGGTTTTGCGCATAGGTCAATAGGTGGTCCGTATTTCTGCACATTGGGCCCGGATAGATAGAAATCGCCGCTCCTTCCAGTTTCGGCGCTTCGGCGGGCCCACGGACCGCGCGACCTTTGGTGCGGATCTTCCGTGTCACCTTTGGTGGTCCCGACTTCGCGCTTCCACGGTGGAAGGATGGGCGTTTCAAAAATAAAAAATAATAATCTTAAAGAAATTAATAAAAAAGGAAAATATTAAAAGATTAATAAAAGAACGAAAAATTAATATAAGAAGGAAAAATTAAAAGAAAGAGAAATTAAAAGAGGGAAAAATTCGATATAACGCAAAATAAAACAAATTACAGCCACCTCCCCGCTTAATTATATATATTTATTTACTATTTTAAAATAAGACGAACCAATTAACCAAAACGGTAATTCGATTCGAAAAGCTTCTAAATATAAAATATATTTACCGTTTAATATTAAAAATAAGGCTAATCTACCTTACGTATATAAAATCGTACGTATAACTATATAATTTAAATATATTTACCATTTTAAAATAAAATAAAATAAATAAACCATTAAATAAGCGGGATTTAGAAGGCCAAAAATAAGGTTAATTAATGTATAGCCTAATACCCTAGTATATCTTATATATATAACTTCAAATTCCTATATATCTTATATATACGTACCCGCCTCTATAAACTATTCTATTTTTTATATATTCCTAATAATAATATCAACTTAAATAAATCCCTCCCCTCCTCAACCAAATTAGACTACTCTCTTCAACGAATTAGATAATTCTTTTTAACTAAATAATTCTTTTCAACCAAATATCTCCTTTTTTAATTAAATATTTCCTTTTTTAACTAAGTAACTCTTTTAAACTAAATATTTCGTTTTCAATCAAACAATAAACAATAAGACTAATATTAAAACCTAATCGGTATACCTAGGAAGAAGATTAGGCCGGCGATTACTGCGCTTAAATATTCGTCGCGCTATAATAAACCGGTCGTAAAAATTAAATATAATTACCGCACACCGAAATTACAGCTAGCCGAAATTGGAAGTCCTAATCTAAAAGCCAACCAAATTTCCAATTAATAATTTAATTAAAATTAATAATTTAATTAAAATTAATAATTTAATTAAAATTAATAACCCAATTAACTTTTAAGACCCCTATTATTATTAAATCAAGGAAATAGGTATAGCGACTTCCAAAATAATAATAATAATAACGGCGATATTTTAATATAAAACGATTAGGAAAATGTTAATATATTACGGTGTAAAGGCATAAGGTAGGTAAGAACAAATATAATTATATAAGGAGAGGAAAGGGGAAGGTTTAAGGGTGTGCTCTAGGACTAGCCTTTGTAGGCTAGTCCTGATTAGCAGCTCTGTAGTAGTTTTATAAGCGTTGTAAAATTGGTATAACCGTTGTATAGCGATAATAATTAAAATTATTACGAATGCTATAATAGTTTTATATAATAGTTTAAGTTATAAGCTAATCTTTAGCTTAGATTTAGTATTATTGCTACTATAAATTATTATAGGGTTAACCCTATAATACTATTCTAGGTTAAAAGAAACTATATAATTGATTAATAATATATAAAATATTAGAAATACTTAGTAATCGCTTAATTTATGTTATAAAAGCTTCTACGGCCGCTATTGCCCTATATAGCAACTTCCTCCGCCCTTTGTACTATCCGTTCTCTTTAGCCTCTAGTGGTTGGTCTATTCCTCCGCCCTATTAATTTATTCTAATTTCTATTTTATAATCCCTCTATCTTTCGGCGGCGGTTTAAACCGGTAGTATTAGAGCGTTCGGGTTATTATTATAGAATTTTCTAATTTTCTCCGGATATATTTCTATATTCTTATATAGTTATTAATTAAATATATATAGTAGTACTTATACGATATAGTATTCTTATTATTTATTATTTAAATTCTTCCGGTAATTGTTAATAGTTTTAAATTCCTATTCTTTAAAGTCCTTCCTATTATTTATCCGCCTTATAATCCGCCCGTAATTCGCTTTAATATCCTTTTCTATCCTTCCTATTTAAAATCTAACTTTATTAATATAGAAGGTAGGATTGTACTTTATATTAATTAGTAAGTGGAGTATAATAATATAGTTATAGACTTTAATAATTTTAAAAGGCCTTTTACGGAGCGGTATTAATTTCGCGTACGGCTTCCCTATTTCGAAATTCTTTATATTTAGTAAAACTTTATCTTTAATTTTATATTATAAGGTATTTAATTTATTCGTATTAGTATTATCCTTATACCGTCGTTAAACTTCTTTTATTTTAATTGTAACGAAATTTAGGATTGCTTTAAAGCGATTAGCGATTTTTGAAGCCTTAAAATATTTATTTTATTAAATTTGTAATATATTTAGAGGGTACGGTTTAGTTAGTTTTACGTCTATTTGTAAATAGAAATTATAGTTGGCGAAGAAGGGTAATACTCTTATTATCTTTAATACGAAATTATTAGCGGTAAATTCCGTTATAGGGAATTAATCTATTTAGTCGTCTTATACCTAATTAATAAAAATTCGTAAATATTTTTCTATTTCGGCGTTAATCCGCTTTATTTATTTATTAGTAGTTAAATAGAAAGTAGAGGAAGGAATTAATTTAATTTCTAATTTTATTAATAATACCCTTTAGAATTATAAAATAAATTAAAAACCCCTATTTAATATAATAGTATTAAATAGATTATAAATACTATAGATTTATTCGATAAATTGATTAGTTAATTCCTCTACTATTAAATCGATTATAGGAATAAAATGCCGTATCTTTATTAACCGGTCTATAATTACGGCAATATATTTAAACGCTTGCCCTCGCTATTTATATAATATTAACGGCGTAATATAATTAATTAAGATATTTTTCTATAGTATAAATAATATTACTAATAGTTTAAATAGCTTATATAGTATATATTGTATTAGTTTTATCTTTACGTACGTTAGGCAATTCTTATAGTAAACCCTAATAATATTATATATTTTTAATTAGAAGAAAGATTATAGGAGGAAGCTATATATTTTCTCCTTCTTTAAATACTTTGTACCTAGTATATTATAGGCGTAGTAAATTAACTAGTAGTAAATATTTGTATCGCTAAGGTTAAGGAGGATAGAATTATAGTAGTAGATCCGCCTTTAGATAATATAATATTCTACGAATAAAAGTTTTTTAAAGTTATCCTTTACTTCCTTCGATTATACCTTCCTAATTAAATTTAATATATAAACCCGTATATTTTATAAAAAGGTTAATTTTTTATAGTAGTTTATAATAAAGTTATTTATTAATATTTTATTTATAATTTTAAAATTATAAATATATTCGGTGCCGACGAAGATTATAGAAATCTCCTCTCCTAATATAGAAATCTCCTCTTTTAATACGAATACCTTATTAATAAAAACGTTCTTATTTAATAATATTTTATTATACGCTAACAACCTTTTATTTCCTATATCCTTTGGGACGTTTTTAAATTTACAATTTAGTATATTCGGGCGGACTTATAAAGAGTCCGGCCGGTATTAAATAGTAAAATTGAAATATAATAGGAATTAAGACTATTGTATATATTTTAAAGTTAATTATTTACTAATTATAAAAGACTTTAAGCCCTTGTAATTGGTAATAATTTCTACCGGCTTTTACGCTCTTTTTAATTCTAGTTTTTATTTTTCTAGAGTTTTGATAATAGTGAGGAGTTTTTTGTCGTAAATGTCGTAATTGTATTTCGTTAATAAATACCGCTAATTGAAATAGGCGATTAGTTTTAATTCCCTATCCTTATTATACTATAAGAATATTCTTCTATAAATTTAGTTTAATATATTCGTCTCTATAATTATTTATTTTAATTAGTCGAAGATATATAGAACGGGTCCGTTTGTAAAAGCCTTCTTTAATATTTCGAAAGATTATTAATAGTAATCTTTTTACTTTTAATCCTTAATATCCTTTTTTATTAATTTATATAGCGGACTAATTAATATAGAAAAATATTTAATAAACCGATAATAGAAATTAGCGAATTTTAGGAAATATTATAGCGCTTTCTTAGTATTTAAAACCTCTTAAGAAATTATAATTACTACTTTTTCTAAATTTATTTTAATACTTCCCGGGGTAATAATTAACCTTAAGTATTTAGTATATTTAATATAAAATTTATATTTATCGATATCGATTTATAAACCTACATTAATTATCCGTTTTAATACTTTATTAATATACTTAATATATTCCTCTTCATTTTCTAAATAAATAAAGATATTATCTAAGTAAACAATAGTATAGACGTTAAGGATATTATATAGGACGTTATTAATATAATTCTAAAAAGTCTTTAGCGTTCCCTATAACCCAAATAGATAAATTAACGATTTAAAGAGCCTAAAGCGAATAATAAAAGTTATAAATTATTTATAGCCCTCCTTTACCCGTATATAATTGAATATAAAAATTATATTGAATTTGGTAAAAATTTTCGCCTTATAAATTATATTTAACGTCTTTTTAATTAATAGTAATAAATATTATATCTTAAACATTATATTATTAATATTCCGGTAATTTACGTAAATACAGACTCTACCCCTTAATTTCTTTATTAATAGGATAGGCGTTATAGAAGTAGATTAAGAAGGCTAGATAAATTTCTTCTTAAAGTTTTTATCAATTTACTTTTTAATAATAATAATTTTAATAAGTAATATAAACTTAAGTTTAATATATAATACTTACTCTCCTAATTAAAATTCGATTTTATAATTATAAAATCGGTAAGGGGGGAATTGATTTATTAGCGCTAATAAAAAGGCATCGACGTAGGATTAATAGTAAAGTAATAATATTTTACTAATTTCCTCCTTAATTTTCTATAGCTTATTTACTTTATTTATAAATTTCTATATATTTTCTTTTAAAACTTTAGCGAAGTATATACGTCGAATCGTCGCTTTATAGAACGGGGCGTCCTTTGTAAAGTCTCCTATTAATACGATTATTCGTATAATAATTATTATTTCCCGCTTAATATTAAATTTGTACTTCCTCACTATATTATTAATAAAGTTGTAAAGGGATAGTAGAAAATCCTTTTTATATTACTTTCCTCTCCCCTTAATAATATTTTACGCTACTTCGTATATAAAATCTATTTCGCTAAATTCTAAAAATACTACTAACCGTTTAAATTGCGTATAATTAATTATATATAATTAAAACTAATCTCTTTTATAAATAAAATTAAAGGTAGTAGCGTTTAATTTACGAATATTCGTAGGGTTAACTTTATTATTAATTAGTTTATTGAGCCGGATTAGTATTTAATAATCCCCTATTAATATACGCCTCTTATCCAATTTAGTATAAAATTAATATAGTACGTCCCTTTTAATTTTAATTAGTATTATAATAATATTAATAATAAATTTAATTTTCGCCCCCGCTTAATAACCGATAAGAGCGTAATACGAGGTTAATAATAACGAAATTTCCCCTTTATTTTTAAATACGGAGGTCCGCTCCTTAAATCCTTTATCCTTAAATTAAAATCCCCTAACGAGTAGGCTTTCGCCCTCCGCCTTTAAGATCTCCTCCTTATAGAAATAACCCCTAAGGATAATATTAGTACTATCCTTAGGAAGGGTATTACCCCTCTTATAAAATATAAATAGTATAATACCCTTTTTAATAGAAGTGGAGGGAAGAGGTGCTTTCTTATAAATACGAATAGTAATAATAGAGACGGGGTTAGAAAGCGCCCGAAGTACTTCTATTTAATTATTAGAGAAATTTATTGGTAAATAGCAGTTATAATAATTAAAATAATTGAATTATATATTACTATTTTCGTAGTCGATATACGGTTTGTAAGTTACTATTTAAGGATAATTTAGGATAATAAAGTATTTCTTATAGAAGTTGTATATTAGGAAAGTTATAGTAACTAATTTATAGCCTTCCCTTTACTACTATTTTAATAATACTTTTAATATTACCGTCCGTAAATATTAGTTTTTTAGGATAAAGTAATAGAAAATAAGGGAAATTATATTTTTAAACGAAAAAGCGGTCGATAAAAGTATATATGGAATACCCGCTATTAATAAGGGTAACGTAGTAGTTTTTACGTATACTAATAATTATATACGTAGATAATAGAATTATATTTAGAAGAATAGTATTATCTAATAATTAAATTTATATTTCTTCTAAACTAATAAAAGGATCCTATTTTCTCTATAATATAATTAACTAGTTAAACCTCTATATATAACTAGGTATAAAGGCTATTCGTTTCCTTAATTATTATAATATTCGTCGCCTATAATAGGCTTATTAGGGTTTTTAGTATTAATAGTTCTAGTAGCCCGGATTTCTACTACGTCCCTTTGTAACGGGTCTGAACGAGTAAAGCACAGCGAGTAGTCGTGTAAGGTTGAAATGCTATATTTGATAAAGAGAGTAAGAGAGAAGATTGCGCAGAAGGCGCAGTCAAAAGAAGGTTTTGTGTAGGTCGTTTGGAGCGTACGGGCTAGGCAGTTTGGCGGTCTAGCTAATTAGGGAGTTCGCATCCCTATCGATAAGGTACGTACTCTATCGATAGAGTAAGTTGGCTTGGTAATAGCTAAGTTTAACCCCTGGGTTCTAGCCCTATGATATTACCCCCCTATTCCCCCTTAAAAAGGGCGGTCTACCGTACAAAGTACTAAGTATAGCTAATTATACAAAGGTGACGAAATTTATTAATAATTACGCCTAATTAAATGCCTATTGTACGGGGAAGAATTAATAATACTAAGAAAGAATTATTACTATTTGAGCCCCTAAGTAAACGTTGTACAATTACTTGCCCACTACCCGAGTCGGTGATGAACGCGCCCGCCGTTACCCTTATAGAGTTGTACCCAAGGTTAGGGTACTAAGATTGAATTAGGGAATATATCTAGACCTTGCCTATCCGGTACGTCTCTTCTGTTGAGCTATTTAGCCGGTAGTAGTTAATAATAAGATTATTACTTAGTGCTTCGTATTGCTCTGCTTCTTTTGCTAGTAGGAGCCTTATTTTTATTGCTATGAAGATAGTTTAGTAGTTCTTGTGCCTACGAAATGCGACGTTTGTTCCCTCTTGCGGTTGCGTTTCAAATAGATACTACTAGTGATGTGGTTGGGCGGCGAAGGGTATTGCACGGTGGTCTTACTGCCCATTTGATTAGTAGATGGCATGCCCAGCAAGTTATGAATTAGCGGTCCCTCCTTTCGGATATGAATGACACTCCTTCACCCCTAGTATTATTAGGGTTGCTATCTTGGTATTGCTTAGTTTGTGAATTCCTCCTCTTGATTGCTTGTTGTCGTAACCGTCTGAGCCCCCACCGGGTCGAGATGGATTGATTTTATTTCGTGTAACTACTTTGCTCCTCGGACTGGAAGTTATTGCTACTGCCACCGTTCTCCTTCTTTCTCCTCCTCCTTGTTACCGAGACTATGATCGAGGTGTTAAGGACTACCCTATTGTTAATTACGGTATGCTTAACGGAGGTAGAGGTTAAAAGAATGTGTTGCTATTAGAGATAGTAGGCGAAAGGTAGGCGGTGAGCCTGTGTCGTAGGTGGACGAGCGAGAGGTAGGCGAGCTTGTATCGTAGAAGGCGAGTCTATTTACGTGGAGTTTGTCCGTTTAACCCCAAGTTGAAGTGTCGGTAGTTTAGTGGCGGGGRGGGKTGTTTGCTGAGTTGACGGGGCGCTCGTTGGGGRATAATTGGTGCCGTTGTTGAGAGGGACGGGGGTCCGGGTAGTAGTTGTAATCCGAGTTGATCGTAGGCGAATGAGGGCGATCGAGCGAGAGAGAACGATGCGGGTGAAAAGTGTTTGTCGCTTAAGGGAATGCGAGAGCGATAGAGACTCTTCTGGCGTGCTTGCGAGAGAACGGTAACGCGAAAGACGTGGAGGAAAGAGGTTGTCGCTGAGGAACGAGAGCGACGGTGGGAGACTCTTCTGGCGTGCCGGCGAGAGAAAGGCAACGGTGGTGATTGAGAAAGAGGGTCAAATATAATGTAACGGGTTTGAATGAGTAAAGCATAGCGAGTAGTCGTGTAAGGTTGAAATGTTATATTTGATAAAGAGAGTAAGAGAGAAGATTGCGTAGAAGGTGTAGTCAAAAGAAGGTTTTGTGTAGGTCGTTTGGAGCGTACGGGCTAGGTAGTCTGGCGGTTTAGCCAATTAGGGAGCTCGCATCCCTATCGATAAGGTACGTACCCTATCGATAGAGCAAGCTGGTTTGGCAATAGCCAAGCTTAACCCCTGGGCTCTAGCCCCATGATACCCTTCCTCTACCTTTTAATCCGTTCCTACTATTTCTTCTATTACCCCGACTTCTTCGTCCCTTATCTTTATTTTTCTTCTTTTTTTTATTAATAGGGACCCCGTTAATACAAAGTTTACTACCTTAATTAATCGAATTAAAGTAATTATAAACTATATATTCCTACTAATTGTAATAATAGTAAAGTCCCTTTTCCCTACGCTCTCTAAAAACCTCTAAGTCGAATATAACGGATATATTCACTATATTTAAATCTATTTAATTTCCTCCTTAACTTATTATTCTATTATCGGCCGAAGTAGGAAAGGTAAATTTATTATTACTATTATTATTATTATTAGAGCCGCTACCGCCGCCCTTATTAGTAAAATTAACCGAGAAGCCGGCTATAACCTTATTATAATATTCGGCGTCTTCGATCTTCTTATTGACCTTTCTAATTAATTATAACTATTTAGTATATTCATTATTATTTAGGAAATTCTAAGAAACTAAAATTTAATAAAGCCTTTTATTAATTTTATTATAAAAGTAATAAATCTTTATAGTATTAATAAGATTATACTTATTTATAAATTTAATAAATTCGATTTCGAAATACGGGAATAATATATTACCCTAATAGAAGTCGATTAAACGTCTATAGGTATCTAGTTTAATATTTATATTATTATACCAATTTATTAGGTATTAGAGAAAGATTTCGCTTATTTTCTACGGCTATTAATCGGAATTAGTAAAGAATTCTTTAATTTTAATAAAACTACCCTTAAATGCCGTACGTAGATTTAGTCTTAAGTAGAATATAGCTTTTATAATTTTAATCTACTCGTTAGGAAAATAAACTATATCGAATTCCTAAGCGGCCTTAATTTAATAGCGCTACGAATAAAAAGCATTATAGTATTTAATATTATCCTTCTCTTTACTAATAAAAACGGGAAGGTCTTCGATAATATATTTAGGAAGGCGAGCGGTAAGGGTTATTAAAATTATTGTAAGCGTAATTAGGGCGCTTTCATTAGAAGTAATAAGAGTTATTAAGGGGGCGTTAGAAAATATAATAGTAATTTATTTACGTAGGGTAGTAATAATCTATTAAATTTTTTAATATTACTATTAAATTTACTAATATTTTATAACGATAATATTATAATTAATAAAAATTTGGGCGAATATTCGGCTAAGTGCGTTAATAATAAATCGAAACGCCGGCTATTAGCTAATATTAATAGCAATTTCTTAATATTCCCTAGGTATAGGAGAAAGGTAGAGATCGAGCGCAATATTATTAACGAAATTCTAGATATCGGGAGTAACGTCTAAAATAAATAGTATTACTCCTATAATAATTATATTATTAATTAATTCGTTATTAAAAAATTAGGAAAACATACCTAAATTGTAGACGTTAGGTTTAAATCCGGACCTTAGGTTAGGCGTAATATAATTAAGTAGGTAGAGATTATTACTATTATTATTAATAAAATAGTAATCGTAATTGTAATTATTATTTTCTACTATGTAATTTTATAGCGATATAGAAGGATTATAGTAATAAGAAGGTATAGTCGTAATAATTAGCTTGCGTTTAGGTTATAATTCTAGTAAATCTACGGTTTAATAAGGCGACTCTATATATCGGAATTTGCGATTAATAGCGACTTTAATATAGGGGATAGACTATATAGCTAAACGCTATACGACTCTAAAGGTCGAAAAAGATGTGTGTAAAACGCAATAATTTGAAGGTATAATTAACTATTACGGTATAAAGGTATAAGGTAAGTAAGAACAAATATAATTGTATAAGGAGAGAAAAGGGGAAGGTCTAAAGGTATGTTCTAGGATTAGCTTTTATAGGCTAGTCCTAATTAATAGCTCTATAGTAGTCTTATAAGCGCTATAGAGCTAGTACAATTGTTATATAGCGATAACGATTAAAGCTATTACGAACGCTATAATAGCTTTATACAATGGTTTGAGCTATGAGCTGATTTCTAGCTCAGACCTAGTGCTATCGCTGCTATGAACCGTTACAGGGTTAACCCTGTGACATAATAATAGTAATAATAATAATAACGACGATTAAATTAAATAAGGTAAGCCAATCCTAATCTATCCGTTAAATAAATATTATAACTAATTTAAATAAAAATACTATCGATTAAGATATCCTACTAACTGGTATAGTAAATATCCACTTCGAGGATCTCAACGACGACCTCCTCCCAATTAGATTTGACGAAGATTAATTACGTTTCGATCTAAAATATAACGAATGCGAATTTGACCGATAAAAGCTAAAGATAATACTATTCGAAGATAATTTTATTAACGACTAGATTACTAAGTAAATTCAATTTATTACCCCTAAACCGGAACCCTATATCGCAGCTATTACCCTATAAATCCCTACCGCACCCGGCCGTATTATAAATAATTCGACCCTAATATACTATTATTATAATAAATAAAATAGTGTTCCCTTGGGCGGAGCTAGGTTATTGCCCGAGGGAGACAGTGAAACGCCCATTATTCCTTCCACCTTTTATTTTTATTTTTATTTTTTTTTTTATTTTTTTTTTTATTTTTATTTTTTTTTTATTTTTATTTTTATTTTTATTTTTATTTTTTCCCCCAGAAAATTGAATTTAATTCTTAAAGACTCATTCGTCAAATTTTTTTAAAATCAGAATTCCTCCTCAACTAAAGGCCGGATTAACTTCTAGCCGGGTGCAAGATGACCACCATTTCTTCCCCATCATTTTGGTACCCTTTTTATTTTTAGGGTTAGGGTTATTGGTTGATTAAAAGACGGTCATTTTTGAAATTTTTACCAAAATTCTTATCGCCTCCAATCTTCCTATCTCCTTAACAATTTTTCTTATCGCCTCCAATTTTCTTATCTCCTTAACAATTTAACTTTGTCGTTTTGGGGATTTGGTCATTTGGAGCGACGGTCGCATTTGGGGACTTGGTCATTTGCGATGCTGTGATAACCAAAACCACTAAGAATCCCCATTGGTTAACGGCCATTCATCGGGACAACGTGCACAGAGTACCAAAATGACCGCAAAATTCGAGCGATCATTTTGCATCTGGTTGCACTTTGATGCATCCTCTGGTTGAGGAGGGATTTCAATTGCAATGTCGTTTCGTAGGAAATCCAGTATAGTCTACGTTGCTATTAACACAGTGTCCTGATGATTTCCCAATCGGGTATAGAGTGGGTCCGCGCATAGGTCCATAGGTGGTCCGTGTTTCTGCACATTAGGCCCGGATAGACAAAAACGCCGCACCTTCCACTTCGTTTCATTCCGGCGCTTCAGTGGGCCCACGGACCACGACCTTTGGTGTGGATTTCTATGGCACCTTTGGTGGGCCCGACCTCAGCGCCTCCACGGTGGAAGAATAGGCGTTTCAACTAGTAAATATTAAATTTCTATATAGAGTTTGGCCTTTATACCTATATTAAGCGTATAATAATAAATAATTATTCAACTATATTATAAATATTATAAATACTATGTAAATACGATAGAAGACCTATACCCGCCGTAGAATTAATACTAAGACAAGTTAGCACCCTTAAAAATAACGTCGAAAAACGATTACCTCTTTTAAATATATGTATAGTTGAAGTACTATTAGAGGTTGTAAAAATAAAAATAGAATCGGCCAATTGTAAAAGAAAAGCAGCTATAAAAAAGGCATAGTAATAATAATAGTAGTAAAATCTAATATTAGAAAACGAATTAAACGAAGAAGAGTATATAGATATAATACTTATACACTTTTACTTTATAGACCTAAAGTTATTATTCTAGGCCTTTTTAAATTCCAATACTACTAATAATATATATAAAGGTATAGCCTATTTCGTAAATAACTTAATAAAGCTATATTATACTTTATACTAATCAAATTCAATACGTATAATATTTAGTAAATATACCTATTTTATATCCTACTCTAACCTAGAAGATATTAAAAAAGTTATATTTCCGTTAGACTTTATATACTTCCGCTATATCGACTACTGTATATATTACTATGGCCTTAAAAACGACGACCCGGAATATATACTATATATTGGACGAATTAAGGCAATAGGGAAGAATTATACTAATACTTATATATACGAAATTAAGGAAATAACCCTCGTTATTAACGAATATATAGATATTAACTAAATTGAAAAAGCATTCCTAAATTACAGCTTTCATTTACAATTTAGATTAGAAATGAAATTCTTATTTAATGAATTAATTATATAATTCGATAAGGAATACTAAATTCTCTAAGAATATATAGAACGATTTGCACGAGTAGATGTCGATTTTTTCGACGGTAATACTCTAAACGACCCAAGCCCGCCAGTTAAGCCCGGAAAAAGAATGCCGAAGTATAGTATAAAGTTAGAGCCGCCCTCGGAAAGATTTTTTATTGTACGATATATATTAGAAATACTAAATTCTAATAAATAGAAAGTCCAAATTCTACCTCTAGCTTTTACCCTACCAATTAAAGTATAGCTTGAAATCGAAACATTTAGTCGCTAGCACTTCGAAAAATAAGACAAATTCTATAGCCGATTTGAAATATTAAACTATTTAATACTAATATTTATTAACGGGTTCGGTATTTACCGTAATATATATCGATTGGTTATAGGAATATACCAGTCCCCTATAGGATTACTATTTAGTAATAAATTTCGAAATGCCAATATTTTTCCTATTGTTCTTAGGCTATATACATCGAACTTCGAATTTATTATTAAAGCTATTAATTATTTTATACTACTAGATAAAAGTATTATAATAGAAATTAAAGGCATTCTGATACTAGTGTTAATATTTACTATATATTATACTGGCGATATACCTCAATAAGATAAGAATATTAGAACAATTAGTCCTACTAACTATAAATTCTATTGTTTTTATTATATTAGTCTAAATTATATAGTTAATAAATAAAATGTTCTAGAAAAATACAATACTATCGATATATAACGCTTCTATTACTAGTATATATAAATACAATATAAAATAAATTACAATTTAATAACTAAAAAAGTTAAGAAGAAATATAATACGTAATAGGGTATTTCTCAAAACCGGCCTACCTTATTCGATTTTATACTAGTATTCGATATTATACGAACCCGCTTACCTAATCCCGTATATTCCGAATTTAAAAGTATTATTTAATATACCTATAAAATACTTTTAAATATATTTTTAACCCCTAAAGTTCGTATAAAGTATAGTAAAATATTTTGGTTATAATTGTTTCCGCTTAATTAATTTATATTACCGTTACCCATTTTATATTTAAAAAATTATAATTTATTAAAGTACGCTAAATAGTTAATTATAATACCGCTAATATTATAAGCCTAGTTTCGTCGAAATTATATTAATTTATTTATATAAGATATATAGGAAATAATAAAAGAAATACTATTTCCCAATAAATGTAAAAGGGAAAAATTCTAATATATTACCGGCGGTCCTTTAATAAAATAATAACTTATTAATACCTTAATACGAGGATTTATAATGATAATTCATAATAATTCAATCCTTATAAACATTCGCAATATACAATTAAAATACGAAAGATTAAATAAATATATATTAAATATACGTTGTTAATATAAGAGGATATATAATACTATAATAAAAGCTATCGTTAAAAATCCACGAATTTAAAAAAATACTAAATTTAATAATCAACCTAGGGCCTCCCAATTCCCGTCAGAAGTATTATCATTTATATAATTATTAAAGCGGTTATCGAAACGGTTATCTATAGCCGTATAAGTAATAGAGGAGGCTACTATCAAAACTACTAATAATAATACCGAAGACTAATATATAGCCGATAACGAAGAATAATAAGTAGAAGAAATAGCAGAAGTAATTAGATTAAAATTACCTAAACGTACTAAATAGTATATTATTAAAGTTCTCCGGCCAAATATTTATCTAAGTATATATTACGCCTAGATTTATAAAGAATATAGCCCGCCTAATTTATTAAATATATTAGTAGAGGAAAAATATTATAAGTAAATCTATATATATACGCACTTATATTTAAAGTCTTAGTATAGCCTATAATACCTTAAGCCGCCCGCTATATATAACTTATATACTACTAGGGTAAATCTAGTGTATAAAAAACGGGCCGTATACGTTAGGATATACTTAAGAATATATATTAATAATTAGTAATAATGTAAACGATTTAAAAAGACGGCCGAAAAGACGAACGGTAAGGATATTGAAAAATAAATTCTCGAATATAAATATATTATTTATATTATTCGATTCGTCTTATTTAATATATTCTCCCTATCCGACTCCGTATTAACCGACTAAATATATATTATAATTAGAAATACGCCTAGGTTATTCGAAGCCTTATTTAGAAATAAAAATAAATTCCGTCTTAATATTGGTAAAGGATTGCTATTAATTAATAAAGATAAGGAATTTAATATACCCGAAGTGGCTAATAATATATATATTCGACTATCGATTTTAAGTAAATTAAAAAATATAGGTAAAATATATTACCCTATTTACAACTAATTTTATCGAAACCGTAACCCGATAATAATATTTATTAAGGAAAAGAAACGATAAAAGTTATTACCCTTTAATTCGAAGTAAATATTTAATTCGTTTCGTCGTTTATTCTATAATACGTACGAGCGCAATTATAGTAATAAATATATTGCAATATTCGGCCTAAGTACTATATAATATAATAAATGTATAATATTCTTAGATAAGTAAATATATAATTAGACTATTCTCCTACCCCTTACTTACCCCTTACCTACCCCTTGCCTACTACCCCGAAATCCTAAGCCTACTAAAAAACGTAAACGAATTATTAAAAACATATATTATAATAATACCTATATATATTACTATTGCAAACTCCCTCTATATACAAATCCAAATACGCTGTTATATATAAATTAGATATTAAACTACATAAATATATATACTTCCGCTCCCTACATTCCTATCGCCCCCCTTACCTAAGCTATTATATAAGCATATAAATATAAATATATAGCCTTAAAATTCTAGGGGTTAATAAACGGTATTTATAAACATCTTAAATAGCTAAATATAACGGTAATTACCGGATTTAATAATTGTAATACTAGAGGCGCAATTTTAAGATTAATTTTAAATGGTATTAACGGTAAACTAATACTCCTAATAATAGTATTAATAATTCTATATATTTTAGAAATAATATCGTACAATTTACGCGTTCGACAATTTAATAATATATTAATAATACTATTAAATTATTTCGAAATCGCATAGCCGCACCGTCGATTTGCATAAATGTAAAGAGTTATAAGCATACCCAAATAATAACCAGCCTTAACTTTAAATAATAAAATTTCGGATATTTTTATATATTTCCAGGCATATCTTTTCTTAATAACAATCTCTTTACTTTAAATTAATAAAAACTAATATATCCCTTTGTAATATATTAAATATAAAAGCAAGTACATTAACGCATTTATCCGCTATATTACAACAACGCTTTAAAATCGTTAATTTAATAACTTAGAATAATAATCATAATACTTTATTAATAATATATTCCGTACAACTATATTCTATATCTTCCCCTACTACACCAAATCCATATTAACTTATAAATGTTTATTATTATAAGACGCTTCGGCGTTATAGATTTAACTTCGGCGACCACCTTCGGTATCGAAACAACTATAATACTACTACGCCTAGCGATAATAATTCTAATAACTATAATAATACTAATTTAGCATATATTAATTACATCTTCGTTTATAACCAAAAGTTAACAAACGAACGCAAAATCTTCCTTATACTAACCAAACTACGGCTCATACCAAATAGAAGGTATATCACCCTCGATCTTATATATATCGAAAATACCGGTAAACTATTAATCATCGGCCTTCCAATAATCCTTCCCGACAGGATTTACATCGTTAATATATCGAAGCTTCACAAGCGCCGAAATAAGAATCACAACCCATTATAGGTATAAGTAAATTAGGACATCATCTAGTTATAATTCAGTAATTATAAATATTTAAATATTAATCAACTTATTCATTATTATTATCTATTATTATCTATAATTGTCTAATTAATATAATTATCTATAATTAGGAAATAATAAAGTATATATTAACGTATATAGATTTCGTAATATTAATCCATATTATAAATACTATAACCTTCTACAATATAATAAAGAATACAAACTAACCATTCTAATGCAATATATCTTAATATACATCGCCGTAATTCGTCAGTAAATATTTCCAATCATCTATCCTATTATAATATTACTACCGCCCGGACTTTAGGACACACCTAAACACTAAATACTTCGCCAACCACTAGACTATTAATTCTAATATCAATTACCTACCCCGGATAATACTTACTTATTAATATATATCAATTACCTAGAATTATTATATTAACACATATCAATTACCTAGAATTACTATATTAATACATATTAATTACCTAGCCCGGATAACACTTACTTATCAACTTTATATCAACTAACCACTTGGATATACCACATCTATAAATTATTTATGAATATATATTAATTACCTACCCCGGATAACACCTACTTATAAATATACGTTAATTAGGCACCTAAATACAATATATCTACAAATATAAAATCAATTACCTACCCGGATATACTATATCTATAGATTACTTATTATATTAAATTAATTACCTACCCCGAATACATCTACGGATCGCTTCGTAGTTCTTATATTCCTATTATTCCTATTCCTCCTTTTAATACACTACAAACGCAATATACTATACTATAAACGTAATATACTATACTCATTTAATAATTTATATTACTTATAAACTAATTAATAACTTAATAATTATTATAATTGTATTATATTGTATCGTATTGCATCGCATTACCCTAAGTATATTGCCCTATATATAATACTAAGTATAATAAGTATAATACCGGGTATAATAAGTGTAATACCGGGTATAAGGCAAAATAGCCGGTACAATACGTATCCGGATATAGGGCGGACCGGCGCCGGGCGTAAGTGTAAGTAGACTGTATATAGCCGGCAGCTAAGTAGGTAGTAAAATAGGCGGGACCGGGGAGCAAATAGACCGTATATAGCCGGCAACTGGGTAGGTAGCAAAGTAGGCAGGACCGGAGAGTAAGTAGACTGTACGTAGGTAACTAATAGTAGTAATAAGTAAACAAATATATAAACAACCGACTCGCGACTTCCCTTTCTAAATTTCCTATACTGTAAAATTTAAAATAGGTCCTCCTACATCATACATACAGGCTACTACCCGTTATACAAATCTCCCATATTAAATCCTGTAGTTGCAGAGCATACAACGGTTACAATACGGTTGAGAGCTTTAAACCGTTGCACAACGATATCCAAATTTGAAACCGTGATAGATATTTTTACCGTTGTTTAACCGTGGCACAACGGTAAAATCCCCACATATATTCTTAGGTAAGTCGACATCTTCCTATTTATTAAGGGGTACCGCGGGGTCTAATATAATAGTATTACTATCGCTATCGTTATCGTTATTATTAAAAAGAGGTATAAAACCGATATTCTAAGCGGTTAGTAATTGTAATTGACGTAGGGCTATTAGTAATCTTAAAAGACGAATTTGTTATTATTAATATTATTTAGAATAAGGGTAGATATTAGGGATTAGGATTCGTTTGTTGTGATTAGCTTTAATTCCTACCGGTTTATTAACGACGACGTCTACTTAGAAGGGGTCATTTTTAAGCCTAGGCCGGCGAGGTATTACGAGTCTTATCGATTTGGGATTTGAAGTAGATAAGAAAGTTAATATAAGGAGAAGAGTTAGATTTAAGAAAGAGAAATTTCGATAAAGTTGTTTAGAACCCTTATAAGGCTGCTAGGGTCGCTAAGAACCTACAGATAAAAGACTTTATAGATATACGAGTACATATTTATCCGTTCTAAAACATTAATTATAATTTATTTATTTAAAGGACCCCGTAAATACACGGGTACGTATTCTAATCTAGTTATTTACTAATAGTATATAGTATAAATAAGTTCGATAAAGCTAGCTCTATTTAAATAAAGGCTATATAACCGAAAATATTAGGGTTTTATCGAAGTAATTCTATTTTATCCCATTTATAAAATAATAAATAAAACAATAAATAATACGATATTGCCCTACGTAAACGTCTAGATTTATAATATTATATATAAGTAGTCTTGCGTATAATTTATAGAGTATTTTAAAAATTACTAAAGTATATATAGATCTAGTCTTAAGAAATCTCCCTATCGAAGAGTCTCTCCCTCGAAAATCTCTCCCTCTTTTATAAACTTTTAACTCTTCCCCTTTTACACTTTTAAAAGTTGTTAAGACTCTAACTCTTATACCGGCGTTATACGTATTTTAATTTAAAATAGAGATTACTTTCTATAAGATTTGTTTTATTATTATTAATTCGATTTATTATTCATCCTTATATATATTATACCTAGGTATAAGTAGGGTACGATTGCTCGCTAGTACTAGGGGTATTAGCAAAATACGCCGATTTTACTAGCTATATTGCTTCCGGTCCTTACCAAAATAATAATTCTAGGCCAGCTTAAGCCGCCTCGATACCCTACTTTCAACCTTAGCGACCTTTCATCTAAAACACCATCACCATATCACCACATTCACTTGTCGCTATCAATAATGCCCCGCTATTTCTGCCCGCCAACGCCGCAGTCCCCGCTATTTGATCCGATATCTATTAAGCAACCAGTAAATATAAATACCATTCACGTATACGCGGTAGAATAGAAAGCGGTAGAAGTCTACCGTTATCGGTAGTACCCTACGTATATACGAAATTCCTAATTAGAATCGAAATTATCTTCTATCTTTTTCATACAACTAAACCTCACCACTAGACTTATATTTATCGCAAGTGCCTTCTTAATCGATCAAGTTCACCTTAAAACCAATTAACCAAATCAATTATTCAACTAAGTCAACTACCCCAAACGCATTGTATAGCAATACCAATCTACAATTACCGTAAATATCCTTACTCATTATTATAGCTTCAAATTCATTTAATTAATATATATCTAGACAATGCCTAATAAAAAGCCTAAAAGTAGTCGTCCCCGTAACCGCCCCCCCAAGGATACAATAGCCAATCCAGCCAATAAGGGCAAAAGGACCGTCAGTTTCGATATATAGGGTTTCGAAGATAATAATAACGAACCTAATATTACCAATAATTAACCGAATTTACCTATTAATACGCCTACCAAGCCTAAGCCTGCCTTACCCAATATATCGTTAATTGGAAGAGGCTCGTCGCGTTCTTTTATTAACTAAGTTAGTATTTAGCTTCCTACGTATTAAAATCCGGTAAGTCAATCTTTTCTTCTTCTTTTTTTTTATATATCTTCTAATATTATTTTAGCGTCGTAATATTACCTCGCCTCATAAAGAGTAATAGTAATAAAGCACTAATCGCTTCAAACGTATAGCCAAATATATAGAATCGACTACATCGACCGATATCTTCCAGAAGGATACCCAACGCACTAGCATTAACATTAGTATTAGCCCAGTAACTAATATAATATTATCTACCCATTAACGTCAATATTAGTAGTATAATTTACAGGGCAGCAGCATACGGCGCCCTAAACTTCCCTCGGACCCGCCTAATATATTTAGTAGCAGTATACCTACTTCTAATTTTTAATACCCTCCTACTACTAAATATCCTCCTACTATTCCTAAATACCCGGTTGCCTCCTAAGCATTTTTACCTAGCCATCAATTTACACCTCGGCATTTAATACCGGCTTAAAATTTCCCGCCCATTCAACCTCCTTCTAGCGGCTATAGTTATATTCCGCCTAACTATCGCCCTCCCTCTCAGTATACGACGCCTATATTATAGCTATATTATTAAGTATTTTCGCCTTACTACCCCTTTTCCCTTAGTCACCAACTTTCTTCACTTGGCCAGATATTAGTAGATCTACAATTAATTGAGTAGGAAATCTAATAACGAATTTAGGTATAGATGTAGTTGATGTAATAGCAGATGCAATAGTAAATGCAATAACAAATGCAATAGTAAATATAATAAATGCAATAGTAAATACAATAGTAAATACAATAATAGTAAATATAATAGCCGTATATTCAATACCAACAAGCCTAAGGCTAATAGCCTACTATTACTACTACTCCTGCCTAAGTATTATTATTCATTGCGCCTACCCCTAATAATACTAATTAAAAGGATTTAGAGCGTTTTCTTCGTAGTAGAAGCTTTCCCGATACAAATAATTTTTCATATATATAAATAGGTGCATTAGAGTAGGTTAATTAATAGACCCGTAAGCGCGAGGCTAATCGAGTCGGCGTTAAGTAGGTTAAAAAGAATTGTTAGGAATAAAATAAGGTATATAAATTCGAATAATAATATTAAGTAAAAATCCAATAGGATAAAACTCAAACTCAAACTTAGGCTTAAGCCAAAACTAAAATTAAACCGCCTATACCTCCTTTCAACTAATCTACCCCTTCTACTAGTATTAGTATCTCTAGCACTATTCTTAGCCGTAGAATATCCAATACCTATTTTAACTTCAATATCGAAAAGGCTTTTCAACAACTATCTTAATAAGATAACGACATTTTCAATAATAATAATAATAACGACGATTCTAATCTCGATAATATTAGCGCGCCTCCTCGTCGCCCTAGCGGTGCTGCCTTTAGTACTGCCTCTAGTATTCCCCCGGGCGGTAGAGGTTCTGGCTCTAGTCCTGCCCCTAGCTCTAGTCCTACATCTTCCACCCCCAGTAGTAGAAGTAGTAGTAGTAGAGGTTCTAGTGCCGCCTCTAGTTCTGGTGCCACCCCTAGTAGTAGAGGTTCCGGTACTGCCTCTAGTTCCAGTACTACTTCTGGTACTACCTCTAGTACTGCCTCTAGTATTACATCTAGTACTACCCCTAGTGCCGAGACCCTAAGTACTTCAAGCGCTAAAAAAACGGAAAAAAGGCGGCAAAAGAAATAATAGCCGTCCCTTATAGGAATATTTTCGTAAATTTTTCTACGAACCTAATCGTACTAATTTGTAGAAGCTCCAATAAGAAGGCGTACCTACTAGGCTAGATTTCGATATAGTAAATAGCAATTATATTCGCCCTACTAATCAAAACGACGGCGATATACAAATCCCCCGAATAAGGGGTATTAAAGTACTTCAAAATAATACTATTATCTTTAATAAATTAAATAAAGAATTTCGATAAGCATTGTTCTTATATTACTACAACTAATTTTTTGGCGCCCTCGTTACTAATACGGTCGATAAAATTAATACCCGTTCAAGACGTTTCAAAAACCTTCGAAAATACATTCTCACTACTTATTGCTCTGAGAAATCGAATTTTCTCAACCACATATTAATATCCTTTTTCTAGGATATTATATCGGATAATTTATACTTTTTAAAATACGACTTCGATAATAACGCCGAATATAAAGCCTAATACCTAGAGTTAATCGAAAATTAAATTAATAAACAGACTTTTAATTAGATTTATATATATATTGTAAAGTATATTAATTACGAAGCTACCTTTAGTAATCGAATTGGTCTTCCCTTTTACTATATTAAAACAAAATTGTAGTATATAGGCTTCGTAATACTAAATATTATTAAATCCAAATACATTATAAATAAGGGTTGCCCTAATATTAAGAAGGAAACTAATAAAAATTTTCGAAAAATTATACGCCAAACCTTTATAGCCTTACCTTTTAAAGAACGTTATAAAGAAATCGACCGGCAATAATTTATTTAAATACTATTAAAATTCGTACCTAAGTAGGTTAAACCAACCAATACCCCTAAATTAGACCGCCTAAATAGGAGTATTATTATAGAAGAACCGCCGCTACCGCCGATAGTAATAGCCAATTACCTTTATACTAATAAATAGCGTCGTTTACCGCCTATTAATAAGGGCTTCGAACCCCCCAAGACTCCGAATAGTAATTATAGTAGCTATAGTACTTATTAGAATACTAGCCCGGGCTCTAGTAATTAAAGTTCTAAATATAGTCTATATAGCGGCTATCCTAATAGAGGTAGTAGTAATAATAGAGGTAGTCGTAATAACCGAAGTGGCCACAATAATAGGGACGATAGAAGCAGCTACTACAATAATAGAGGTAGTAGTAGTAGCCGTAATAATAGGGGTAGCGGCTACGATAATAGAGGCGGCCGTAACAACTAGGACAACAAAGGCGGCTATAATAATAGAAGTAGCCGTAACGAGAGGGGTAGCTATAATAACTATAGTAGCCGTAATAATTGCAGTAGTTGTAATAATAGAAGTGTTTATAATAATAGAGGTATTCGTAATGAGAGGGGTAGTTATAATAATAAATATAATAATAGAAGCAGCCAGACTCAAAGCTCCTACGAGTAATATACGCCCACTTATCCTTCTACTTCTAAATACTAGCGCTAGCACCCTATCAGTATTCGTAGTAGTAATAGTAGCAGTAGTAGCCGTTACTTAGAGGAAGATGAAGAGGATAACGACGAAGATAAAGGTCCTATTTATCTTCGCTAAAAGCGTAAAGCTCGTCGTAGTAGCTAAATTATATCTTAATCTACCCTCAATATTACCCCCTATATCCCTAAGCGTAATTGCAAACCGCTTATCGCTTTATCGCCGATATTGCAATCAGCTACTCTCGACGAGCGTATAGAATCCCTATACCTTTAAATCGCATTTCAAATCTTATATAATACCCATATCCAATTAATAACAACATCGCACTCAACAATATTATCGTATTTAATATTACAACAATTAATTCGCATTCAATATCGCTACCAAAAAAACACAGAAAATCGTTCATTATAAATAGAGAAACTCTATTTGTACGGACCTAAAACTCTATTTGTACGGACTCGAAAATTTTAATATTAAGAATAAGTTTACCAAACGAGCTCGTGTAAGGGCAAAAATAACACCATTTTACTCGCAGATTTTTAATAGATTTAATACACCTTACCCGAGAGGGTAGGCACTTCTATAGCTCAACATTCACTTTGTTGTTAATATTATCTTTATACTTTTTTAATTTCTTGAGGTCTTCTTCTTTTCCAGGCTTATAAAGCACTTTTCAATAAGATAAGGGTAGTATAAAAAGTAAAGAAAAAAAGTAAAAATTCCAAGCTTACCCTTATACTTATATTTCTACGCCTTTACTAAGAAATCCTTAAAGTTTCTTTTTGGGAGTCCGTACAAATAGAGTTTTAGGTCCGTACAAATAGAGTTTCTCTATAAATAAGTAACTATTATAATATTTCTTACTATACTATTTTATTCCCCTACCTTATTCCCCTTTATAATTATTATTATCGTCGTCATCGTTATTATCGTTGTCGCAATTAATTAATTTATTATTAATATACGACCGTATCGCAAAATATACTATCTTCCCCCCCTAAATACCGTACTTATAGGGGTACTAAGCGCCGCCGACCGCCAAGTTCATTCGCAATACCCTCAATTGAGTAGGAGCGCTAGTATATACCGGTATACCTTCTACATCGGCCGTTAGGCCGACGACGGCCAACTCCACTATTATACAACGCTAGTCTAAATTAGGCTATCTTAGTCTAACTTACGACCGTAATATGGGAAGGACCGCTATGATCGTAATTGCCTTTAACTATTTTCCTATATATTCCTCCCCGTTCCTACCCTCTTAGGAGTACTTAGCGTTTTAGAACGCCCAACGGTAGTTTTCCCGACAACGCTATATAGCGCGGAACAACAGTACTCTAACATCAACGGTTATTTAACAGTAGTGAGGCAATTACCGTCCTTTTACGGTCATCTAACTGCAAGTGCTTTCCTAAGACCCCGTAGCTAAGTAGTCAATTGAAATAATACGGTTTAGACGATTTAGAATTAATACGGTTTAGACGATATTAGAATATATAAATAGGGATTGTATTATATTGTAGTAGTGTATTAAATAAAGGATGAATCGGTTGAACCTAAATTCTAATAGGAATAATTTGCCCGGCCTTTCTTAGTATAGAGTTAGTATTTTAAAACTCTATACGGTGGCGAGTATATAAGATTAGACAATAGGAGGGGGATAGTAGAATAAATACTTCGTTATATATTAAAAACAGTCTAAATATTGTAAAAGTTAGAATTATAATTCGTATAGTAATTATTGAATACTTATTATTAGAAGTATTACAATTAGATAATATCCTAATTTACTAATATTTATTACGGGTAATAATTAAATTTATTATATTCGCTAATTTTAAATACGTCTATAATATAAACTCTTTCTATCTTAATTACTAATAAGCCGATAATTAATATCTCCCCCATTTCCTCAACCATTTGGAGGGTAAGGTTTTGTATAATCCTATCCGTAATTATTATCTTAGTTAGTATAAGAAAAATACGGCGTTGGTCGTACTACTTCTACTTATAAATAAAAATATAGTCGATACGGCTAATATTAGTACTACCTTCATAGTATTTAATATAGTCGCCAACGTTGTAAATATAGCGCTTCGAGGTATTATAATATAGGGCCAAATTAGTATAGTTTCGTCAAATTGTTAAGGATTTATTATGGCATTTCATCCACGGGCACCCGGGTCGTCTTACACGGGCACCCAACCGTATATGGGCACCCGAATTTCAATTCTTGGCACGTTATTTTGATGTAAAATAGCCTTTACAAGGTAAATTCCAGAGCGTTACAAACCGCGTTACATGTACATGAAAAATAACAGCGGTGCCCAATAATATAGTTTTGTATAGAGATTTCTATAGTATACAATATTTTGTATATAAGATAGTTCAATAGTATTTATAACGTTAATGAAGGGATCGCTGTCGCTGTCGCTAACGACGTCGCTATTATTGTCGTCGATTTGGGTAAGATCTGGATTCTACGACGGCATTTTGAAAGCCTTGTGCGCAATGCGCGGAGTGTTGTTAGGCTTTAGGAAAGTCGGTAAATGAATTTAGTAATATATACGATTAATATTTACGTGCGATTAATTTTAGCCTGTTCTGGTAATAAAAGGTAGTCTAGTTGTAAAGAGAGAGTAGAAAGAAGGTTAGGTTGAAAAGTATGTTCAAAAAATCACTAAGTCTAAAGATAGGGGTCGTATATATGGGGGATCTACTGGTTGATTGGGCTTGACACTGTCTTACATAGAAAGGGTGTTGTATAATTACAGTAAAAAATATTTTGTACGTTAAACCCTAACCCGATGGGTGCCCGTATAAGGTTGGGTGCCTGTGTAAGACGACCCGGGTGCCCGCGGATGAAATGCCTTTATTATAATTTCCAACTTCGGTGCTAATATATACGAAAACGAACGGGAATTTTATAATTTCAAATAGTATTTAGTAGATTTTAGGGGATTTTGGGTATTATTATCGATCTCGTATACCCAACGATATTAACCGTATAAATACGTTATATTTCGTTTATAAATGCGTTGCGAATATATAGTATTATAACGTAGTTAATTCGAAGCTAAGTATAAGATAAAGTAGATATCTTTAATAGACGGCTCCCTAATTCGGTATATGTTAGTATTAGTTAGGAGGGTAGGGATAGGCATAGGCAGGGTAGGAATAAATATTGGGAGGATAGGATATAGATATAGGGGAGGGATATTACGGGCAAAGGGTAGATAGTAGATGTGAATATACGTAATTGCACGAAGGAGAAAGGAGGAGAGTGCAGACGAGTGCCTAGAAGACTGGCCTTATGAGGGCGGCCAGCAGTGGACCCGATGTGGGTCTACTACGGCGGGCCGCCGCTATAGCCAGTCAACTAATAGCGACAGCAGTGTCAAAAGCTGCTGTGCGCTAGCACAAGGCACGTGAGTAATTACGTGCGACGATATAGGCTAGCCCTGTGACAAGGGAATAGATATAGGAGGATGGACATAGATATAGTATATACTTATTTGCAAACGATAGATTTGTACTATACTATAAAACACTAGGGACAAATCGTAGAATCCGCACGTTGTAGTAGTCTATTTCGTATCCTTGTAACAGAGTACGTCGGAAATTATTTAATATTTAACGAAATAATAAAGGTAAATATTAATTTAAATTAGTAATATATATATTGTCTTATCACGCTAAACTATATTATTTATAGTCTACCCAGTAGGTATGCGGTACAGCTTCCTCTCTTAGTCTAAGGGGAAAACTGTGTTGTTGAATACCGGATGAAAACCCTTAGCTTCTCTATGTCCAACCCTAACCCTTAATCCGAACTTTTATCCTATTATTAAAGGAGCCCGGGGAGCTATAATTACTTCGTTATTTGTCGTTATTTCTTATTATTATTTCCTTCGTCCCGGTGGATTTCGTTACTTCTAATTAGCTAGTATACTAAAACCCCGCCCTCCCCTACTTTAACGCTTCGGTTGCCTCGAATATACGCGGAATATCTTCTTCATCCTATCTTTAAGGGTAGAGGAGAAGAGGGGTCTTACTCGTACTATTGGATTTCTCCGCCGATTGGCCGGTCGGCTACCGCTATAAGACGTTATAGGGCCGGGATTGTAGTAAAATAGCAATTAGTCAATTGGATTTTAAGGTTCTAATTCCGAAAACCCTTATTAGTTAGCTTAACGCGGAAAGCCCAAGGAAAAGATTTTCTACACGTGCCCAATCACGTGTACCTATGTGTAAGCGAAGGACTAAGGTAGGCGCGACGTTATCTTTAACGCCTCAACGACTTAGGAAGGCGGGGAAGATTCTATCCGATTTTTGAAAAACCGGATGGAAGTGAGGGGAGCGGGATTCGAACCCACGACCTTTCGAATAAAACCGAAGGCAGCTGTGAGAGCACGCACAATCACGAGAGAAAGCCAACTCAAGGAAGATCGTAGCGCGAATTAAATATAAAATTAAAATTAAAGAAAGAAAGAAGGAAAGTGCAAAGGTAAGTTAATTATATAAGAATAAGTATATACGTATTAGGACCCATTTGTATAGGCCGCGCGTGAATAGGCGTTGCGAGAGTAGTCGCGCTATTACGTACCTCAACCGTACGGGGTACCCGTATAGGGTATCTATAGGGGTGTTATAGATTGGGCTATAATATTACCCCTTCTTCCGAATAAAGGCTTAGTCCTAAAGTCGAAGAAAGTAATTAAAAGTACCAAAAAAAATTTTTAAACTTGTCTTGAACCTACGACGTTTTTTTTCCTAAGTACGTTTACGCTTGGGGTAGGGAATATAGTATTACTACGTTATTTAACTAATTCTACGATTATTATTAGTTTATTATAGAATATTCGTATAATACGGTTTATAACTTTATATATAGCTTATGTCCTCCTTTTAAAAAAATTCTATTATCCCTCTTATCCGTTAAATTCATTTCCTCCTTATTATTCTTCTTGATGTAATTAGATAATTGTCCTCTTCGTAATCTTCTATATTCTTTATTAATTAGTATT
This sequence comes from Neurospora sp. CHS-2018c, assembly GCA_009806235.1. Classification (NCBI taxonomy): domain Eukaryota; kingdom Fungi; phylum Ascomycota; class Sordariomycetes; order Sordariales; family Sordariaceae; genus Neurospora; species Neurospora sp. CHS-2018c. Next base: position 1,626,543 of record RAPC01000013.1, read on the forward strand.
ATAAATATATTAGGGGTCCGGGTTTATTCGGATATTTGTTGTAGTATGCCTTTAATATTTCTATTATATTTTTGAATCTATCCGCTAAATATTACTTAAGATCCGGATCCTATTTACGCTATTTTACTTAATACTATAGCTTGCTATAGGTTACCTTTGAGGATAATATTTTATAGATTTCTTATTCTTTTTTATTACTATTTATTATTTCGCCTGAGGGGTTTTCTTTAGTTTACCCCGGGAGGGGGCTATTTACGTCTTTATGTAGCCGGTTTGCGTAGAAGATTTGTGTGAGGGCGTACATAATTACGAGAGAAAGCCAGTTCAAGGAGATCGTGGTACAAATTAATACAAAACTAAAGTTAAAGAGAGAAAGGGGAAAAGTATAAAGGTGAGCTGGCTGCGCGAGGTTTTGTAGTGTGCGCGCGCTAAGCCCTATTAGGTCCGTGCGGGGCGTGTTGCGAAGGCGGCGCGCCGCTACGTGATTAACCCCGTATAATTTCTGGGTAGTTATAGCTCTAGGCTATAATATTACCCCCCCCTCCGGATAAAGGCTTAGACTTAGAGCTGAAAATAAAATTAAAAATATAAAAAGGAAAAAAAATGTTGTGACGTAAGCTTGTTTTGAACTTACGACTTTTTGCTTTCTAGGTATGTTGAATATTTTTGGGGTAGGGATATTAGTTCTACTACGCTATTTATTTAATCCTACAATCGTCGTTAGTTTGTTGTAAGATGGTTACTGTATATTTCGTTATAATTTAATATCGGGGTATTTATTTCCTTAATACGAAGATTTATTTACCCTTTAATTCTTCTTCTTACGTATTGTCCTTCTTGTAGTTAACGGTTTATTATTATCGATATGATCTTCTGTCGTACTAGTGAATTATTGTTATAATTGTATTGGTGGGCTTAGTTTATTAGGGTATTTGTTGTGATAATTGTGTAAGGCTTCTGCTGCGTTTTTAAATCCTTTTGTTAGATATTATTTTGGGTTAGGGTCTTAATCCTTTTATTCGATTTAATATTATAATTTCCCGTCTACTATTTTTAATAATAGTATTTTGTAGACTTCTTATTCTTCTTCCCTATTTTCGGTAAGTATTTTATTTATAGGGTTTTGGCTCGCTTAATCCGGGAGTGGGTTGTTGTATACTTTGCGAAGTCGGTCGGCGTAGAAGATTTTGCGGCCTCTCTAAGAATTCGGGAGTTTTAATTCGTAAGAATATTCCTTTATAGCTTTAATATAGTATGGGATATAGGTTAGCGGACGGTTTAATTTATCGTTAGGCCGGTCGGTTAATTAATTCTTCTTAATAATAAAGATTTTATTCCTTATATTAAAATCTAGTTCCCTCCTATAATAGTTTATTTAAGTTGTTTATTATTGCTAGGCCTTATTAATAGCCTCTATTGCCCTATTGCGAATCCTATTTAAGTATTTGGTTATATTTTGGGCCTTCGACCGATTAATTTTTTTTCGGGTAGGTAGTCCTACTAGGCGGGTTCGATTCCGCTAGTCGAAGTATATTGGTATTGGGAAACCTATTACGACTTTATACGGTGATAGACCGTTGAAGCTCTTATGCGGTAATACTAATTATACTATATATAATATAGGGAGGGCTAGCGACTAGTCGTTTTAGTTATAATTAATATAGGGGCGGAATTTTTAGTCTAGGTATTAGTTTATAATTTCGGCTTACTCTGCTGTTTAGGAATAGTCTGGACTATTTAGCTTCTAGGTGATTCCTATTAACTTAGTTAATTCTTATATAAAATTAAATATAAATTGTAGGCTTTTATTGCTAATAATTTCCTCCGGGTAGTCGAATACGTAAAACGGGCCTTAGTAGTATATTTAAGTAATTTGACGAATTATAATTATATCCTTATACGGTATATACTACGATATTTTAATAAACCGGTCTACTATTACAAATATATTATTATACCCCCTTTTATCGGTAGGTATAGATTTGAAGTCGACCGTTATACTTATTTATAGCCGATTATTAGTAATGGGGATTAGGTAAAACTTCCCAAGTATTTTATCCTTAGGGTGTTTGGAAGATTTATATTCCTAATAATTAGTAATGTAGTAATTTACGTTTGAAGTTATTGTCGGCTATTAGTATTACTTCTATATTAATTAGTAGGTCTTCGCCTTTCCTAAGTATGTAGTAATTAATTAGGTATATATATTGCGTAATAGGTACGTCCGGACGTCCTCGTCTTTTAGGACGATTAATTTCCCCTTGTAGTATAATAGATTATTTTCTAATATAAAAGAAGAATCGGGGAGACCAGCCTTAACCCTAAAGGCGGTTAACGAATCGGCCGTACGGTTTAAGGATAATAATTTATTGATTAAGGTTGTTCTTAAGAAGACTACTAATAATTCGCCCTCCTATTTATTTAATTTACTTAAAATAATTATTTGAGTTGAGGTAGTACGTATAATAGTAGTTGTATTTAAGTAGAAAACGGCGTATAGCTCTGTAGTAGGCGTATTTTCTTTATTATTTGTAAAGACGAGGAAGCCTTTATTATCGGGTTTGAAAAGTCGTATTTGAAAAGTCGTAAGGTATATTAGTCTTCCTTCTTAGCCTTTATAGTCTTTAGATCTTCTAGTTTACGGAATAATATATCGGCTATAATATTCTATTTATTTAGGCGGTACGTTATTTTGAATTAGTATTCGGATAACCTTTCGGATTATTGTATTTACCGTCCGTTTAGGATCTTTTTACTACTAAAGAATTCTAATACTTAATAATCCGTAATAATTGTGAACGGTATTACTCCTTTTAATTCCGGCCTCTATTACTCTAATGCCTTTATTATAATTAGTAATTCTTTATTATGAATTAGGTAATTTAATTCTACGGGCCCTATAATTTTTAAATAGAAAATAATAGAGTGCTATTCGCCGTTGTCTTACTTTTGGCTTATTACGCTAATGTATATATTATTAAACGTATCGGTCTCTACCTTCGTTTCCTAATTATATTCGAAATGTATTAGTATAGGTATATTTAGTAGGGCCTACTTTAATTTATCGAAGGCTTTTTAGTATTATTCGGTTTATTTAAAAGGATAATCCTTTTTCGTAAGGTTGGTTAGTAATTGTATTATACAACTATAATCTTAAATAAATTTTCAGTAGAAATTATAGAAATTTAGAAAAGCCTATATTCTTTTTATTATTGTCGGTTATTTCTAATCTTTAACGGCCGTTATTTTTTTAGAATTTACCGATATATTATTTATATTAATAATAAACCCGAAGAATTTAATATATATAATACTAAATTCGTATTTCTTAATATCGGTTTATAAGCTAGTTTTCCGGAGGCGGTTAAATACTTTCCGGACGTAGTTATTGTATTTATTAACGTTCTCCGAATAAATTAGGATATTATTAATATAGGCGCTATAGAAAATATTTAAATAATCTATTAAAATATTATTAATAGATTTTTAGAAGGAGGACGGACTTCTAATAAGTCCGAAGGGTAGGACTTTATAGCGATATAACTTATATTGAATTCTAAAGGTAATTAGGTCCTTATAATCTAAGTATATCTTTATATAGTAAAAGGCTTATTGGATATCGATTTTAGAGAAAATCTTAACTTATCCAATATATATTAGTATTTCGTCGATAAGGGGAAGAGGGCATTAATCCTTCTTAGATAGCGTATTTAGTTTACGGTAGTCTACGTAGAAATATAACCTTCCGTTCGCTTTAGGTATAAATAGGACTAGTATAACCTACGGGGTTGAATTAACCTCGATAAACCCTTTTTATAGATTTTTAGTAATATATTTTTAATATTCCTTTAATTCCTCTAGGGTTATTTTATATAGCGAACTATATTCTAAGTCCGTAGACGATTTGCCTTCTTGTAATAGGATTTAATAATTTACTTTATCCCAATATTCTAATAGGGTATTTAAATCGTATTTACTAAATACGTCGATATAATTATAATATTATTTAGGTAATTTCTCTAATACTAATTATTAATACTCTTCGTCGTTTATTAGTAAGATTAAAGTCTTTAGGTTGTCGATAATCCTATTAATTTTATATAGATTCGTAGATTTAATTTTGGCCCTATGATTGAAGTAATATTCGAAGGTAACCGCATTAATAATAACTATATTCCTAGGGCGCTCTTTAATCTATTTAAATATTTTTTTTAACCTATAGGGACTTTATTTATTAATAAGCGGATATACAAAGACTTATCGATCTTCTATCTTCGCCTTCCGAATTACTTGTTCTATTATTACTACCTCCTCCTCTAAAATATATTTATACTTAACTCTATCGAATAGCTCCTATTCTATTTATTCGATTTGGGAAATTATAATTCCTCGGGTGCAGTACTTCGCAGTATAGAGCTCCTTTAATCGCTAATCGGGTAGTAGGAGACCGTTATTTAATAATATAATAAATTTCTCTTAATTTACGGCGGCCGTTATTTCTAGTTTAATAATACGCTTCAATAGGACCCGTTCCTTTGGAGTAGTATTCCTCGGCCTAAATTCTACAGCTCTATCCTCTATATACGCTTCTTCCTCCACCCTCCTTACTATTAGACTTCCTTTTATTTTCTCTATAACCCTTTCAAATTCTATTATATCCTCCTCTTCGGTTTAATTCCTACAGACGTAAAATAATACTTTATTAATATAGCGCTTATCCTCCTATATTATTAATATATTACAACGGAGTACGTCTTCTTAATAGGCCGGGTTATGTAGTAATTTGGTTTATTTCATCTATAAATTTCGAATATTCGGGGTTAGGATTAAAAAGTTAGGGAAGTATAATAAATAGTCGTAATAATTGGCTAAAACTTTATAGCGTTCGAATTATATTCTTCTAATAATTATGTCCTAATTAAGATTAAGTAGTATAATTATTTATTTATTATAGAATTTATATCTTTAAATATAGAGGTATCTTTTTATAGCGCGATTAATAACCTCCGGTATCGCTTATCGGTAGGGCGTGACGTAGCCGGGTTCGAAATCCGTATATATTTCGAATTGTAAATACCGTAGCCTTTCCGTAAAGATATCGCTTATAATTAGGTAAATATTTACTCTTATATCGATTAAAGTTTTAGTAGTAGAAATTAATAATTTATTTTGAATTATATTATATTTAATTAGAAAAGAGGATCCCTTATTTAAATAATTATTTAATTAAAATATTAACCCTATACTAGTAGAATATATTAGTATTAGTATTGTTATCAGTTCCTTCTTAATAATCGATATTTCTCTTAAGAAGGAGGTTAATTACCCTAGGGAAATTAGTTTTTCGGATCTTCTTCAGTTTCGTAGGCTTCCTCCTCGGAAGATTCCTCTAAATCTAATTTAGTAATTATAATACTATTCGGAATATTTGGAAGGTTAGCCAATATAGTGTTAATTTAGGAAGCCTTATACTTCTCGGCCGCTTTCTCAATATAGTTATAGTTTAAATATTCTATTATTTAATAACCTTTTTTCCGGCAAATGAAGTATTTACCCTTAGCCTAGAATTTGCGGGATTCTTCGGTATTAGGCTTTTTATAAAAGAACGAAGAATTAGGTAGACGGTTCCTTACTGGATTAGAGGTTGAGGTAGCGGTAGTCTTCGTATTAAGGCCTTTATAGTAGGACTTCTTCGAATAGGAAGACGAAGACGAAGAAGATAGGGAATTTAATTAGTAGTTCTTATTAATAGATTAAATAACGGTATAGTAATTTTCGAAAGTTTTGCCGGGGTCGAAATAGGTAGTCGTAATAGGTTTGTAGAGGCGTTTTAATAATTTACGTTTTAGGGTTAGTTTTTAATAATAGGTAGGGATATAAACCTATTTAGTAAGTCGAATAAATTTGATTTTAAAGTCTTAGAACTTCTTATTATTTTTTATAGTAAACTTTTTAAATTCTATATTAGCCTTTTCGACGGTATTTTTATTTAAGTAGTTTTCCTTTAAGTAGGTTAGGAATTAGTCGATAGTAATTAGGCGAAGGGGGTTACTATTATATTTATAAACGAATAGAAGGATAGTTTTACTAGTTTTATTGTTTAGGCGTCCTATAATAATATTAAATATAGTATATTTAGTAGTAAAGTAATCCGCGTTGACTTCTAATATACTATAGATTTAGAATAATTATATTTTGAAAAATATTTTATCTTTATTTAATTTATTGTAAAAGAGGGGAATATTAAGTACTTTAGTAGATTTTTTACTATAGTTGCTAAAGGAGTAGGAAGAGTATTTAAAATTAGAGTAGGGCAATAGATTAAATAGGGTACGAGAGGACTTCTTATAACGCCGGTCGTTTCTAGAATGCTTATTATTATTACTATAATATTTATTTTCCGAATTACTTAATTAATTTAAATTAGAATTGTCGTTAAATAAGTCGGGGTTATTTATACCGGCTACTTAGCTATTATTATTTCCTTTACTACTATTGTTAGCCCTATTACCGAGGATATTATTAATTTAAAAAGTCTTATGTATTTTATTAGTAGGCTAATTCTTAATTTTAAAGGGGATTTTATTAATAGATTTGTAAATCTCCTACTCGGGGGAAATACGGATACGGTACTTCTAATAGAAATTATTTAATATAGATTTAGTAAATTTATTAGTAAATTTCTATTCCTTGTATTCGATAAAGGTGTATAAAACGGTAAAGTCTTCGGCTATTAACGAGCGTTTTAAGAATTTATTATTCTTTTCCAATTTAATTAATTTATCCTCTACGGTTTAGAATTTTTAACGGGTATAGTCGATATAGAGGTCGGCCGCTTTCTTTTCCTCGTATAAGGGGATTAATTCAATTTTTATTATATTAATATCTTATTCTAATTTATTAACGTATTTTTAAAGTTTGTAGGTCTTGTCCGGTATTATATTCTTACCCAAAACTGTTACGATGCACCAGCTCACGTAGTTCCGTATCGCGTAGTTGGGTACAAATGAAATAAATAACTAAAGTTAAAGAAGGAAAGAGGGAGAGGTTGAAATCTAGGCTCTAGAGTTGTATCCTTATATAGGATAGGCCCAGATTCTGCCAGCCTCGACCGCCTTCCTTATCTAATTTAATAATGTACGTGAATGCGATATGTAGGTCGCGGTGCTAATTGAATGGTCGTGCGGTTAATACCGCCCGTGCAACCAATTAGGGTGCTCGTATCAATGGTACCCGTAGGTCCTGTGGGTCTTATCGATGAGATGAATGGGATGTGGTCTATGGTATTGGATCCTAGTCGTTATACTACCCTCCCCCTTGGGTTGAGGTTTAGCCCTAGAGCCTTAAGAATGAAAAGAAAAATTTTAATATAAATATAATTCGAATATTTTTTCTAACGTCCTTCCTACTTCTTCTTTATTATTGTTCTTTTCCTTAAACCGATTCGTGATCCTTCTATTGGTGTATCGTTGTCGTTATAGTTTGATTTGTTGCCCGCTAGTTATTATACTAGTCGTTTGGGGGGTTTTGGTATTGTAGGGTTTGCGTTGTAATACTCCTTTAGGAGTTTTGTAGAATTAGTAAAATTGCTTGCCGGTTAGAATTTTGGATCGGGGTCCCAATCCTTTTATTTTATTTGGTATTCTAACTTTCCCTTAGTAACTTTCGAGGAGATTATTTTTAAGATTTCCTATTCTTCTTAATCCCCGATTAATTTGTTAATTAGGTTATTATTACTTTGGCTAAGTATTGGGTTGTTAGTATATTTTTTTAGACGGTTAGTGTAATAGATGGTAGTTCTTTTCTATTTTTTAAAGACTTTTAATTCGTAAGAATATTTTTTTATAGCCTTAATTTAGTAAGGGATATATGTTTGTCGCTAATTAAGTTTATTATTAGGTCGATTTGTAATTTATCTTTTTTTAATAATGAAAATACGGTTTTTAACGTTGAAGTTTGGTTCTTTCCTGTGTTTATTTGTTTAAATAGTTTGTTGTTACTAGGTTTTATTAATAGTGTAATGTATAATTATATAGAAAGTTTTTAGTCGATCGATTAATTAATAGGCTTCTTATTGGTTGATTTTAGTTTTGGGAGGTTTTGGTTTAACGCGGTCTTTTTAATTTAGTATATTAAGTATAGGGAAACCTATAATAATTTCTTTAAGGGATAGGTTGTTTAGATTATTGTAGGGTAGGTTTATTTAGGTTATATTTAACGCTAGAATAAATTCTAATTAATTGTTTTAGTTATAGTTAATATAGGGTTTTAACTGTTAATTGATATATTAGTATAAATTTTTAATTTAGTTAGTAATTTGTGAGTGGCCGGATATAGTTAGTTTCTATTTAACGTTTAGTAAGGAGGTTGCTTCCTATATTATTTATAATACGAATTGGGGGCCTTTATTGCTAATTATTTTATTAGGAAGGCCGAAGATTCGATATAGGCCTTAGTAGTATAAAATAGCGGTATTTTTAGTAGTAATTATATTTTTGTAAGGGATATTCTAATTTACTTTGGTAAATCGGTTTATAATGATTATTAGTATATTATAACCGTATTTGTTTCTAGGTATTGATTTGAAATTGATTATTAGAGATTTTTATATTCGGTAATCTTCTTTTAGAGGAATTGAGTATATTAATTTAGGCGTTTTGTTTTTGGGCGCTTTTGATGTTTTATATGTTTAATAATTAGTAATGTAACGGTCTATATTAGTAGCCAACCCTATTTATTAATATTATTTATAAATTATTTATTTAGTTTTATTTTTACTTGGGTGTATTGAAGTAACCGGATAGTAAGTTGCTTTAATGAGTTTGGTTTGTAGATTGCTGTTTTCCGGGACTATTAGTTTATAATTTTTAGTTAGTAAGTTATCCTTAATAATAAAGGGTAAGCTTATTTATTTCGCCTTTTTTTTATAGATCGATAATAATTTTATAAATTGGTTGGTTTGGATTATTTTGTTAATTAAATTGTAGTTGATTTCTAATTCGGCGATTTCTACGTTAATTGATTTATTTTCCCCTTCCGAATTAGTTGGTATATCCGTTAGTTTATTATTAGCGAAGGTAAAGAATTTGTTATCGGTGGGTTTGAATATTTGTAAAGTAAATTAGTCTTCTTTCTTATTTTTAATGGTTTTTAAATCTTTTAGTTTACGAGATAATGTATTGGCGGTAATATTTTCCTTATTAGGGTAATAGGTTATCCGGAATTGGTATTTTAATAGGGTTTCGGATTATTAAATTTATTGGCTATTTAATACCCTCTTCGTATTAAAGTATTTAAGTACTTAGTAATTTGTGAATATTATAAAGGGTTTAGTACCTTTTAGTTCGGGTTGTTATTATTTAATACCCTTTATTATGGTTATTAATTCTTTATTATAAATAAGGTAGTTGAGCTTTGCTAAGTTTATAGTCTTTGAGTAGAATGTGATTAGGTGTTAGTCGCTGTTTTTTTATAGTTGGTTTATTACGCCCGCGTAGATTCTATTATTGGTATCCGTTTCGATTTGTATTTCCCTTTCGTAGTCGAAGTAGTATAGGATAGGGGCGTTAAGAAGATTCCTCTTTAAAGTGTTAAATGTTTTTTTGTAACGGTTGTCCTATTTGAAGGTTAAATCCTTCTTTATTAGGTTCGTTAATAGTTTCGTTATCCGATTGAAGTTTTTAATAAATTTCCGGTAGAAATTATAGAACTTTAGGAAAGTTTGTACGTTTTTTATAGTAATTAGTTCCTTTTATTCTTTTACAGCTATTATTTTTTCTGGGTTTATTGTAATACCGTCGGTATTAATAATGAAATTTAAGAATTTGGTTTTAGTTATATTAAATTTATATTTTTTAATATCGGTTTGTAGCCCTACTTCCTTAAGACGTTATAATACTATATTAATATATTTATTATAGTCTTTTTAATTATCGGAATAGATTAGGATATTGTTGATATAGGCGTTGTAGAAGTTGTCGAGGTAGTTTATTAAAATTTTATTGATAAATTTTTAAAACGATGAAAGTTTTCTGGTAAGGCCGAAGGGTAATACTTTGTATTTATACGTTTTATATTATATTCGGAACGTTATTAAATCCTTATAATTTAGGTGTATTTGAATACGATAGAATATTTATTGGATATTAATTTTAGTAAAGATTTTTATTTAGTTAATTTGCGCTAGTGTTTTATTAATGAGGGGTAATAGGTACCGATCCTTCTTTAATAGGGCGTTGAGCTTTCGATAATTTATGTAGAAATGTAGATTTTTATTAGCTTTTAGTACGAATAATACGGGCGTTGCCTATAGTATTGAATTGGCTTCGATGAATCCCTTTTGGAGATTATTGGTAATATATTGCTTATATTCTTCTAATTCTTCGAGCGTTATTTTGTATAAGGAGTTATAATTGAGATTTTGGGGGGATTTGTTTTCTTTGAGTTTAATTTTGTAGTTGATTTTTTTTTTAAGTTTTGGGAGCGTATCGGAATCTTTCTTATTGAAAACGTTAATACGGTTCTAATACTTTTTTAGAAATTTTTCTATTACTAATTATTTATATTCTTCTTTATCTTTTAGTAGTAATTTAAATTGTTTTATTTCGATAATACTGTTGATTTCGTAGAGATTAGTTTCTTTAAGGATTTTTCTACGCTTGGCGTAGAAATTTATAATTATGGCGTTTATTAGGGTATAGTCTTTAGGGCGTTGCTTAGTCTAATTAAAAGTTCGTTTTAAGCGATACGGACTTTAAATATTGTAGTAAGAGTATAGATCTTTACTTTGTTTGTACGAATTTCGAATTATTTTTAGTTCTATAATTTTTATTTCCGAAGTATATTCGTATTTAATATTGTTAAAGAGTTCTTATTTTATTTGGTTGATGTCGGTTAACGTTAGGGGGTTTCTTCGGTCGCGATGTTTGGCCGTATAGATGCCCTTTGGTTTTTAGTTGGTATTGGGGATTTTTTTGGGGGTTTCGGTATATTTCCTTCCTTGAATTTCCTCCTTTGTGGCCGGTGGGAGCTCTTGCCTTTGCTTTTCTAATTTAGTAATGGTTTCCTTTATTATTTTTGCTTTAGCCTTATTTTGTTTCTTTGCTTCTTCCGTTTTGATTTGTAGCTTTATAATGGCGGTATTTAATTCCTTTGCTTCCGCTTTTGCTTTTTACTCCTTTTGTAGTAAATAAATTTGGGATAAGGTATTATCGGTTCGTCGTTTATCCTTTATAGCTATAAGACGTTCCCTACGCTTTATGTCTTCTTGGAAAGAGGGGTTTTAAAATAATTTGGGTCGCTTGTTAATATCGATGTTTTTGTTTAGCGGTGCTTTTAGTAGTTCTTTTGGGAAGATTAGTTGGTTGTTACTATAATTAGGTAGGATTTTGTTTTCGTTCAACTATAGTTTCCTTAATATTATATCCTTTAATATTATTGGTAGAATAATTATTTATTAATTAAGGAATTTGTAGCTTTATATTCGGAAGGTAGTTTTTATAGTTTGAAAAATAATGTTAAATTTAATATTTTTGTAAGGCCGAACGTATTTTAGTTAGAAATTAGTTTTATTATTAAATTTTAAATATTTAGTTAATTTATTAACGAATTTTTAATTTAGTAATATATAAGTATTTGTTCTTGTATCGATAAGTGCGTCGAAGGTAGAGATAGATAATTTATTGTAAGTTACGTTATATTTAATGGTAAAAGGCGGGCCCTTTCCTAAATAATTTCGTAAATTAAATTTGTTTATATTATCCGTTTTTCTTATTAATATATATATTGATATTTCGTTTAGATAGAAAATTAATTTCTTTAAGCGTTTTAGTTTTTCGAATTTGTATCCTCTTTAACGATAGTTTTAGTTTCGTAGCTGTTATTGTCTTTATTATCGTCTTCGTTCAATTCGATTTTTTTATTAGGGAATTTAGTGTATATAGTGTGGATTTTAGCGTTATAGGTTTTGAAGAGCTTTTTACGACGAGGGTAGGTAGGTGCTATATAATTAGGCTTATAATAAATAAAGTATTTTCCCTTTTATTATAATTTATGGGTTTCCTCCTTAGACGGTTTCTTGTATAAGAAGGATGAATTGGGTAGACGGTTATGAGGGGGACCGAAAGTGGTATTTTTAAATAGCTTTTTGAAATTACCGAGGGCCTTGTTTGCGGATACCTTCTTATTTTTGTTGTTAGGTTAATTTATATAAAAGTTTTCGTTAAGGTTTTAGAGGAGTTCGATATAGGCGTTATAGGTATAGTTAATATAGTAATTGGCTTCGGTGTAATTGCGAAGCCGGGTAGTGATTTTGCGGCGGAGTTTAATTTTCTATTAGGAATTAGGGATGCTATAATAATTAGTTAGATGAGTGAAGGCTATTTTGAAGTTGTGGAAGCGGTTTAAATAATATATTACTAGATTTTCGTACTCTTTGCGGGCCTTTTCGTCGGTATTGAAATTATAGTAATTTAATTATAAGTAGTTTATAAGGTCTTCGACGGTATTAAAGTGTAATTTGCCGGCGTTAGGACGAATAAAAGGGTAGAGATTTTTTGATATTTATTTAGAAAGTTTGGAAATAATTTTTTTAAAGGCGGTTTTGTCGTTAGCGAAGTGATTAGTATTTGTATAAAGGCGGTTAGTTATTTGGAAGTACTATATATCGAATTCGAGCTTATCGTCTTTATTATTAGAGAAAGTAGGGATATTTATTTTAGTTGTTTTGCTACGATAACGATTTCCTTCGAAAGAAATAGTATTGAACGGAGTATTGCTTTTTTTACGATGGGAGCGTTTATTGTTATTACGAGGGATTTGATGCGGGTTACGATTGTTATTATTGTTATTATTATTGGTTGGTTTATTGTTACCGTCGTTGTTAGGGTTGCCGCTATTAGTTCTAAAATGGTATGAGGTAGGTTTAGAAGGGGTGCGTCGATCCTTATTATAGTGATTATTATTAGGGGTTTTAGAAGGGCGACGGTCGGGAGTTTTACGATGAATAATATTAATTATAGGGATAAAGTTGGAAGAGTATTCGATAGATTCGATAAAGGTAATTTTCTCTTTGGGTTTGGATTTAGTTGGTTTAGTGGTTTTAGGTTTAGTAGCGGCTAGTTCCTTCGTGCTTATGTTGGCGACGTTTAATAGCCGATTTAAATTGTCGATTTGGGTTTATAAATACGAGACTTTGAAATTGTATTATCCTTATATAATTTTGAGGTCTTCGATATAGTCCTTCTTAATACCTTTTATTTGGTTACGGGTACGAGCTTCTATAGTTAGTATTGATATTTTATAAGCTTTGGTAATTATATCGATTGTATCGTTGGTTTTCTTACTTTATTTATTATATTCGTAACGGAAATTGTCGTTTTTAATTTAGAGGTTGTAGACCTTCTTACTTAGATCGTTTTTGTTTGCGTCGGCCGCCGTTAATTGTTATTCTAGGTCGATTAGCCGGTTGGTTAATTCTAATTCGTTATTGCTAGCGCCTGAACGGTTATCGATATTAGCCTAATATTCTTTGGTTTTCTAGGCGAAGTATATAATTTACTTATTTATTTTAATAATAGTTTTATAAGTATGGCGAAGCGTGCGTATTACGTTTTTAATAATACCGATAAAGGCTTCCAATGTATAAATTTTAGTACTAATTTTTCCCTATATAGTATTGGGGTTTTGGTTGATTAGAGTTAGAAATTCTTGGAAGGTTAGGGGGCTATTTTAATTTCGGATAGTTAATGAAGATTAGCTTTATTGGGTAATAGGCTAAAAGTTAATAACGTAGTTTCCTTTATTATTTTTATTGTTATTGTTAATAAAATTAGTACGGTTGGTACTATTTATAATGATTTTGTTTATTTTTAATACGTAGTAGCGTATTTTTATTAATGGGTGAAGGTTATTTATATAGAGGGTAAAGTTATCGGTTAAATTTTCTTATAGTTATTAGTTATTATTTATTAGGTGAGTAATTGAAGGGGATGGGGATTTGGCCGATAGGTCGATTATTTTGTTGTTGAGTTCTTTGGCGTCGATAGAGATGCGGCGTATTTGGGAGTTTTAGGCTATAATATTATTGCGGCGAGTATTAGAAATCTGGTCGAGATTATTATAATTTAGATGAATCCGGCGATGGGCGACTTCGTTATCGGCATACTATTTATAAGGAGGTACGTATTTGCGGACTGTGTTGGGATTGGGGTTTATAGTTTTATTGTTGTTGGGGTTTAGAGGCGAATTAACCTTAGGGGTAAATTTTATATTTCGTTTAAATTGTATAGCGAATTTTGAGGGGGTTTTTTTCGAGGCGTCGAAGAGGAATGGTTTTCCTTTAGGTTATTTGTTAAGGGTATGACGTTTCTTGGAAGGGGATGGGGTAGAGGTATTGACCGATTCTTCGAACGAATTTTCGTCGGCTTTAATATAGAAGGAAGTATCTTCGTTATCCTCGTTTTCCTAGTTAGTATTATCTTGCTATTCGTTATTATAATTATTATTATCGTAATTAGCGGTATGGGGTTGTTCGGTTTGTTGTTTGTTGTTGGGGATGAGAGGGCGGCCCGAAGGCGCGTTTTGGGCGGGATTAGTTATAATAGTTAACTTTCGTTATAATTGGTAGGGGAATATTGGGTTTAATAGATATTAGGTTTAATAATAGGTTTACGATGTCGGCGAGGCGACGTTTTCGGGTTCGGAAGTCGATGAGGCGATTTATCGGGTTTTTGGGTTTAAGTTAGGATATTGTAATGCTTTTTTAGACGGATGTGGTGAGTTTTAGTTAAGTGTTACGATGTATTAGCTTACGTAGTTCTGTATTGCATAGTTAGGTATAAATAAAATAAATAATTAAAGTTAAAAAAGGAAAGAGGGAGAGGTTGAGATTTGGGCTTTGGAGTTGTATCTTTATATGGGATGGGCTTAGATTTTGCTAGCCTCGACCGCCTTCCTTATTTAATTTAATAATGTACGTGAATGCGATATATAGGTCGCGGTACTAATTGAATGGTCGTACGGTCAATGCCGCCCGTACAACTAATTAGGGTGCTCGTATTAATGGTACTGGTGGGTCCTGTGGGTCTTGTCGATGAGACGAATGGGATGTGGTCTATGGCACTGGATCCCAGTCGTTACAAAAACTAGGGGGTTAGCCTTAGCTTTGACTTAAATTTTTATAATATTAAATTAAATTACTAGGGTATTAATTTTACCCTTGAAATAGGCAATTTTTATTTAATTCGTAGTTCGCTCAATATTTAAACCGTTTATATATACTTTAGTAGCCTTATTAATATAGAAATTATAATTTACAACTATTTCTAATAGGGATTCGTCGTAGGAATTATAATATTATTTAACCTTCTTATATTCCTTATATAATTCGTCTTCTAATAGTCGATAAATAATTTCTATATTAGCGAAGCGCTTCTATAGGTCGACTTCTCTATAAGAAGCCGCCGTAGCTATATTGCGTTTATCTTTAATATAGGCGATAGTAGTATTTTACTCCTTTATTTTCTAAATAAAGTAGATAATGAAGGAGTATATTTTATAGACTATAGCGTTTATATAACTTATTATCTCCACTAAGTCGTTAATTAATATATAGAAAATCTATAAGGAAATAAAGCGGACGCGGATCTCGTTTTATATTGTAGTAGGGTCCTAATTGTACGTATTTGTAAATTATACGGATATTATTATACCCTTCTAAATACTTAAGACTATAGACTTCTAGCCGTCTTTAATAACCGGTTAGAAGTAGATATAATTGAAATTATAACGATTCTTAAAATTATTAGTTATATAATTAGTTCGGTCGATTATATCGCCTATTAAATCGTCGAAGAATAGGGTAAAGCGCTTACTACTAATTTTGGGGATAATATTGGCCTAATAGAAATTATATATTTATTATAGCGTAAGACCGGCGAAGTCTTCGGCTTTAAGATTAATTTTATCCTCTAAAATAATTAGGACTATTTTATTAAATTCGTAAGTATTGAAGGATATACGTTTAACGGATAATAAATTTATGGGTATATTATTTTTAATATTATAGAAGGATTTAATACTAAAATATATTTTATAGTAGTATAGAAGTTAAGAATTGTTAAAAGGGCCTTCCTTCGTTATTTTATTCTTAAAAGGGAGAGGGCGATTCGAAGTACTTTATTAGGGGGTAATACGTTTACGCAAAGTAAATAAATTGTAGGTCGTAGAGGAATTAGGAGAGTTAGGGTCGTAGTCGCCGAAAGTGGGCGATAGAGGTTAATAGTTAGGAATAATTTCTATTAGGGGTAAAGTAGGGTATACGATAGAGGGAGAGGGGAATTCTCCTAATTCGGTTTTATAGTCGACGTTGTTGTTACGAAGGGTGTGGCTTTCAATCGTCGGATTGCCCTCGGGCTAACTACTAGGATTGGTTATTATATCGGGGTTCGAATTCGAGACTTTTAAACGAAGTTATAATAAATATAGTTTTCGAAGTAGGATCTTCTTATATCGGGTACGCGCTACAATTTCAAGTCGTAACTCGGGTTCTCGCAATTCGAATAATCGATTATAGTAATTTCGAATATTTACGGGTTCTCGTCGCTAGCAATACGCAATCGTATTACGACTTTGGGTATTGGGTAGTTTAGAATATTATAGTTACCGTCCCCGGTTGTATAATATTAATAGCTTTAATTTTATATAAAGGCGTATACAATTATAAGAGAAAGCTAGCTCAAGGAAATTGTAGTATAAATTAATATAAAATTAAAGCTAAAGAGAGAAAGGGGAAAAGTACAAAGGTGAGCTGGCTGCGCGAGGTTTTGTAGTGTGCGCGCGCCAAGCCTTATTAGGTCCGTGCGGGGCGTGCCGCGAAGGCGGCGCGCCGCTACGCAACTGACCCCGTACAACCTCTAGGCAGTTATAGCTCTGGGCTATAACAATTTGTTTACCCTACTATAATTAGAGTAATTCTAATTCGTATAAATACCCTTTTATCGCCTTAATTCGGTATAGGATGTAAATTAATAGGTAATCTAATTTGTCGTTAGGCCTATTAGTAGATTAATCCTTTTTAATAATAAATACTCGGTCCCCTACTCCGAAGTTTGGTTTACGGCGGTATCGATTCGTTTAGATGGTTTGCTATTCCTATATTTTATTAATTACCTGTAAAGTAAATTCCTTTAATTCTTATAGCCTTTTTACGGCTATTTGGGCCTTGGTACGATTTAAATGTTCCTTTACGGGTAAATTTATTAGGCGAGTCCGACTTTATTAATCGAAGGAAGTAGGTATTAGATATCCTAAAACTATTTTATACGGTGAGAGTCTTGCGAGATTTTCGTACGGTAAGGTTATTTAGGCGGCGTTTAGAATTAGTAGCGTAGTTAATTAGTCGTTCTAATTATAATTTACGAATAGTTTAAACGTTAGTCGAAATATTAGTTTATAACTTCCGCCTAATTTGCCGTTTATAAATAGCTTAAACTATTAAACTTTTAAGTAATACTTAATAGTTTTACTAATTCCTATATAAAAAATAATACGAATTAAGGACTTCGGTTATTAATAACTTCGTTAAAGTAGTTAAATACCCGATAAGGATTATAATAGTATATTTTTACTATTTATTTAGCTATAATAATACTTTTATAGGGTATATATTATAATATTTTCGAGAAGCGATCTATTATTACGAATATATTATTGTAACCCTTTTTATTTATTAGTATTGATTTAAAGTCTATTATAATATTTCGCTATAATTAGCCGTCGGTAATTAGGATTGAGTGTAATTTGCCGGGGGTCTTATTACGGGGGTGTTTTAATAATTTATAGGCCTAATAATTCGCTATAAACCGGTTAACGTTTGAAGTTATAATTAACTACTAATATTACTTTTAGACTAATTTCTTTATTTTCGCTTTCCCTAGGTATAATATAAATATTTGTAAATAGATATCCTTAATTAAATAAATCTAAATATTTTTATCTTCGGGTATTATTAATTTCCCCTTATAGTATAATAAATTATTTTCTAATATAAGAGACGTATTTAGCTATTTAGCTTTCTCTTTATATACTGATAAGGATTCGGCCCTCTTATTTAATAAAAGGATTCGATTTATTAAAGCGGTATTAGAGAATTTTACCGGTTTTCTAAAGAGTTTTACTGGTTCGGTATCGTCTTCCTTTAGAATTCCTTCTATTAGCGCTAATATTATAGGTATAGCCGTTTTATTAATAGTAATAGAATTAGTAGTAAGAATTATATATAGTTCTATTGTATTAGTATTTTCTTTATTGAAACGCCCACCTTCCACCGTGGAGGAGCTTCGGGCTGGGCCCACCAAAGGTGCCATGGAAATCCACACCAAAGGTCGTGGTCCGTAGGCCCACCGAAGCGCCGAAACTGGAAGGAGCGGCGATTTCTATCTATCCGGGCCCAATGTGCAGAAAATTCCACGTGCCGCACGGACCACCCCTAGCCCAAAAAGGAAATTGTGTCGTCATCAAGACACGGTGTCAATAGTAGCGACAAAAAATTTGCCAAATATGCCTTTGCATTAACACCTTTCCTAAACCAGGAGATGCATCCTCGTGCACTCAATTCCAAAATGACCGCCTTCTTTTTCTCATCATTTTGATACCTCTTGCAGCCTGTCCAGTGCGCTGGTTGTTGAGAAAAGTCAAAAAGAGTCATTTTTATCGAAATGCGACCGTAGTTCCAAATGCGACCGTCGCTGCAAATGACCAAGTCCCCAAAACGACCAAGTTAAATTGTTAAGGAGATAAGAAGATTGGAGTCGATAAGAAGATTGGAGGCGATAAGAATTTTGGTAAAAATTTCAAAAATGACCGAGTCTTTTAAATAACCAATAACCCTAACCCTAAAAATAAAAAGGGTACCAAAATGATAAGGAAGAAATGGTGGTCATTTTGCACCCGGCTAGAAGTTAATCCGGCCTTTGGTTGAGGAGTAATTTTGATTTTAAAAAAATTTGACGAATGAGTCTTTAAGAATTAAAATCAATTTTTTTGGGGAAAAAAAAAAATAAAAAATAAAATAAAAATAGAAACAAAAATAAAAATAAAAATAAAAATAAAAATAAAAATAAAAATAAAAATAAAAATAAAAATAAAAATAAAAATAAAAATAAAAATAAAAATAAAAATAAAAATAAAAGGTGGAAGGAATAATAGGCGTTTCACTGTCTTCCTCGGGCAATAACCTAGCTCCGCCCAAGGGAATACTATTTTTATTTATAAAGATTAAATAACCCTCTTCGTTCGGTTTTAATAAGCGAAGCGTATACTAGTCTTCTTTTTTAACTTTAATAGTCTTAAAGTCCTCTAATTTCTTCAATAGTGCATTTATTATAATATTCTCTTTATCCGGTCGATAAATTATACGGAATTAATATTCTAATAGGGTTTCGGATTAATATACTTATTGCTTACTAAATACCTATTTATTTTTAAAATATTTTAAGGCTTAGTAGTCGGTAATAATAGTGAAAGGGTTAACTCCATTTAATTTTGGGCGCTATTAATTAATAGCCTTTATAATTATTAAAAGTTCTTTATTATAAATAGGGTAATTGAATTCGGTAGTCGCTATAATTTCCGAATAAAATATTACTAGGTATTATTCTCTATCCTCTTACTTCTAATTTATTATTCCTATATATATACTATTCGAAGTATTTATTGCTAATTTAATTTCCCGGTCGTGGTTGAAGTAATATAGTACTAGAATAGTTAATAGGGTATTCTTTAATTAATCGAAGGCCTTTTAATATCTTTTGGACTATTAGAATAGGAAGTCCTTTTTAATTAAATTAGTAAGAAGTTAGGCAACGTAATTAAAGTCGCGGATGAATTTCTAGTAGAAGTTATAAAACTTTAAGAAGGCTTGGATGTTTTTTATGAAGGTTGGTTATTTCTAGTCCTTTACCGCCGAAATTTCCTCCAGATTAATAGATATCCTATTTATGCTAATAATAAATTTCAGGAATTTAGTTTTAGTAATCCCAAATTTATATTTTTTAATATTGGTTTATAAGCCCGCTTCCTTTAAACGGTTTAAAATTTTGCGGATATATTTATCGTAATCGTTTATATTCTCCGAGTAGATAAAAATATTATCGATATAAATACTATAGAATACGTTTAAATAGTTTACTAATATATTATTAATAAATTATTAAAATAATAATAGATTACTGGTTAGTTCGAAGGGTAGGATTTTATATTTATATATATTGTATTGCGTACGGAAAGTTGTTAAATCTTTATAGTCCGGGTATATTTATATATAATAGAACGCTTACTTAATGTTGATTTTAGTAACAATTTTGATTTAACTAATATAGGCCAAAATTTTATCGATAAGGGGAAGGGGGTAATAGTCCTTCTTTAATAATGTATTAAATTTAGAGTAATCTATATAAAATTATAGCCCTCTATTAGCTTTTAATACGAATAATATTAGTACGGCCTAAGGCGTTAAATTAATTTTAATGAATCCTTTTTAAAGGTTTTCAATAATATACTTATTGTTACGATGCACCAGCTCATGTAGTTCCGTATCGCGTAGTTGGGTACAAATGAAATAAATAATTAAAGTTAAAGAAGGAAAGAGGGAGAGGTTGAGATCTAGGCTCTAGAGTTGCATCCTTATATAGGATAGGCCCAAATTCTACCAGCCTCGACCGCCTTCTTTATTTAATTTAATAATATACGTAAATACGATATATAGGTTGCAATATTAATTGAATAGTCGTACGGTTAATGCCGCCTGTATAACTAATTAGGGTATTCGTATTAATAGTACCGGTAGGTCCTGTAGGTCTTATTAATAAGACGAATAGGATGTAGTCTATAGTATTGGATCCTAGTCGTTATACTACCCTCCCCCCTGGGTTAAGGCTCAACCCCAAAACCTTAAGAATAAAAAAAATTTTAATACAAATATAATTCGAATACTTCCTCTAATGTCCTTCTTACTTCTTCCTTACTATCGCTCTCCTCCTTAAACCGATTCGTAATCCTTCTGCTAGTGTATCGTTATCGTTATAATCTAATTTATCGCCCGTTAGCCACTATATCAATCGTTTGGGGGGTCCTAGTATTGTAGGGTTCGCGTCGTAATACTCCTTTAAGAGTTCTATAAAATTAGTAAAGTTATTCGCCGGCTAAAACTCTAGATCGGGGTTTTAACCTTTCTATTCTACCTAGTATTCCAACTTTCCTTTAGTAACCTTTAAAGAGATTATTTTCAAAACTTCCTATTCCTTTTAATCCTTGATCAGTTCGCTAATTGGGTTATCGTTACCTTAATTAGGTATTGGGTTATCGGCGTACTTCTTTAAACGGTTAGTGTAATAAACGGTAATTCCCTTCTATCCTTTAGGGACTTTTAGTTCGTAAGAATAACTTTTTATAGTTTTGATTTAATAAGGGATATGTATTTATTGCTAATTAAATTTATTATTAGGTCGATTTATAATCTATTTTTTCTTAATAATGAAAACGTAGTTTCTAACGTTGAAGTTTAGTTCCCTCCTATATTTATTCGCTTAAATAATTTACTATTATTGGGCTTTATTAATAGTGTAACGTATAATTATATAGAAAATCTTCAATCGATTAATTAATTGATAGGCTTCCTATTGGTTAATTTTAGTCTTAGGAGGCTTTAGTTTAATGCGGTTTTCCTAGTCTAATACGCTAGGTATAGGGAAACCTATAATAATTTCTCTAGGGGATAGGCCGTTTAAATTATTGTAGGGTAGATTTATTTGGGCTACGTTTAACGTTAGAATAAATTCTAACTAATTGTCTTAATTGTAATTAATATAGGGTTTCAATTATTAATCGATATACTGGTATAGATTCTCAATTTAGCTAGTAGTTTGTAAGTAGCCGGACGTAGCTAGCTTCTATTTAATATTTAGTAAGGAGGTTACTTTTTATATTATTTATAATACGAATTAGGGGCCCTTATTACTAATTACTTCGTTGGGAAGGCCGAAGATTCGATATAGGCCTCGGTAATACAAAATAGTAGTATTTTTAGTAGTAACCGTATTTTTATAAGGGATACTCTAGTTTGCCTTAGTAAATCGGTCTATAATAACTATTAGTATATTATAACCGTATTTGTCCTTGGGTATTAATTTGAAATCAATTATTAGGGACTTCTATATTTGGTAATCCTCCTTTAGAGGAATCGAATATATTAATCCAAGCGTTTTATCCCTAGGCGCTTTTAATACTTTGTACGTCTAATAATTAGCGATATAACGGTTTACGTTAATGGCCAATCCTACCTACTAATATTATTTATAAACTATTCGTTTAATTTTATTTCTACCCGGGTATATTAAAATAACCGGATAGTAAGCTACTTCGATGAGCCTAGTTCGTAGATTACCGTCTTCCGGGACTACCAATTTATAATTTTTAGTCAATAGACTATTTTTAATAATAAAGGGTAAGCTTTTCTATTTCGCCTTTTTTTTATAGATCGATAATGATTCTATAAATCGGTTGGCTTGGATTATTTCGTTAATTAAATCGTAGCTAATCTCTGATTCGGCGATTTCTACGTTAATTGATTTATCCTCCCCCTCCGAATTAATTAGTATATCCGTTGGTTTATTGCTAATAAAGGTAAAGAATCCGTTATCGGCGGGTTTGAGTATTCGTAAGGTAAATTAGTCTTCCTTCTTATTTTTAACGGTCTTTAAGTCTTTTAACTTACGAGATAGTATATTGGTGGCAACGTTTTCCTTACCGGGGCGATAGGTTATCCGGAATTGGTATTTTGATAGGGTTTCGGACTATTGAATTTATCGGCTATTTAATATCCTCTTCGTACTAAAGTATTCGAATATTTAATAATTTATAAATATTGTAAAGGGTTTAGTACCTTTTAATTCGGGTCGCTACTATTCAATACCTTTTATTATAACTATTAATTCCTTATTGTAGATAAGGTAATTAAATTTTATTAAATTTATAGTCTTCGAATAGAATATAACCGGATGTTAATTGCCGTCGTTTTAGAGTTGATTTATTACGCCGGCGTAAACTCTATTATTGGTATTTGTTTCGATTCGTATTTCCCTCTCGTAATTGAAGTAATATAAAACGGGCGCGCTAAGGAGGCTCCTTTTTAAAGTGTCGAACGCTTCTTTATAATAGTTGTCCTATTTGAAGGTTAAGTCCTTCTTCGTTAAATTCGTTAGTAATTTTATTATCTGGTTAAAGTTTTTAATAAATTTCCGATAGAAATTGTAAAACCCTAGGAAGGTTTGTACGCTTTTTATAATAGTTGGCTCCTTCTATTCCTTTACGGCCGCTACCTTCTCTAGGTCTACCGTAATACCGTCGGTACTAATAATAAAGCTTAAGAATTTAATTTTAGTTATATTGAATTTGTACTTCTTAATATCGGCTTATAGCCCCGCTTCTTCGAAACGTTATAATACTATATCGATATATTTATTGTAGTCTTCCTAGTTATTGGAATAAATTAAAATATTGTCGATATAAGCGTTGCAAAAATTGTCGAAGTAGTTTATTAGGACTTCGTTAATAAACCTTTAGAATAATAAAGGTCTTTTTATAAGGCCGAAGGGTAATACCTTATATTTGTATACTTTATATTGTATTCGGAACGTTATTAAATTTTTGTAATTTAGGTATATTCGAATATAATAGAACGTTTATTGGATATTTATTTTAATAAAGATTTTTATTTAGTTAATTCGTACTAACGTTTTGTTAATAAGAGGTAAGGGATATCGATCCTTTTTTAATAAGGCGTTAAATTTACGGTAGTTTACGTAGAAACGTAAATTTCTATTAGTTTTGGGTACGAATAATACGGGCGCTGCCTACGGTATTAAATTAGCTTCGATAAATCCCTTTTGGAAATTATTAGTAATATACTACCTATATTCTTTTAATTCCTCGAGCGTTATTTTATATAAAGAGTTATAACCGAGATTTTGGGGGGATTTGCCCTCTTCGAGCTCGATTTTGTAATTAATTTTATCCTTTAGTTTTAGTAGCGTATTAGAATCCTTTTTATTAAAGACGTTAATATAGTTCTAGTACTTCTTTAGGAGTTTCTTTATTATTAATTGCCTATATTCTTCTTTATCTTTTGGTAATAACCTAGTTTACTTTGCTTCGATAATGCTGTTAATTTCGTAGAGATTGGTTTCTTCGATAGTTTCTCCTCGTTTAGCGTAAAAGTCTATAGTTACGGCGCTTACTAGGGTATAGTCCCGGGGGCGCTATTTAGTTTAGTCGAAGGCCCGTTTTATACGGTATAGTCCTTAAGTATCGTAGTAAGGGTATAGATCTTTATTTTATTTATATAAGTTTCGAATTATTTCTAATTCTATAATTTCCGTTTCCGAAGTATATTCGTATTTAATATTATTAAAGAATTCCTATTCTATTTAATTAATATTTATTAATGCTAGAGGATTTCCGTAGTCGTAATATTTGGTTATATAGATATTCTTTAGCTTCTAATTAGTATTAGGGATTCTTTTAGGGGTTTTAGTATACCTCCTTCTTTAGATCTCCTTTTCGGTTGCCGATAGAAGCTCCTACTTCTATTTTTCTAGCTTAGCGATCGTTTCTTTTATTGCTTTTACTTCGGCCTTATTCCGCTTTTTTGCCTCCTCCGTTTTAGTTTATAGTTCCTTAATAGTAATATCTAATTTTTTAATTTCTTCTTCCGTTTCTTACTTAGGTGAATGGATTTGTGATAAGGTACCGTCCGTTCGTCTTTTATCCTTTATATTTATAAGATACTCTCTTCGTTTTATATTTTCTTGAAAGGAAGGGTCTTAAAGTAGTTTCGGTCGCTTATTAATATCGATATTTTTATTTAGTAGTACTTTTAATAAACTTTTTAGGAAAATTAGTTAATTATTACTATAATTGGGTAGGACTTTATTTTCGCTTAATTATAATTTTCTTAATATTATATTTTTTAATATCGCTAGTAGAACGATTATTTATTAATTTAAGAATTTATAGCCTTATACCCGGATGGCCGCCTTTATAGTTTAAAAGATAATATTAAATTTAATATTTTTGTAAGGCCGAACGTATTTTGGTTAGAAGTCGGTCTTACTATTTAATTTTAAGTGTTTAGTTAATTTATTAATGAATTTCTAATTTAGAAGAATATAAGCATCTATTCCTGTATCGATAAGTACGTCGAAAGTAGAAATAGACAATCTATTGTAAGCTATATTATATTTAATAGTAAAAGGCGGGCCTTTTCCTAAATAGTTTCGTAAATTAAACTTATTTATATTATCCGTTTTTCTTATTAATATATATATCGATACCTCGCTTAGACGGGAAATTAATTTCTCTAGGCGTTTTAATTTTTTAAATTCGAATTTAAATCCTTCTCAACGATAATTTTAATTTTGTAGCCGTCGTCGCCCTTATCCTTATTCAATTCGATTTCCTTATTAGGGAGCTTAGCGCGCATAGTGTGGATTTTGGCGTTGTAGGTTTTAAAGAGCTTCTTACGACGAGGGTAGTTAGGAGTTATATAATTGGGCTCGCGATAAATAAAATACTTTCCCTTTTATTGTAATTTACGGGTCTCTTCTTTAAATGGTTTCTTATATAAGAAGGATAACCCGGGTAGGCGGTTACGAGGGGGGCCGAAGGTGGTATTTTTAAATAGCTTTTTAAAATTATTGAGGGCCTTATTTACGGATACCTTCTTATCCTTGTTATTAGGTTGATTTATATAAAAGTTTTCGTTAAGGTTTTAAAGAAGTTCGATGTAGGCGTTATAGGTGCAATTAGTACGGTAGTTAGCTTCGGTGTAATTATAAAGCCGGGTAGTAATTTTGCGGCGGAGTTCCGATTTCTATTAGGAATTAAGAATGCTATAATAGCTAATTAGACGAGTAAAGGTTACTTTGAAGTTGTAGAAGTAATTAAAGTAATGTATTACTAGGTTTTTATATTCCTTACGAGCCTTCTCGTTGGCGTTAAAGTTGTAATAATTCAATTATAAATAATTTATAAAGTCTTCGACCGTATTAATATATAATTTATTGGCATTGGGACGAATAAAAGGGTAGAAGTTCTTTAACGCTTATTTAGAAAGCCTAGAGACGACTTTTCTAAAGGCGGCTTCGTTATCGGCGAAGTAATCGGTATTTGTACGGAAATAATTAGTTATTTAAAAATACTATATATTGAATTTAAGTTTATTGTTTTTACTATTAGAAAAGGTAGGGATATTTATTTTAATTATTTTACTACAACGACGACCTCTTTCGAAAGAGATTATATTAAAAGGGGTACCGTTCTTTTTACGACGGGAATATTTATCGTTATTACGAAGAATACGATGCGGGTCGCGAAGGGGGTCGCGGTCGTTATTATCGTTATTATTATCGGTTAGATCGTCGTTACTATTATCGTTAAGGTCGCTGCTACCGGCTCTAAAATAGTATAAGGTAGGTTTGGAGGGGGCGCGGCGGTTACGGCGATCGCGGCGGTCTTTATTGGGAGTCTTAGAAGGACGACGGTCGTAAGTTTTATAACGAGTAACGTTAATTATAGGGATGAAGTTGGGAGAGTGTTCGATAGATTCGATAAAGGTGATTCTCTTTTTCGGTTTGGATTTAATTGGTTTAGTAGTTTTGGGTTTAGTAGCGGCCATCTCCTTCGTGCCTATATTGGCGACGTTTAGTAATTAATTTAAGTTGTCGATTTGGGTTTGTAAATGTGCGATTTTGAGGTCGTATTGTTTATAAAGGACTTTAAGGTCTTCGATATAGTCCTTTTTAATACTTTTTATTTAATTGTAAGTATAAACCTCGGTAGATAATATCGTTATCTTATAAACTTTAGTAATTATATCGATAGCGCCGTTAGCCTTCTTATTCTACTTATTATATTCGTAACGGAAATTGTCGTTCTTAGTTTAGAAATTATAGACTTTTTTATTTAGATTGTTTTTATCTGCGTCGGCCGCCGCTAATTATTATTTTAAGTCGATTAGTCGGTTAGTTAATTCTAATTCGTCGTCGCTAGCGCCTAAATGGTTATCGATATTGGCCTAGTATTCTTTAGCCTTCTAGGCGAAGTATATTACTTATTTATCTATTTTAATAATAGTTTCGTAAGTGTAGCGGAGTATTTGTACTACATCTTTAATAATACCGATAAAGGCTTCTAACGTATAAGTTTTAATGCTAATTTTTCCCTATATAGTATCGGGGTCTTAGTTAACTAGGGTTAGAAACTTTTAGAAGGTTAGGGGGCTATTCCAATCTCTAATAGCCAACGAAGACTATTTTTATTGAATAATAGGGTGAAAGTTAATAACGCGGTTTCCCTTATCGTTTTTATTATCGTTATTAATAAGATTAGCGTAGTTGGTACCGTTTACGATAATTTCGTTTACCTTTAACGCGTAGTAGCGTACCTCTATTAACGGGTAAAGGTTATTTATATAAAGGGTAAGGTTATTAGTAAGGTTTTAACGTAATTATTAATTATTGTCCGTTAAGTAGGCAATAGAAGGGGATAGGGATTTAGCCGATAGGTCGACTATTTTATCGTTGAATTCCCTAGCGTCGATAGAAATGCGGTATACTTAGGAATTTCGGGCTATAATATTATTGCGGCGGGTATTAGAAACTTAGTCGAGACCGCCCTAGTTCAAACGAATATAGCGATAAGCGACTTCGTTATCGGCGTACTACTTATAAGGGGGTATATATTTGCGGACCGTATTAGGACTAGGGTCTACAATTTTATTATTATTGGGGTTTAAAAGCGAGTTAACTTTAGGAATAAATTTTATACTTCGTTTAAGTCGCGCAATAAATTTTAAAGGAGTCTCTTTCGAAGCGTCGAAGAAGAATATTTCTCCCTTAGGTTATTAGTTAAGAATATAGCGCTTTTTAGAGGGGGATGGGGTAGAAGTATCGACCGATTCTTCGAACGAATTGTTGTCGGTGGGTCCGGCAGGCACTGGCCGGCCAGAATCACATGCTCTGGACCGTGCCCTCTGTGCCCTGCCCAGACCGCACCACATTTCTAGCCTTCCAGACTAGCCAATCTCTCTCCTCTTCTCCATAGCATCATCCATATACTCAATTAACCGTATACACGTTTGCTCTCGTTGTTCGTAATCTCACAGGTTATAAGCCCTCTCTTACCTTCCCTGTAATCGTATCAATTAGTAACTTCATTAAGGCGCTGTAGTACCGGGTCTTAAATTCTCGCGGCCTTAATTTCGCCCGCGACTCAAGCTTACCCGTAGGCTACCCCGCTATATGAAGATTCTCGCGAACACTTATTATTCGATACACCTTTAATTACGTTAATTAACGACAAGTCAAACGACTCAATCCACATTTCTAGAGCAATTAGCGCCCAATCTAGCGATACGCGCTAACCTCTTACTATTTTAATAGATACGCGATACCCTTAATACTATCGCCAATATGTCTCTATCTACGTCGTCTCTCGTCTACCTCGAGGGCAAACGCAACATCGATAACTGGGAGCAAGGACTCGAAGTTGAACTCGACTGCTTTAGCCTCACCGACTATATCTTTAATACTGTTAAGGAGCCCGATGCCGATAAATTAGAGTATAAGGTCTAATTCACCTAGCGTGCTAACGCTATGAAGATTCTGTTGGCTACTCTCAAAGATAAAGCTATTATCACCACCCTTACGATTAACGGTTGGGATAGAAAGAATAAAGACCCTAAGGTCCTTTACGACCTCATTCAATCCTGCATTGCCTGTATTACCAACGAGGCTTGTAGCGAAGTTCTCGCTAAGTTCTTAGCCATTAAGTAAGGCAATTTTAACACTATAGCTTCCTTTCTTACCCGCTACACCCTCCTGCGCAAGCGCGTTCAAAATGCCAAGTTTAACATCGATAACGACTTCGAGGTCACCTTCCTTTTCAACGCCGTAAAGTATAACTACCTTATTAACGCAAAGCATTAGGCAGCCGTTATCGAAGAGAAGGATAAGGACAAGACCCTTACCGTTAGTGGCTTATTAGCCAAGCTTAATAACTTCAGCAATACCGAAACTCGTATAACCAACCTCAACGTCAACATTCAGAAGTCGGCCAATAATAATAAGGATACTAGCTCGTCGGATAAGAAGAAGGACAAGGACAATAAGCGCGTTGATTGTCCCAAGTGCGATAAGAAGATATATCCTACCCAGAAGTATATAGTTTGCGGTTATTACATTGTAGCTAAGGTAGACATCTATTGGTACTATCACCCCGAGAAGGCGCCCGACACTTGGAGGATTAAGAAGGAGGTCATTGCGAAGAAGGCCGCCGCCGCTGGTACTAGCGCTCTAGGCAACAATGCCTCTACTAATTTTATTAACCCTACTACCGCGGCCACCCCTAATATTGTATTACTATATAGAGGTGGAATGTTTATAGCTAGCATTGGTATAGGCTCTGGCAGTATGGATTTTTATTAGAGCCCCTAGTAAACGCGATTCAACGTATTGATAATTAGTCTAGTCAATCAAATCCAGATTCTCAATTATAACTTCAATATATATCTAGTGATTTCGCTAAAGTCCAACAAGCTTAAAGGCAATAATAATAACTAAACGGTCTTTGTGACCTTGTTATTTACAATTCAGGCTATACTTCCAATATCTTTAACCACTTTAAATAGTTTATAGACTTATAGCCACTTCCCTATCCCATTATATATACTATCGGCAACGGAAGTTCGACGTATACCTATTATATAGGTACTATAGAGTTTAGTATGCTAATAATAACTAATATTAACGTTAGGGTTAGGATTAGGAACGTTATCTACAGTCCTTCTACCCTAGCAAATCTATTGACAATAAAGGGTCTTCTTAATAATAGTATAGTGTGGGATATACGTACTAACTAGATTTCAATATATGGCAAGGTTACGATTTAATATAAATAGGTTAATAACCTTCTAATCCTTCTAGTATACGCCTAATAAGATTTCCCTAAAAATACCCGCTATATTATAATAACTTTAATTAATTATTTAATAATATATCGTCGTTTTATATACGTAAGTAGAGACTAAGTTTTTAAAGCCTATGAGGCGGCTAGTATTAAATTAAGTAATATTTAAGATTACTTCTATAAAGTTTGCGTTAAAGTAAAGGCTTATAATGTAATCCCTAAAATTATTAATAAAGTAACGATTTAATTTATAGTATATATCTACGTTAACGTCGTCTCCTATACCCTCCCTGGCTATAAGGGCTATAAGTATATAATCTATTTTATCTGCGAAGTAATTGGATTTTACTGGGCTAAGTTCATAGTTAATAAAGGAGATACTTTTATTCAAATTAAGGAATTCAAAAAGTAGGCTAAATTTTAAAGCGGCCTTAAAATTAGGGTATTCGGTCTTAATAGTAGCCTAGAGTTTGGCTTTAGTACTAAGGAGTTCTAATATAGTAAATTAGTCGATTGGGCCCGTATAAAAGGTATTAAGCTCTTCAAATTAATACCCTATACCCCTTGGATATAAAGAAAGATCGAGAGAATTAGCGCTATTATTATATAGCGTACTAGGGCTTTAATAATAGATCTAGGTATATTAGAATATTTCTGGCCTTTCATTACTAATTACGTCGTTAGAGTACTTAATTTACTTCTATCAAAAGCCAATAAAGAAGGTAGGAGTCCCTGGGAGTTGTTTGTAGAAGCCGCTAACTTTCTAAAGGAGATCAAGAAGCCTTACATTAAGTACTTAAAGTCCTACTTCTATACTACTTATTATTTTATTAAATTAGAGAAATAACTATAGGGCGATAAATTTCGTACTAGAGCCTAGAAAGGCTACTTTATTAGCTTTAATAACTTATACGGTCGTATCGTCTTTATTTAGAACCCTAATATTAGTAAAATCCTTCGAACTAGCGCAATTACTTTCCTTAAAGAGGACCCAACCGTTAAGAAGGAACTAGTCCTTAATAGTAATAGTAATATTGTATAATATTACGTTATCTTTTCTAACTAAATAGTCGATAAGATCAACACAATTGCTAACAACAGTCACTAAATCTAGATCAAGGTTAACGGCAAAGTCCCTCGACCTTAATAATAATAGTAGTCGGCTTTACCTCCTCTATAGTATATCGTTAAAAAACTATAGGAAATAACTATTATACTGCCACTCTCTCTAGAGACCACCCTAATACCAACCACGGCGGCTCCAACTCCCCAAAACCTTCCAATTCTCCCAACACAATCATCGGTTACTCCAGCTCCACAACAACAACATTAGCAACTATCTCCAAAACCGTCACCGACTCCAACACCAAAGCCCCCAATCGATACAACCACGACCGTATCATCTCCATCAACCACGACCGTATCATCTCCAACTCGCTCGTCACCAAACCCACTTCAACAATCATTACCAGAATCCCCAATCATAAATTCCATCAAGAACGATAACCTCTTAGACCTCGAAAACCTCGATAAAAAGGATCCCATACCCCGCAATTACCGCGAATCTTCTAATAAAGATAATAAGCTAATTATATACACCGCACCAAGCACTCCTCTACCCAGCAATCTACAACAACCAGCCTCAGCGGCTCGCTTACCCTCTATAGGCACCCCGAATCCGGGTCGTTCTCGACACTTCAACCCCACTTTGAGCAAAAAGATCAGCAAATTACAACTAAAACCGCCAACTCCTCCTAAGCCTCCGACTCGCCTCCGAGAACCTCCAACTCAAACGTCGGAACCTACGACACAATCTTCGGAGCCTACGAATAAATCTTCGGAGCCTACGAATAAATCTTCGGAACCTACAATACAATCTTCGGAGCCTACAATTATTCCTTCCTAACCTACAAATTAAGAATAGCCCTAAGTAGGTCCAATATAAAGAAGCAAACCTCGTTATTTAGCGGCTAAACTACCTAATTACAACTATTATAATTAAAAGGTTAAAAATAGTATAGGAAATATAATTGAAGAATCGGTTATACTCCCTAACAATTACTATAGTACAATAGAGGGTCGTTTTATTAAGCGAACTCACGAATACTATCTTACTACTATAAAAATTAACTACGATATACTTTGCCTCGCTACGATATTAATTTAACAATATATCCCTAAGAATTATTATATCGTACGTAAATAAACTAATTATAAAATATATTGGCTCCCGGCTATAAAGAAGCAAGCTAATACTTTAGAGGATCGATAAATCTATACTCTAATACCTAAATCCCGCGATATAGATATTCTCCCTAGTAAATAGGTTTATAATAAGAAATACGTTATCGATTCTAAAAATTAAATAGTTAGAGCTAGATAAGTAGTTTATAGTAATTACGAAGAAGGTAATTAGGTAATATAGGAGATCTACGCGGTAGTAGTATACGTAGTTAGCGTAAGGCTATTTTTAACTATTATAGTTATAAATAATTACGAGTATTACTAGTTCGATTTCGACACCGTTTTCCTCAACGCCCCTATTCCCGATGATACTACTTACTACGTTGAATAACTAATTATTTTCGAAAAGCCTCTACCCGGTTATAATAAAGAAGATATTGTCTACTAATTTAATAAGGCCCTATATAGTTTTAAACGTTCCTTACTTTATTAGTTTTAAACTTTATTACTAGTCTTTAAAAATATTAGATTCGTACCTATCTTTACAAATTCCTATCTCTTTATTAATAGAGTACTAGGAATAATATTAATCCTTTACGTTAACGATATCCTAATTACTACGCTAACTACTAAGACGGTTAATTAAGTTAAAGAATAATTGGCTAATTATTTTAAATTTAAAGAATTAGGAGAGGTGCATACCTTTTTAGGTTGCAATATTATTAAGGACCGCTAAACTCGTATAGTCTTTATATCCTAAGAAAGATACGCTCGTTCAATTATCGCTAAATATAACGACGGTAAAATTAGATTCTATAGCGTTAAAATACTATAGCCGCTGGACTTTAAGATCTATAGGAGTGTCGATATGTCTATTGAGGAGGCCAAATCTTACTCTAAGAAGACCGGCTCCCTTAATTAGCTATCAATAAGTATACGGCTAGATATTTCCTTTACCGTTAATAAGCTATACGAAGCTAATAAAAAGCTAACCGATAGATACTTCGAAATTATAAAGTACTTCTAGCGATACCTTTCTAAATATATAGACTTAAGTATTATTTTGGGAGGTATATTCTTACCGTTAATAGCGCTTTCCTTTTACGCCTATATAAACGCTTCCTTTACTAATAATATCCCTTTAAAGAAGAGTATAGTAGGCTATATTGTATTCTTTATTTATAGTCCCGTCCTATAGAAGTTAAAGAAGTAGGACCTTGTTACTACGAGTACAATAAAGGTAGAATTTACTAACTTAATTCCTATAGTAAAGGTACTAGATTAGGTTGGCGGTATATTCGATAATTTAAACGTAAATTTAGGCCTCTAGAAGGTTAATAAGATTCTCTATATAGATAGTAGTAATGCCAAAGATTGTATTCTCAACCCCAATTTGCTAGTTAGAAACCGGTATATCGATATATAGTACAAATAGCTTATTTAAGAGGTAGACAAGAAGGCATTTACAATCGAGTATTTGCCGGGTGAAGAGATGCTAATTAACGGTCTTACAAAGCCATTGAAGCCAGATAAGTACGTAAAGTTCGTGAAACTTGTTGGTATGGTTTAGAAGAAGGTTCTATGGGTATGAAGGATTAAGAAGGATTAATACCATGAAAGAATATTATAATATAAATAGTATATAGTCAATAGAGGGATGACTTTGCTAGTAGTCTTCTAGTCTATGGGGGTGTGTCGGTAGGTCCGGCAGGCACTGGCCGGCTAGAGTCACATGCTCTAGACCGTGCCCTCTGTGCCTTGCCTAGACTGTACTATATTTCTAGCCTTCTAGACTAGCCAATCTCTTTCCTCTTCTCTATAGCATCATCCATATACTCAATCAACCGTATACACGTTTGCTCTCGTTGTTCGTGATCTCACAATTGTTGTTTCTAATACGGAAGGAGGCATCCTCGTTTTCCTCATCTTCCTAATTAGTATTATTATAATATTCGTTATTATAATTATTATCATCGTAATTAGCGGTATAGGGTTATTCGGTTTGTTATTTATTATCGGGGACGAAAGAACGGCCCGAAAGCGCGTCCTAAGTAGAATTAATTATAATAATTAATTTTCATTATAATTAGTAGGGGTCGGGTTCGATAATGGGTTCGCGATTTATCGGCGAAGCGACGTTCGGGGTTAAAAGTCGACGAAGCGATTTATTGGGTTTACGGGTTCAAATTAGGATATTATAATACCTTCCCAAACGGATATAGTAAGCTTTAATTAAATATTACGATATATTAACTTACGTAGTTCTGTATTGCGTAGTTGGGTATAAATGAAATAAATAATTAAAGTTAAAGAAAGAAAGAGGGAGAGGTTGAGATTTAGGCTTTGGAGTTGTATCCTTATATGGGATGGGCTTAGATTTTATTAGCCTCGACCGCCTTCCTTATTTAATTTAATAATATACGTAAATACGATATGTAGGTCGTAGTGCTAATTGAATAGTCGTGCGGTCAATGCCGCCCGTGCAACCAATTAGGGTGTTCGTATCAATAGTACTGGTGGGTCCTGTGGGTCTTGTTGATGAGACGAATGGGATGTGGTCCATGGCACTGGATCCCAGTCGTTACACTTATAGTATTCCTCGAATTCTTCTAAAGTTATTTTATAGAGGGAGTTATAGCCTAAATTAATAGGTATTTTCCCTTCTTCGAATAAAATCTTATAATCAACTTTATCGTAGTAATCGGGGAGTGTATTTAAATCGTATTTACTAAAAACGTTTATATAGTTATAATATTTGGCGGGCAATCTCTCTAATATTAATACTTTATACTCTT
The DNA here is from genome assembly GCA_009806235.1 of Neurospora sp. CHS-2018c. NCBI lineage: Eukaryota > Fungi > Ascomycota > Sordariomycetes > Sordariales > Sordariaceae > Neurospora > Neurospora sp. CHS-2018c. Next base: position 1,661,543 of record RAPC01000013.1, read on the forward strand.
TGTTATTTATTAGTAATTAATTCCTAAAATTATCGATTAGGCTATTAATTTCGTATAGACTAGTCAATTCTACTTTAGCCTTATAATTAATATAATAGTTAAAAACTACGGTATTGATAATAATTATATCCTTCGGACGTTTTTTAACCCAACCGAATATTTTCTTTAATCGATATAGACTTTATTTATTAATTAGTAAGTAAGTAGTAATTTAGCGGTCTTCCGTCTTAGCTCTCTATATTTCTTATTTTATTAGGGCTATTTCTATATCCGATATGTATTTATATTTAATACTATTAAATAACTTTTACTCTATCTACTTAATTTGAGGAATAACGGCTCTACGAGTACGGTATTTTACTATGTAAAAGGACTTAGGGCGTTAGCCTATAGGTAAGTTATCGTTTGGCAATTTTATTAATTTAATTAGTAGTTTCGAATCCCTTTCCCATTTTAATTTCGATATACGCGTTTACAATAGGCGTTTAATAGGGGGCGTATTCCTTAGACTAAATTCTATAGTATTTAATTCTATATTATCCGTATTTTCTATTTCTTTTATTTCTTTTATAACCTGCTTACTATCGTCTTACTTTCGCTATCGACCGAGAGGAGTGGTTGGAGGATGCCACGAGAAGAGAGTAGGTATCGCGCTATAACCACCAAATAGCGGCGGCGGCAGCTAAGTCAGGTCGGCGGTATAAATTCACCATCGCTAACCTCAACGCGAGGTTTAGCGACAATACTATTAAATAGCATATAGTCGGGGTAAAAAAGAAGAAAAAGAAGAAAAGCTAACTACTAGAGGACGATAATAAATTATACCTATTAATGAAAGTATAAAGCTCCCTCCTTATTTAAGCCCGAATAGGAGTTATCGGGCTCCGGTCCTTCCTCTTCCGGAGGAAGGTGTTGGACGTTATAACGCTATTCTATTCGTATAGAACCGGGGAGGAAACGTTTAAATACTTCGTTTTTAAATGTCTACGGATAGAAGAATATTAGATAACGGTAACCGATTGGCCGTAAATATAGGAAAAACTCCAAATTTATTTAAATAATAGAATCCGAGCGGAGAAAATCCTTTTATAGGTATTTAAATTAGGTAGATTAAATAAGTACCGCCTAGTAGTCGAATTGGAGGGAGAGTATTACGAAGCCGCGATATATATATAAATATATTATTATAATAAAGAGAGACTATAGGGAATAAGGGGGGCGACGGTATTAATCTAATTATATTTAACAAAGGAATTATTTAAGGTTATTGTAAGAAGCGTTGGAATTCCGGTTAGCCGTCGTAGGAATCGGCGAAATATAATAATTTATTTAATTTTCTATTTATTAATTCTAGTTTTATATCGACGGACTCCCTCTAAGACGCGAAGTCCTATTTATTAAGAGAACTACTAAAGGCCGAAGGGCTATCGTCCGAAATCTCTATTAGGGATTCGGTAATAGTAATACCCTTAGAGCCTTCGTCGAAATTACCGGCGTTATAATAATCTAATTAAATCTAAATATTAGTATTTTTATAACGTAGTATAATAGGGATTATTATAGCGATATTGTCGTATTTTAAGCAAGTATAGGTAGCCTAGAGAAAAACGTTTATATTAAAACGTAAGGAGGCGAAGGAGTTGCGCTCGGGTATAATATATATAGAGTTATTATAATATTTAATAATTATAGTAGTAGTTATATTTTATACGGAATTATAAAGGTTATGGAGGCTATTAGGAATTTCGATTATATAGCGGGAAAAGGTTAATTAATATTGGGAGGCGAGCGAAGTAATTATTAGGAAGGGATTATTAAATAGGACGTAGAAGGAAGGAAGGTAATAAATATTTATATTTAATTTAATAAGTATTATATGCGATAATTTTGTAAATATTAATTATATTAAATTTAATAAGGTTATAAATTATTATTGATAATTCGAAAGTATAATTAAAATAGGGTAAGCGACGGAGGTAAAGGTTAGGAATATTAATTAAAAAGGTATTATTATAGTAGGAAATGAGGATAATTTACTATTCGACGTCGTAATGGAAAGTTAAACGCAGATTAGAATTTAAAATTTCGATTTAAATTGCGGGGTTTATAAAACCGGCGATAGGCGAAGGGGTAAGCGAAGGATTAGCTATTACTATACCGAAGTCTTCGGAGGAAGACGAAGAGGAGGCTATATTAATAATAATTTAAGCCGGTTAAGAAAAGAGGAAACGGAGGAAAATTAGGCGTAGAAGGGGAGATTAAATAGTAGTCGTAGTAATGCCCCGGGTATAAATAAAAATTAGAATAGAATTAGAGGTTTAGGTAGGGAGGAGGAGGTATTTGGTTTAACGACGACGGTTACGAGTAGATAATAATATTAATAATAGTATAAAATAGAATAGAAAGGCGGGTAGTTTCGAAGGTTGTAGTATTAATATTTGGCGAATAGAATATGGCTTATTCGCTAAAGCGGTGGGTAAGCACCGCTATAATTAGAATTGGGAAGGAGAAGCCGCGATTCAATCGCGACCGAAAGTAGTTAATAGTTTTTATCCGACGGCGTTTATCGCCGTACGGTTTTTCCTTTAGAGAACCTAGAAAAGGACCCCATACTATTACGGCGCTGTATATAGATATAGCAAAGGGAATAAAATTATTATTATTATCGTCTTACTTTACTTCCTTAGTCCTTATTTCCTCTATAATCTTCTTAAACTCCTCGATTTTTTAACTGGCTTAAAAGCGGATTTATAATAATATTTTATTATTCCGTTATTTATCCTCCTTTTCTATTAATATATTGTAGTGGACTACGTCCTTTTGGAATTCCGGGCTCTATAGTAATTTTACTTATTTTATTTAGAGATTTTGGGTAGGGGGTATAGGAATTAAAGAATTTAGGAAGTATAAGATTCTATTATAGTAATTAATTAATATTCGGTAATATTCTAATTATATTCGTCTTACGATTATATCCCGTACTAGTCCCGGTAAGATGATTATTTATTCGTTAAAGAACTTATAACCTTAAATAAGAATATGTCCCTTTAGTACTTTATTAATAACGTCTAATTAGGTTTAGTAGTAGGGGGTAATATATTTAGGCTTAAAATTAGTATATAATTCTAATTGTAAGTATTATAACCGTTTAGCGAAAGTATTATTTATAAAAATAGTATTCCCTTAGGCGGAGCTAGGTTATTACCTAAGGGAGACAGTGAAACGCCCATTATTTCCTCCACCTTTTATTTTTATTTTTATTTTTATTTTTATTTTTATTTTTATTTTTATTTTTATTTTTATTTTTATTTTTATTTTTATTTTTATTTTTATTTTTATTTTTATTTTTATTTTTATTTTTATTTTTATTTTTTTCCTTAAAAAAAGAATTTAATTCTTAAAGACTCATTCGTCAAATTTTTTTAAAATCAAAATTCCTCCTCAACCAAAGGCCGGATTAACTTATAGCCGAGTGCAAAATGTCCGCTGTCTTTTTCTCATTATTTTGGTGCCTTTTTTTATTTTTAGGGTTAGGGTTATTAGTGGTTGAAAAGACTTGGTCATTTTGAGGATTTGGTCATTTTGAGGATTTGGTCATTTTTAGGGTTAGGGGTTTTGGTCATTGAAAGACTTGGTCATTTTTCAAATTTTGGTCATGGAAAAGACTTGGTCATTTTGGGAACCTCATTGCTCCCATTGCTCCCAATGTCTCTTCATTGCTCCCATTGCTCCCATTGCTCCCAATGTCTTTTATTTACTCCCATTGCTCCCATTGCTCCCATTGCTCCCAATGTCCTTTCATTCCTTCTTCTAAGGTTAGGGATTTTGGTCATTGAAAAGACTTGGTCATTTCGTTGGGGACTTGGTCATTTGGGAACTTGGTCATTTGCAGCGAAGACCACGGTCGCATTTCAATAATTACCTCACTCTTTTTGATATTTCTCAACAACCAGACCTCGTAACAACTCGTTCAAAATGCCAAAATGACCAGAATATTCCAACGGACATTCTGAGCCTAAATGCATTTTGATGCATCCTCTGGTTGACGAATGGCGTTGATGCAAAGGTATATTTGGCAATTTTTTTATCACTATTATTGATACTGTGTCTCGATGACGACACAATTTCCTTTTTGGGTATGGAGTGGGGACCCTGGCTCCGCAATTAATTGCATTCTGGCCTATTATAGACAGAACCGCCGCACCTTCCGTTTTGGCGCTTCGATGGGTGGGCCCATGGACTACGACCTCTGGTGCGGTTCTTCTATGACACCTTTGGGCCCCCCGATCGAAGCACCTCCACTTTGAAGGATGGGCGTTTCAATAAAGTATGTATTTACTCCTATATCGATTAATGTTTTATTAGTAGAAATTAATAATTTATTTTAAATTATATTATATTTAATTAGAAACGAAAATCCCTTACTTAAATAATTACTTAGTTGAAAACTAGGTTAAGTACTTATAATATATATCGGTATTACTTTTTTAGATATCGTTCCCTTTTTCTTAATTAATATTTTTCCTAGGAAGGAGGTTAATTGCCTTAGGGAAATTAATTTTTCGTCTCCGTAGACGTAGTTTCCTTATCGGTATTTCTAAATCCTCCTCTTCGGATTCCTCTAAATCGGATTCGGTAATTATAATCCTATTAAAGATATTTGGAAGGTTAGCCAATATAGTATTAATTTAGGAAGCTTTATATTTCTCTACCGCCTTTTCGATGCAGCCCTTATTAGAATATTTTATTTAGCAATATCCTTCTTTACGATAAATAAAATATTTACTTTTTATTTAAAATTTGCAGAATTCTTTTGTATTAAGCTTTTTATAGAAGAAAGAGGATTTAGGTAGGCAATTCCTAGGAGGGTTGGATATTGCGGTAGTAGTAGTCTTTATATTTAGATCTTTATAGCGAGACTTCTTAGAGTACGAAGAGGAAGAGGATATAGTATTTAATTAATAGTTTTCGTTAATAGATTGGATAATAATATAATAGTCCTTAAAGGTCTTATTGGCGTCGAAATACGTTGTAGTAGTAGGCTTTCGGAGTCGCTTGGGTAGTTTGCGCTTTAAAATTAGTTTTTAATAGTAGGTAGGGATATAAACTTATTTAATAAATCGAATGAATTTGACTTTAAAGTTTCAGAACTTTTCGTTATCCTTTATAATAGGTTTTTTGAATTCTATATTAGCCTTTTTAATAGTATTTTTATTTTGATAGTTTTCCTTTAAATCGTTCAATAGTTAGTCGATAGTAGGGGGGGGGGGGGGGGGGGGGGGGGGGGGGGGGTGTCACAGGATTACCTGTGACTGCCTTGCATATGCACGGCTCCTGCTATAGGTAGTTGAGCTTCGTGCCGTGCTATTGCTACCATTGGCCAATGGCATATTACGTGTATGTGTACGTGCGATTGGTTTGAGCTTTGGGTATAGCCTTCGTATTTTGCCTTATATCGTTAGACCTGTGCATACTTCTTTTTCCCTCTCCTCGTACAACTACGTATATCCAACCTACCCCCTACCTTTGGCCTTGCCCTGTGATAGTTAGTTGTACTTATTATTACGCTGCGAGTGTATAACCTTATTTATTTTATTATCGCTGTTGTTGTGAGATTTTCCGACGAGTCCGCGATTATTATACTACGATAGTCCTAGTCGTATTACGCTAATAGGTTCGACCTTTGAAGCCGACTATTAATATTATTACGTTGTATTACGATTGTGATAGCGCTTATAAGGTAGCGCTTATTTAATTTAGTTATAAGGTAGTAGTTTTTCCCCCTTATTGATTGAGTTGATTAATGTTATTTATTATTGATGTAGATATTGCGATTTTTGCTATTGATTTAATTGTCGACCCCTCTTACGAGTAGTTCTTCGAGAATATTATAGAGTCGTTTAACGGTAGTTTTGATTCTAGCGCTATAGTTGAATAAGGCGATTTCGATACCGCCTTTGAGCTTGCTAATTATTACGTTTTCTTATACGTTATTACCGCCCTTGTCCGGTTTATTAATTAAAATGTTATTAAGGCGAATTCTTTTATTGTAATTATTAATAATGTGTTCGCCGATAATATAGCGCAATTAGTAAAGTAAGACGTAATTATTACTAATTTCAATAATAAGGTCGTTTATTTCGAGAAGTAGTTTATTGTTGCTTAGAGTAAGTTTATTAATATTATTTCCGTATTTACTATTGTTAACGAGGCTAATAATTAGTTTAGAAAAGACTATATTGCTAACCTTTATAAGAAGAACGATACTATTAAGGAATTTAGGAAGTCCTTTTGTTAGTATACGGACCCGATAGATTTAATAGATTTAAGCCCTTTTAAATCTATTGACCCGTCCGAGTTTGACCTAGAGTTAGACGACGACGACGTTAATATTATATTTATTCTTAAGTCGAGGATTAGTAAGGACTTTAAGGCTTATATTAGTGAAGGTAGTATAGCCGTTAAGCGTATTGAATTTTATTGTACTTAGTACGCGAAGATTGAGTTTTGTTGGTTTTAAAATGTTTAGTATTTCGGTTAAAACGAGCATTATAAGTTTGCGTAAGTCCTTTCGTACTTGGGAGGCGCTATTTTTTATACCCTTTCTCCCTAGATTATACCGATATTGAAGGAGGCCGATAAGGAGAAGTGGAAATAGAAGATTGACAAATTCTTATTCGTTTATTTCAATACTAAGTATAATTATATAGACTTTATTTTCGAATTGTATTGTAATTTCGAGACCTTAAAGATGAATAAGGGTTAGAAGTAATTTAATTTCGAGGATAAATTTATTACTTTCGTCGATTATTACGATTTAGACGATTTTATAAAGACCTATTATTTAAAAATAAAGGTTACCGATAAGATTTGTAATATTATTACTTCTTAATAAGAATTCTCCGCCTTTAACGATTATAATAAGTAGTTTACCCTATATTGTACATTCGGTATTAATTTCAAGGATTATAATTAGTATAACAAAATTACCGTTCCGTTTTATAAGAATAATTCTAGTAGTTCCGGTTCCGGCTCTAGCAGTAGTAATAGCGGTTCTACCTTTAAACGTATTATTAATTAGAGCGGTAACGCTATAGATTTAGACGCTATATCCGCCTTCGATATTTTTTTGGTACGTATAATCGATAAGGTTATTATCGATTACTATATGTAGAACAATTTGTACAAACGTTGCGCTAAGTTTAGTTATTGGGCTATCGATTACTATAATAGTATTAATATTAATATTTTTAGAGCGGAGAGGGATTGTAATTATTATAATAATTATAGTCGCAATAATAGCCATAGAGGTAATAATAGCAGTAAATCGGTAATAGGTTAGAACAGTTACAGTAATAACGTTTGCGTTAATATTATAGGTATTAGAAACGCCGCCGCCGCTATTTCCACTACTATAGCCGCCCCGGCCGCTACTCTAATTCTTTTTATTATTAAATATAATAAGGGAAATGCGTAAACTTTTTATTAAATTGTATAGAGAGGTTATTATTTATAACGGTAATAAAAGAGGGGGATATAGATTTAATAAATTTAGAAGTAGTTTAATTAAAGAATTTAATTTTAGATAGTTATAATAATAATTCTATTCTCTTTTTTATTTATATTATTTATAAATTATATAATTAACGAAATAAATATATTACTTTAGTCGATAGTAGGTATTTAGCGTTCGCTTTTATCGACTATAATTTTATTACCCGTTATACTATATTATTATTGAAGTTTTCTAAGCTAAAGGCTTTGTACTTGGCCGACGGCGTCTTTAAGGATTTTATTACTTATTATTATAAGGTCTATCTTTAGATCGGTTACTATATTAAAATAATTATAATGTTAGTATACGATTTAGTAGTAGATTACCCCGTAATTTTGGGTATATTGTGGCTTAAGTTTTATAATCCTTTAGTATTCTAGTTAGATAGTTCGGTTATATTTACGGAGATATACGTTGGCCGTTATTTGTCCGCCGATTTGCTTTTTTTTCTCCGCCGAGTATTTAAGGTTTAGGACTATACAGGAAGTTGCGAAGTCTTATACTAAATTATTATTTTATTACCCTCCCTAACAATAGAGGATAAATTTAAAGATGAAATAATATTTTACTTAGAAGATAAGTACGAAGACGAATATATTCCAGTAATTATTGAAGATTTCAACTCTAAAATTGCAAACCGCTTATTAATTACTTAATAAATTAAACGCGTTGTAAGGTAACGGTTTATTCGGTTGGAGGCCTACGAAGTGCGTTCTAATACCTTATTAATATTAATTACAGATTTTGCCCTTAAAATTAAACTTGCGATTTATTACCTAATTATTAGTTAGCAGAAGTCTAATACGGATTATTATACCCCTATCCATTAGATTTATTATTTGAGCGATTTAATTAATTTAGAGGATATTAGGGATTTAATAGTAGTTAATTTTAATTGGCTTTACGAGACGTATAAGTTTTGAGCTTTTTATATTTTATATATAGAGATTAACGAAATTATAGAGGAGGTTAAGGCGGAGGAGGAAGCCCGGGTTAAAGAAGTAGGGGAAGGTGTTCTAGAATTTGAGGAGTAAGGAAATAATAAAGGCATTGTCGATAGAGGGGTAGGGATAGGAATAGGATAGGTAGGAAGTGAGGTATTGTTAAATTAATTAATAGATTTATTAATTGAAGAGATGATATAAGAGATTATAATTAGCAATAGCGCTGAGTATAAGAAGTTATTGGGTAAGCGTTTCTATTTTTGGATTAACGTTTGCGCTAGTAAGGGTTTTAAAATTGCTATTCGTATTATTAGAATTATTAATAAAGTCTACCTTAACGGTAAGTTAGACGAGGATTTTTAATAATATAAGGAAGTTATTAAGATTATCAGAATTACCGAGAAAAATATTATTAAGTTTTACGAGAAGGCCGATAAGCCCCCTAAGACCGATGTATAAATTAAAGAAAAGCTTTTTAACTAGTATTAGAAGTATATTAATATATTTAGGTTTAAAAAGGTTACAGTTATTCCCTTTTATTACTTCTATAATTTTAAGATTGAATTGAAATTAGGCGAGTAAGCGCTGTATATTAGATTTAGACCCTTTAACCCCGACGAATTGAATGTTATTAAAAAATAGATTAATAATAATTTGAAAATCGGTTTTATTTACCTATTATAATCGGAGGCCGCCTTTTAGATCTTACTTGTAAAGAAATTAGGCGGAGGAGTACGAGTTTGTGTGGATTATAGAGGTATTAATAATATTATTTTTAGAAGTAAATACCCCTTCCCCTCTGGGCCGCCATTCACTGGCCTTGCCCATTCACCGGCACGGGCACGCCCTTCCAGGTATTTAGGCCGCCCTGGTTTCCGTTTCTCCTCTTCCGTTAGACAACTCCAATCAACCCTTTTTTCGTTGTCGCCTTTTCCAGCCTCCAACAGGTTATGAGCCCTCGCGCMTCGCGCGCACCCTTTCAGAAGCTATTCTAGCCTCCTGCGCCTTCTCTTTCCATCGACGGGGGTGCAGGAGGGCATCCCATCTTCAAGGAGGAAATGGCGACGTCACCATCGACTCAACTCTAAATCCAACGGCGACGATTTTCCGCCAACGACTTTTAGCGGCGGCGCCAATCTCGCGCCCAGTTACCCCGCTAACGACCTTACTGCACCTTTTGCAGCGACTACGATAAACCTAGATCTCAATCACCAAGATCACCCTTTCAAGATCTCATCAAAAGATCTACCTTTTGACCAAAATCACGAAGATGGTCACTTTTCTCGATCTCAATCATCAAGATCACCGTTTCCTTTTGACCAAGATGGTCACCTTTTTCATTCACCATTCACTCAACCAAAGTCAACCTTCTCAACTACCCGGCTTTCTTTCTTTCACCCCACAAAGTCCACTACCCCGTGGCATCGACAAAGTCCACTACCCCGTGGCAATCGACAAGTCCATCCTTCGTTTTGATGGCAACGAAAGTCCCCTCAATCTTTAGGGGCAAACCCCAGAAAGTCCATCCATTTTGATGGCACCGATCCAAAGAAGCCAGTACCCAAGGGTAGCAACCAAGAGAAGAAGCAAACTCATCGAAGAGTATTTCATCAACCCCGATCCCAAAGAAGCAAAACCAAGGAGATGAGAGGAGGAATAAAAGAACCCGAGGAACCGATCCAAAATCCCGTCCCACAAGGCCAAGAAAGCCAAAGCCCGGTTGTCGGCCAGTAGAGCCATAGCAGCACGATAGCAAAAGCGAAAGAGCCGGAGGATATTGATAAAGGAAAGGAGAAGGAGATGGAGATACCCTCATTTTTCACCCTTTTGGGAAAGGAAATCACAATGTAAATAGTTAGAGGTTTTCTGGGCCGCCATTCACTGGCCTTGCCCATTCACCGGCACGGGCACGCCCTTCCAGGTATTTAGGCCGCCCTGGTTTCCGTTTCTCCTCTTCCGTTAGACAACTCCAATCAACCCTTTTTTCGTTGTCGCCTTTTCCAGCCTCCAACAGATCTTTATTAAATTCGATATTATTACCGCCTTTAATTGTATTTGTATGGCCGAGGGGTATAAATAGCTAATAGTTTTCGTTACTCGTTTTAGGCTCTTTGAGTCCTTAGTATACTTGTTCGGATTGTAGGGAGCTTTCGGGGCTTTTTAGAACTACGTTAATAATATTTTGTATAATATTTTAGATGTATACGCAATTGCTTATTTCGACGATATTCTAATCTTTTTTAATAATAAGGCGGATTACGAACGCTATATTAATAACGTCCTTAATTAGTTGGTTAAAGCGGGCCTGTAGGTTAATATTAATAAGTACGAATTGTATATTAAGAAAATTAAATATTTTAGGTTAATTATTACGCTTAGAGGTATTAAGATAGACCCCGAGAAGATTAAAGCTATTACCGATTAATAGCTTTCTATTTTTAAGAAGTTCTTATAGAGCTTCTTAGGCTTTCCTAATTTCTATCAACGTTTTATTAAAGGATTTTTAATTATAGCTACGCTTTTATACGACTTTATAAAGCGGGATGCCGAATGGGAATGGACTGCGGCTTAATAATTTATTTTCGAAACATTAAAAGTAGTTTTTATTAGCGGACTTATTTTATATATTTACAATTGGTTTAAGAAGATTGTAGTCGAAATTAATACTTTTAATTAGGTTTTTGGAGGAATATTCTCTTAATATAGTAATGACGGAGTATTCTACCCCGTAACCTATTTTTTAGCGAAGTATATTATTGCGGAATATAATTACAATATTTATAATAAAGAATTATTAATTATTATTAAAGCCTTAGAGGAATAGAGACCGGAATTTGAAGGAGTATAATAGCCGTTTAATATCGTTATAGACTATAAGAATTTAAAGACTTTTATTACGAATAAGTAATTGATTTTACGCTATATACGATAATTATAGTTCTTATCCCGCTTTAACTCCTTTATTTACTATACCCCGGGTTCGAAGAACCTTTACCTTAATACCTTGAATAGGAAGTTTGAGGACGTATTTTTAAATATAGAGGATTACTGCTTAAAGGTTAGGAATTATAAGCTTATTGACTTAGTCCGTTTCGAGGACGGGTGTTTCGAATTTTCGGTTATAAATGCCGACGATTTGGAGTTCGACGAGGAGGTCTTCTTATTAGCTTTAGACGTTTTCGAGGAATTAAATAAGTCTATAAACAATATTATCAAAGAGAATTATATTCGTTTTACGTTAATATAAAAAGTAGTAGCTTATTTACAAGATTTTAATTATTTTAAGTAGTGCTCCTATATTAAAAAGAAGTTAAAGGTAGTATTTGTAGAGTATTCTATAATAGGAAGTAAGGCTTATTATAGGGGATGAGTATTTATCGATCTAAACAATATAATTAATTATTTATAGTTAATCTATTACGCTTACTTTTTACTAATAGTAGGACACCCTAATAGAAATAAAATTTGGGTATAGATAAACGAATATTAGTATTAATTTGGTATAGCAAAAGCCGTGAAGGCCTATTATAAAGGTTATTTAGTCTATTTTAAGATTAAAACGTTACGAAGGGCTAAAGTAGGCTATTTAAAGCCTATATTAGCCGCCTTCGTACTATAGAAGGATATTTTTGTCGACTACATTTTCCCTTTCTTAGAGAATTTATATTTAGGTTAGAAGTTTAAATATATTACCGTTGTAGTAGATTACTTTATTAAAATATAGTATTATATTGCTATTAAAACGATGGAGGTAGAGGAATTGGTTAATTGGTTTATCGATAGGATATATATTTTATATAAATTCCTTAATATTATAGTATTAGATTGCGGTTTTTAATTCGTTTCTTTATTTTGGGCTATTATTTATAAGAAATTAGTAATTAAGAGGTTATTGAATTTTATTTTCTACTTTTAAATAAATACTTAGATAGAGCGTATTAATGCGGAAATAGAATAATATTTACAAGTCTTTATGAATTAGGTATAGATAGATTGGGCTAAATAATTGCCGTTAGTGGAGTTCGCCGGTAATAATATAGTTTTAGAAATTACGGGAATTACCCTATTCTTCGCTAATTATAACTTTTACTTATAAATAAGTATTGAATTATTATTAGTTACCCCGTCCTAATTCTCCCCAATTTAGTAGAAGTAATACTTAAAAGCCTACGAATTAGTAGTTCGATTCGAGGCTATTTAGAATTATATACGTATTTTAACGAAGAAGGCGTAAGACTATTACGAGGCTAATACTAATAAAAAACGTTCCAATACGTTAAAATACCGCCCTAGGGATTTAATTATACTAAATACAATTAATTTAGCTAATAGGCGCTTATACAATAAATTGTACCTTCGTTAGAAAGGCCCCTTCAAAGTCGATTAGGTATATTCCTACGACGTTAAACTCGTTTTACCCGCTAATATGCAGTACTCCCTAGTATTCTATATATTTATAATTAAACTATATAGAGAAGGTTTACTTAACTAAACTACTATTTAGGGGGATGTACGCGCTAACGAGGGTAGGGTTATAATTAGAATTAATAATTACGAAGAGGTGCCGGAATAGGAGTTCGACGAATTTTTCGATTATAGATAGAGGGGGGGTAATTATTATTAATTCTATACGGTAGTATAGACTTACTACAACCCTATTAAGGAACCGATCGTTAATATAATTAATATAAGGAAGGCTATTATTACCTTCTATAATAATTATTCTAAAGTACTTATTCCGCCGGAAGTTAAATAGTAGTTAGAGATTACAATTATACTATAAGAATAAACCTTGGCACCAGCTCTAGTACTTTGCGTATTCCGAGTATTCCGAGTACTTCGGGTATTAGTCCTAACGCCCTCCGCCCTAAGACGCTCTAGACGTATTACCGATTTAAAGGAGTAGATTAATACCGCTATTGCGAATATTATAATTAAGTAATAAGTAGCCCCGCCTTGGAGGTTAATTCTAACAGTCGTAGCAATCCCTTACGAATTAGAGGTATTGTCCGAGGAGGATATAAAGAAATTAGACGAAGTATTTAAGAAGATTTTTAGAAAATTATTAGAAATATAGTAAGGGAAGAGGCTCCCTATAAGGAATATAGTAGATAGGTTAGAGGTAGGGACCTACCGGTAGGGTAACGATAATTGGATTGCGGAGGAATTTAAGGATATAAGGAGGCTTTGGGAGTTACGAGTAGATAAAGAGGAGTTTGGAAACGGACTTTATTTACGGGTAGAGGAGTTTGAGGACGGGGATTAAGGGATAATCTATTATTTTATATATATATAAATTTTGAAATTATAGAGCTTTTTTTATAAGGAGGTAGTGTTATAGGATTACCTATGATTGCTTTATATATATACGGCTCCTACTATGGGTAGTTAAGCCTCGTACCGTGCTATTACTACTATTGGCCAATGGTACATCACGTATATGTACACGTGCGATTGGTCTGAGCTCTAGGTATAGCCTTCGTACCTTGCCCTATATCGCTAGACCTATGCACACTTCTCTTTCCCTCTCCTCGTACAACTACGCATATCCAACCTACCCCCTACCTTTGGCCTTGCCTTGTGATAGGGGGGGGGGGGGGGGGGGGGGGGGGGGGTTGCCGTTATATTTGTTAACGAATAGAAGGATAATTTCGCCCGCCTTACCGTTTAAATGATTTACAATAATGTTGAACGCAATACGTTCAGTAGTGAAATAATCTGCGTTAATTTCTAATATATTATAGATTTAGAATAACTATATTTCGAAAGATATTTTATTTTTGCTTAATTTACTATAAAAGAGGGGAATATTAGGTATTTTGGTAGACTTTTTACTACGGGTATTAAAAGAATAAGAAGAGCGTTTAAATTTTAAGTAGGGTAAAAGGTTAGACGGGGTACGAGAGGACTTTTTGTAATGTTTATTATTTCTAAAACGTTTATTATTATTATAGTATTTATTTTTAAAGTCGTTTAATTAATTTGAATCGGATTCGGAATTAAATAAATTAGGGTCGTTTATACCGGCTATTTAACTTCTATTTCTATTACCTCTTCTACTACTATTACTTCTACTACTAAAAATATTATTAATTTAAGAGGTTTTAAGCGTTTTATTAGTAGTTCGGTTATTACTCTTAGAGGGGACTTTATCGATAGCTTTGTAAATTTTGTATTCGGGGGAAATATAGACGTAACGCTTTTAATAGAAATCTTTTAGGGTAAATTTAATAAATTTATTAGTAAATTTCTATTTATCGTTTTCGATAGAAGTATATAAGATAGTAGGGCTTTCGGCTTCGGCTGTTAGAGAATGTTTTAGGAATTTATGATTTTTCTCTAATTTAGTTAGCTTTTCTTTAGTGTTAACTAACTTTTAGCGGTAGTAGTTAATAGTAAAGTCGGCCGCTTTCTTCTCTTTATATAAGGGGATTAATTTAGTCTTTATTACTTTAATATCTTATTCTAATTTATTAATACGCTTTTAAAATTCGTTAAATTTAATTAATATTAGGGGGTTAGCGTTAGCCTGGTTCTTTATTTAGATCTTTATAATATCGATTTAAATTACTAGGGTATTAATTTTACCTTTAAAATAGGCAATTTCTATTTAATTTGTAGTCCGTTCGGCGTTTCGACTATTTATATAAGTTTTAGTAGCTTTATTAATACGAAGATTGTAGTCGGCCGCTATTTCGGTTAGGGATTTATTATACGAGTTGTAGTAATACTTAATTTTCTTTTACTCCTTATATAATTTATTTTCTAATTGCCGATAAATTTCTTCTACGTCGGCGAAACGCTTTTGTAAGTCGATTTCTCTATAGGAAGACGTTATAACTATATTACGTCCATCTTTAACGCAGGTAATAGTTATATTTTATTCCTTTATTTTTCAAATAAAGTAGATAATAAAAGAATATATTTTGCGAATTATAGCGTCTATATAATTTATTATTTTTATTAAATTGTTAATAAATATATAGAAGGTTTAAAATAATCTTACCCCGGGACGGAACCTCGTACCGGCGTAAGTATAGAAGCGCCAAGCTTACTAGATCCCCGCCTTCTTATCGTACTCAAACCTCTTATCGCACTCGATCTCCACTTTTTGTTTTTTTTTTTTTTTTTAAAAAAAAAAGAGGACTCTAAATCTTAAAGACTCATTCGTCAATTATTTTTAAATCAAAATTCCTCCTCAACCAAAGGCCGGATTAACTTTTAGCCGGGTGTAAAATGACCACCGTTTCTTCCTCATCATTTTAGTACCCTTTTCTTATTTTTAGGGTTAGGGTTATTAGTCAGCACTCGTTGCCGGCCGCCGACGGTTGTCTAACGGCCTTTCTAACGGCCTTACGTGATGTATTGTATTTGAGACCTTGATTCGCCTATTTTCTTGAATTATTTAGACTTTCTTATTGGTTGTATTCTTTTGAAGAAGATAGGGCTTTATTGGATCCTAAAGACTAATATTACTATATTTATCTTTTTCTTATTAGATGAATGGGCATCGTCGTACGGCGTTACAATTCGGGAAACTATTGTATTCTACAGCGATTTTAGTATAAAGCGATTCAGAAATAGAAAGACCGCGTGCGCCCCGCTTTTAATTTGCACAATATAGTCCTCTAAATTTAAATCGCGATAAGTTTATTAGAGCCTTTTTCTACCCTAAAATGGCAAAAATACGTAAAAGAGTAGGGAGAAATAGGGAAAAGTAGGCCCATTTCTCGAGCTTCGAGCAGATGAACCACAAAGTAAATGAAGCGTTCGCCCACTCGGCTCCAGTAGGGTTCTAGACCCACTACGACAAGCGTGGCCCACTTCGTATAGGTCTGCTTTGAGAACCCCGAACCTCCTCTTAAGTGAAGCTCAGCGCTTCAATAAGGAAATAAAGCGGATATATATTTCGTTTTATATTGTAGTAGGGTTTTAATTATATACGTTTGTAAATTATACGAATATTATTATACCCTTCCAAATATTTAGGACTGTAAACTTTTAGCCGTTTTTAATAACCGGTTAGAAATAGATATAACTAAAATTATATTGATTTTTAAAGTTATTGGTTATATAATTGGCTTAATCGATAACGTCTTCTATTAAGTCGTTAAAGGACGGAGTAAAGCGTTTACCGCCGATTTTCGGGACGACGTTAGCTTAGTAGAAGTTTTGTAATTACTATAATATAAGGCTAATAAAATCTTTAGTTTCGGGGGTATTATCGGGGATAGCGGGGATTATTTTATTAAATTTATAAGCGTTAAGGGATATACGTTTAATTGATAAGAGGTTTATAGGAATATTATTTTCGAGGTTGTAGAATAATTCAATACTAAAATATATTTTGCGGTAGTATAGAGGTTAGGTATTGTCGAAGGGACTTTTAGTAGATTTATTTTTAAATGGTAAGCGATTCGGTATACTTTATTAGGTAATACGTTCGCGTAAGGTAAATAAATTGCGAATCGTAGAGGAATTGGGGGAATTACGATTTTAATTATAATTATTAATAGAAGGTATTAAAGGTTAATAATTAGGGATAGTCTTTATTAAGGGTAAAGTAGGGTATATAATAGAAGGAGAAGGGAATTCTCCTATTTCGGTTTTATAGTTGACGTTATCGCTATTACGTAGGGTGTAGTTTTCGGCCGTTGGGCTGCCCTCGGGCTAGCCGTTAGGGTTGGTTGCTATGTCGGGGTTTGTTGTCGTTACTTTTGAGTAGGACTATAAAGGGTACGGGTCTCGAAGTAGGATCTTCTTATATTAGGTTCGTACTATAATAGTTATAACTCGGGTTTCTGTAATTCGAATAATTAGTTATAGTAATTTCGAGTGCTATTAGGTTTTCGTTGTAGACGATGTATAATTGTATTACAATTTCGGGTATTAGGTGTTTAGGTTTAGGATATTGTAATTATTATTCTTAGTCGTATAATATTATTAGCTTTAGTTTTATATAAGGGCACGTATAATTACGAGAGAAAGTTAGTTTAAGGAAGATTGTAGCGTAAATTAAATATAAAATTAAAATTAAAGAAAGAAAGAGGGAAAGTATAAAGGTAAGTTGGTTGTACGAGAATAAGTATATGCGTGCCAGGACCTATTTGTATAGGCCGCGCGTGAATAGGCGCCGCGAGAGTGGTCGCGCTATTACGTGCCTTAACCGTGCGGGGTATCTGTGTAGGGCACCTATAGGGGTGTCATAGACTGGCCTATGACAGCAGCCAGACTCAGATCTTCCCAACTGAGCCATCCCCCCATATTAGTAATAGAATGGCGTATTCGGCGTATTGCCGGAATATGGATCGTATTAATTACTAAGGGTCGAATATACGTTTTAATTACCGCTTTAGGAATATCGAATTCCTACTCATCTTTCTTCGTATTATAATTAAATACTATACCTATACGCTATTTATCTTTGTAGTAGAGTAGATTATTAAATAGATTGGGGGTTTCCCTAACGATATTTTGGATTTATTCTATTAAAGAGAGACACTCGGCGGGCAGTGTCACTTCTTAATCCGGGCAGTGTACACTGCCCGTATAATAACCCTACCCTAATATTCTTATGCGGGTAGTATTACAGTAATCCCTAACCCTGTGATATTCCCCCTGGTGTTGAACATCCTCATAGCGTTCTAGTGATAGTATAGCGTTCTAGTAATAGCTGGTCCCTTAATCTCGTGATATTTTCTTGGTGTTGAGAGCTTTGTGCCCGGGCCGTTGAGACGTGCAAATTCAAGTATCTATATTCTAACTACCTATTTAAGCTCCCTTCTATTCTCTTAGCTTCCTTT
Source organism: Neurospora sp. CHS-2018c (assembly GCA_009806235.1). NCBI lineage: Eukaryota > Fungi > Ascomycota > Sordariomycetes > Sordariales > Sordariaceae > Neurospora > Neurospora sp. CHS-2018c. The sequence continues at coordinate 1,679,845 of RAPC01000013.1, forward strand.
TTGAAAGTCTAATAGCCCTCCCGCTTCTAGTTACCGCTGGAGGTGCTGACGAAGGTGCTGACGAACGTGTTATAGTACGTTTCTTGCGGGCAGGCTGTTCGTTAGAGCTTGAAGGAGTAAGAGGGTCGCTTGATGGAGCCGCTATTACTGCAAGAGCTCGAATTGCAATAGTAATAATCGAGGTATTTGAAGTAAAAGGATTTGATGAGGAGGGTAATCTTGGTACTTGTACTTCGATGGTAGATCCTATAGCCTTACTAGTACTCTCCTTACTTATATTAACTTTATCGATTGTTTCGAATTAGGATTGCCGCCGGCGGAGTAATAGCTTTAGTATTTGATTGCTCTTTACCCCCTTTGCTATCTTAGCCTTTTTCCCCTTCCCCCTCCCCTTCCCTTTCCCCTTAGTAGTAGGCTCGTTATTAGGGACTTGTTGGTCTTTAGGAAGTTCGACCGTACTGTTCTTTGGCCGTCCCCTAGTCTTATCGGCAATCTTAGGGTCCTTAATACGTAAATAAGGGTTACGTTAATTTTGATATTTATTAATTAATTAAAGAGAATAGAGGTAAGAAGAATAGTACGTACTAGTAATGCCCGGATATAATAGCGGTAATAAATATCGTAATAGCTAAGCTAGCTGTTGATTTTGAGCTTCGTCAATATTTTATAACAATAGGGAATACTATATTGCTTTTGAATAGTATAGTTATACTCCTCTAGATCTTGTGCTGGCCTTTTCCCTATGCTAGAGGGTATTTTAGATTGAGTAATGCGTAATTGACGACGAATAAAATTAAGGCTATAATATATAATCTATTAGGGTAGATCTCTTAATACCTCTATTCCTAACCTAATGAATTCGCCTCGTTTTTTAATATTTTAATTTGCAATATTTTTAACTTATTGTTTATACTTTTTATTAACTATGGCGTAAATAGAGGTCTGGAGAGTAAAGAGATTAGTTTTGCTATTGACTAAATACCCCTTTACCCGGTAATTAGTCGATTCGTTGGGAGATATAACTACTAAATTAAAGTTATAGTATTAGGAGGTATAGTAATGTGCCTATTGGTAGCGGTAAAATATATACGTATTTTGTAAGTACGATAATATCTTCGGTTAATTAACGAATTCGCTAATTAATTACTTCTATCGCTAAACGAATGTAATTTTATTAGGTATAAAGACTATTGATTTCTAGAGCTCAAAAAGATTACGATAAGTATGTTTAATAGCCTTTAGCGCGGCGTTTGTATTAGAGGGAGCCGCTTTTACGATGGCCTAGTCGCTTTGGTTAAGCGTAATGGGTTTATTAGATTTTGAATTATTCCTTTCGCTAGCGGCCCCCTTCTACTTCTTCTTTACTTGTAATAGAACGTTACGGTTGATGTGGAATATATAAATCTATTGTTGTACATTGGGGAATATCATTGCTAAAGCCGTCTTTAATTGGTTATTAAAGTCTATAATAATAACCTTTGGTTTATCTGCCTTTACTTTGTAATATGGCTTTTCGAAGGTACTAATTAACTAGGCGAAGCTGTTAACCCTTTTATTATCGATTAAGCTAAATGCTATAGAATAGATAGAGTTAGTATTTATTATACTAGTAACGATAGTAAGGGGGTAACTATATTTAATAATATATGAGTTAACGAATAAGATTAAATAGGAAAAAGTAAGTAGGTATACCGGTTAGTCTTATACATATTATTTATACCTAAGTATTCTAGGTAAATTTGCTATTGCTCTAGATAAACCCTCTAAAACTATATAATACCGAGCCATGCTACTCGCGCAGTGTCACTTTTCTACGCGCGCAGTGTCACTGCGCGGTTAGTTATATCAGGGTAGGGTTGGCTAACCGCGCAGTGTCACAGTAATCCCTAACCCTATAATATTCTTCATAGTGTTTAACGTTCGAGTAGTGTTGACAGTCGATATCTCGTGATAATGTATTGGTATTGAAGTCACTATCACTAAGGTAGTAAACCGTGTAAAGTAAATTCAAACATCTATATTCTAACTACCTATCTAAGCTCCCCTCTACTCCCCTAGCTTCCTTTTTGAGGGTTTGATAGTCCTTCTGCTTTTAGTTACCGCTATAGGTGCTAACGAACGTATTATAGTACGTTTCTTGTAGGTAGGCTGTTCGTTAGAGCTTGAAGGAGCAAGGGGATCGCTTGAGGGAGCCGCTTGAGTTGCTGCAAGAGCTCGAATTGCAATAGCAACAATCGAGTTATCTGAAGCAAAAGGATCTGATGAGGAGGGTAATCCTTCTAGTGCCTGCACTTCGATGGCAGAGCTTACGGCAGAAGCCTTACTATCACTCTCGCCAATAGGGTTAGGGATTACTGTGACACTGCGCGGTTAGCCAACCCTACCCTGATAATGCTAACTGCGCAGTATACACTGCGCGCGGAGAAAAGTAACACTGCGCGAATAGCATGGCTCATAATACCTAATAGACAGTTAAGGTCGTCTTTAGACTATTTAATAACGTAGGAAACCTTATTAGGACTTAATTTATCGAAGTACTTAATAAGAGTAGCCGTAGCCTTATAATTTTAGCATTAACTCTTCTTAATACAGTAGCGCTAGTTATTAATATCCGTCTATATATATATAGTAGTCTTAAATTCGCGTTCGATAATAGTTAGGATATCCCGTAGTCTAATACTTAATTAATAAAATAGAGCGGCTACCCTTCTATATACTTTATTACTCCTTTTGCGATATTATAAGTAAGTAGAGAGGTATAGAGAGCCCTAATAATTATTAACTTAATACTTAATATTGGGATCGGGTTGATAAATCTATTGCTAATCGTTCTCTTTACGTATAATAGCTACCCCTATTTATTTGTAATTATATTTGCGATTTCTCGTCTTCTTAAACTTAGTAGTAGAGGGATAAGGCTAGCTATATCGGCTATACTTCAAGCGGTAGTACATTAGTTAGCCGTTTCGATAATTTACTACTTATATACGGTTAAAAGTAGAGGTGGTCTATCTGCACTGTTAGAAAGGTCTTAGTCGACTGTGATCCAAAATAAAGACTAAATATAACTCGGCCAATCTTAAGTCTAATAATATAAAAGTAGCGTTATTTTTTTTGTAGAATTTCGTCTTATTTTTCACAGTAAACTACTCCACTACTGGCCCTTACGTAGCAAAGACATCTCCAAAAATGGGTTTGTCAAAATTATTATTTATTTTCTTCAAGTCTTTCTTGGATTCCACAGGCTAATAAANTTATTTTTTTTGTAGAATTTCGTCTTATTTTTCACAGTAAACTACTCCACTACTGGCCCTTACGTAGCAAAGACATCTCCAAAAATGGGTTTGTCAAAATTATTATTTATTTTCTTCAAGTCTTTCTTGGATTCCACAGGCTAATAAAGAGGTATGTAGGCGCCCTAGGGCTTAAAAAATGTAAAAGAAATTAATGAAAATTCTAAGCTATTTGAAGTATTTATAAGCTTCAATTTGCCCAAGTTACTTAGAGATGCAAATTTTGGATCACAGTCGACTAAGACCTTTCTAACAGTGCAGATAGACCACCTCNGGGCTTAAAAAATGTAAAAGAAATTAATGAAAATTCTAAGCTATTTGAAGTATTTATAAGCTTCAATTTGCCCAAGTTACTTAGAGATGCAAATTTTGGATCACAGTCGACTAAGACCTTTCTAACAGTGCAGATAGACCACCTCTAAAAGTAATACTATAATCTTATCCCTAAATATTAAGGGTATTTTATACGTCTTTAGTAGAAGGGAGAGGTTTGGGGGTAATATTCTAAATCGTTGGGTTGGGTATTACTTCCGGCTTTAATTTATTTGTTGAATTAAAGTCTAACCTCGTACCCCCTTTAAGTCCCTAGAGTTGGTAGAGTTAGTATTATTGTTACTAGAGGGAGTATTAGGTGTATTATCTTGTTGAGTAGAAGTAGGGGTAGGCGCGGGAGTGGCCGTAGCTACGGGAGCGGGAGTGGGAGCGGGAGAAGTCGGTGCGAGCTTATTTCTACTAGTTGTGTAATGCGAGTTGGAATCGCTGGCGATTTCGATAGCGGATATGCTGTAATAAAAAAAGGGTTAGTAGAGGAATGACTACATTACGACGAATATATTAACGTTAGAATTGTATTAATACGACTAATTTTGGTAAAGTTATAGTAGTTGTATAATTGGGTTTATACGTGGTTGCTAATCTCGCACGTCTGTGTTAACCGTACAAAATCGCGCAATTGTGGCCTCACGATGCTTGCAGTACTCAAATCGACAAGTGCAACGTATTCAGTTACAGACAGCCATATTATTAGGGTTAGGGATTACTGTGACACTGCCCGCATAAGAACATTAGGGTAGGGTTGTTATACGGGCAGTATACACTGCCCGGATTAAGAAGTGACACTGCCCGCCGAGTAAGTCTCCTATTAAAGTAGAATCGGATATAGTAAACGAATTAAATAATACGAATCGGATAGTATAGATAATACGCTTTTATTCGAAGATTTATTTTTCGACGTCGTAGCCGTTAGTAGTCTGGGCCGTAGCCTTGAGTCGTTTGTGTCGTCGTCGATATTAATCTATATATTTAAATTTTATCGTCCCTATTACGGGCGCGGGTTTTGTGCATTAAATTTTCGGTATAGGTTACGTGTTATAAGCTGCCCTACAGTGTGGTGTAATCGGGTGCCAAGATATTGGTTTAGGGGTAAATTTATTTGTAATACTTTTCTTCTGCTAATATGTTTAATAGGCCGGAAGGATTATATTTATCATAAATCTGATTATAATAAACGCCTATATATATATTTGGTCGCAGTGCTTTACGTATATACTCCTTTGCCTTCTTTAGTAGGTTGGCGGGAGTAGTTGTAGCGATAATTGCCTAAATACCCAGGACGGGAGTGCCAGTGAATGGGCGCCAAGGCCAAGGCACGACCGGCCAACACACCCCCGTAGGCTGCCCCAATTCCCCAACTCCCAAAATTATAGCTAATGTACATGATAAAATCCTTTCCCAAAAGGGCAAAATGAGGGTATCTCCATCTCCTTCTCGGATTCTTCTACTCCTCCTTTCTCTTCAGTTTTCTCTTTGGAATCGGGGTCTTGGTTCTTGGGATCTTGAAAACGATGCGCTCGATGTCGCGATCGCGGGGTCTTGAATCTCGGTGCCATCAAAAGAATGGACTTTCTCGTAATCTTGGTCGCTTAACAACAGAATGGTTGTCAAACTCTTGAATGCGATGCACCCGGTGTTGCAATCGCGGGGTCTTAGGGTCTAAAAAACGATGCGCTCGATGTCGCGATCGTGGGATCTTGTAGTCTTGAATCTCGTTGCCATCAGAAGGATGGACTTTCGTGGCCATTCCTAGAATGACTGCCACCCCTTGAGTGGACTTCCCTAGCCATCCCTTGGATGACCGCCTATCGAAGGGTCAGATAGGACTTTATCGTTGCCATAAAACAAGGATGGACTTGAATGAAAGGTAACGTTGCCGTTTCCAGTTAAGCATTGTCGAATTTTCCCTAGCTATCCCTTAGATAACCGCCATCGAAGGGTCGGATAGACTATAAAAGAAAGAACGAAAGAAAGCCGTTAAGACGGTTATCTTTAATCTTAGTAATTGAGATCTGAGATTATCGTGGTTGCTGCGAAAAATGTAGGAAGGTCGTTAGCGGGGTAACGCCGCTGGTCGTATTCTGAGTCGATAATGAAATTTGTCGTTGTTGAGGTGCCCTCCTGCACCCCCGGAGATGGAGAGAGAAAAGAAGGCGCAGGAGGCTAGAATAGCTTCTAAAAGGATGCGCGCGAAGGGCTTAAGGGCTCATAACCTGTTGGACTGGGAAAGGCAACGATGGAAAGGTGTTGATTCTGGTAGTAACGGAGGAAGGGAAAACGGAAAGAAGGGCAGCCTAAATACCCAGGACGGGAGTGCCAGTGAATGGGCGCCAAGGCCAAGGCACGACCGGCCAACATAATTCTACCCTCCTTATTATTTGGAGGGGTATTTTCTATTTTCAACTATTTGTATATCATTATTTGGACCGCTAGTACTTAGAGTACTAGTATTGGGACTGCTTGTTGAAGATCGTCGAGATGATGATGCTTATAAAGGTTTAGAGCGGGAATCTATACGAGTACGATTAAAGATATTTTGGGTTTTGGGGTTATTGGTTATAGCCGACGAGGTTGCCTAGTAGAGTAACGTATACTAATTTCTAATATACTTAGCCTCGATATTAATATTACTATATACCTCCCTAGTATTCCGGGTATTTATTATAATAGAGTTATTATAAATTGTTATAGCTAATGTTCTAATAAAGTAATTAATTAGTTTAGTATTTGCAGCGGCCTCCTTACCGTCTGAATTATTATTATCCTCTTTTTTTTAGGCTTAACGGTATAATTAATAGATGGCCTTCTATACCTCCTATACGTATAAATTAATATAGTCTTTGCGAAGCTATACCTCAAAAAGCGGTAGTATAATAATTGACTATTATACGTAATATATAAGATTGTAATTTAGGATATATAATAAAGGCGAAGGTAGGGTATTCTAATTAAGGGGAAGTAGCTAACCTCGAAGGATACGGCTATATTCGAATTTGGCTTTGGGGGTTAAGAAAATGTTTAAAAATATCTTATATATAGCCGTAATAATCCTTAAATTTAACGAACAATTAATAAGCATAGTAGTAGGAAAGGAGTGGAGGAATAGGAAGAGAAGTAGAGGGGATAGTTAATAGTACTTTTATACTTTAAATGAATTGGATTGGGTGGCCGTATTAAAATAATATTAAGTGCTAGCATTAGGTCGAATAATATAGGCCGATATTTGCTAATCCCCTATTGCGTACAGTATGCTATTTTGTTACCTATTCGCTAAAGGTTGAAATCTACTTAATACTTTATTTATATATATTAGTAATAATATCGATTTATTTTAACACTAGTAGACCTGACAAGTACCTCTTATTTATTGACTACGTATTCTAGTCCAATAAAATAAAACCGATAAAATTTATAGCCAGTTATACTAATAATACTAGTATTTTGGTTTTACTAAGGCATATCGCCTATATAATATAGTATAAAGATCGATACTAAAATTGGCCGTCCCTAAACTTCTATTATAATACTACAGTCTAATAATATAATATACCCGAGAGCTTTAACAACGTCATCAAAATTAAATACGTATAGTGATAAAACGACAGGGAAAATATTAGTATTTCTAGCTCGTATATTAAAAGATAAATTAAGAAGTGATTAATATACCCCTATAATAGACCAGTAAGCATTATTGTAAACGCTAAATCTATTAATAAATATAAGGACTAAGCAGTTCAGAATATTATTACTATATTTTATATATATTTTATTTAATTGTTCCTCGAAAAATTGCCTGCTAAAAGTCAATTTCGAGTTCGGTTCGAATAGGTAGTATATATACAAGTAGGTAAATTTTTATAGTATTATACAACTCAGATGGGCTCGTTTACCTAGCTCAGTTATCGTTATCGTTGTTGTTGTCGTTGTTTTAATCCTAACTATTATTATTTATTCGATAAGCACCCGGTTCGCCTCTAAAAATACTATTTAAAATACGACGAACCAAAAAAGAATTTTTCTAGTATTCGATATCTAGCTCTATCGTATATTTCGGGAATATTTTGCGACTTCGGGGATTTCAAATACGGCCTCTTATAAGTTGTAGATCGACTACCGGGTTAGGATCGCTCAAATTATTACCGTTAAAGTAATTAATATTAATAGGAGTAAATTAATCGGCCTATTCTTAAGAAATCTATTCGTCTATATTAAAACATATTACTAACTCCTACTTTATAAATTTTATACTATAGTTGAACTAAAAGTATAAACTAAAACTAAGAAATTCCTCTTCGATTTAGTTAATAGGGATATATTCGTTAACTATAAATATAATCTCTCTTTAATATTCCCTAAATTCGTTAGTAAAATTCTTACCCACGGCCTTAACACAATTAATATATATACGAAAATTTAGGTGGTTATTAATTAAACGGCAATAGCAGCGTACTCGTACATTATTGTAATTATCGTTATCGATGTAACTATCTTCGTCATTATAATTGTCGATATTCCTAACGTTGTAAATAGTATAGTCCCTACAGTAGTAGAAGTATATAAACTCGGATGGGAAGATAGGTTTCCTATTGTCTTCAAAGTCGCTAATAAAGTATGTATATTCGCTAGAGGTAGTACAAGTAGATAATAACTAATATAGAGAATAAAATAATTCGTTTGGGTTGTCTATTAAATAGCTTATGCCTTTATACATCGACGTAGCCGTATTAGAATTTAGGAAGGCTTAAAACAGCGATTTAGAATCTATAAAATATAGCGAGGCTATAACAATACTAGGTTAGTCTTCGTTAGAACTATCGAATTGCTACAATCCTACTGTATTCGTATTTGCCTCGGGTTATTATACCTATTATACTTGTTATACTTGTGCCTGCTGTTTGGCTTATTGTGCTTATTTCTTTTAACGTATCAATTCGGTCTTTATCTTATTTATTTACAATAATACCCGAACTATACGTATATCTAATAAAAAAAGCTATATAAGACCCAATCTTTAATAATAATTAATTATTTGGGTAGTATTTAAATAGCTAGAATAGGGTAGCCGTTACAACCCTATAAAACATTTAATATTTGGAACCAAATCTTATAATCTCTTAGGGATATACAACGAATATAAGTATATAGACCTAGTACTATAGCAAAATTTAAATTATATTTATATTTATTATAGTAATACTAAATAAGTTCTAAGGTATCGAAAATTTAGCCCCGCTTTATTACTAGTAGTACTACTACTTCAGGTTTTATAAAGTAATCGGCTTACTTTGCCACCTATTTATTAATAAAGTCCTCGTCGAATACGATTATCTTTAATTATTATATTTCTCGGTTCAATTCCCGCTCTATGTATTCAATATTAAGTCGTAATTAGTCTTCATTAAATATAGCCGGAAGGGCGTCGTCGTTTTCGAATTCGGCCAGTCTGCGTTATATATTAACTAAATCTAGGTCTATAAATAGATTATCTTAGTCGATAAGCCCTACCTCTACATATAAATTAGTACTTAAATCTATCTTAATAAGTCAAATAATAACCGACCTTAGGTATCCTCCTCGTTATTAATTGAAGCGCAGCTGTTATAGTCTGGGAATGAAGTGTTTACACGAAGTGAGCGAGCATAGCGGAGCTTCTTTATAATGAGGGCACCCCCCCTGTAAGTTCTTCGTGCTGTGATTGGTCCGTCAAAACCGGAATCCGTTCCTTGGATTGGTCAGAATTTTAGCGGCCTAGGTCCGTGCACGGGGGTCCCCGGGGGTGTCCCCCGGGTCTTATAACCCTAACCCTCTTAAAGGGGGGTCCCGGGGGGCGGAGCCCCCTAGTAAAAGGAAAAAAATTGCTAAGTTTTTATCGTCTTTGCTTACCCTATACTTTCCTATTAATACCGGCAAACTTTTTAATAAAAATATTAAGAAAAGAAGAGAGGATAAAATAAAGAAAAGAAGAGGTAATAAGATAAAGAAAAGAAGATAGGATAAAGAAAAGAAGAAAAGAGAAAAAGAGTAAAAGAGGGTAATAGTAAAAGAAAAAAAGAAAAAAAGAAAAAAAGAAAAAAAGAAAAAAAGAAAAAAAGAAAAAAAGAAAAAAAAAGAAAAAAAGAAAAAAAGAAAAAAAAAGAAAAAAAGAAAACAAAAGTTTTTAATTAAAAAAATAACAAAAAAATAAGAAAAAAAAACCGTAAAAAAAGGTAAGAAAAAAAGGGAAAACATGAGTAAAAAACTATAATAATAATAATAATAATCTTATTCCCTTTGCTATATTTATATACAGCGCTGTAATGGCATGGGGTCCTTCTCTAGGTTTTCGGTAGGAAAAACCGTACGGCGATAAGCGCCGTCGGATAAAAACCCCTAACTGCTTTCAGTCGCGATTAAATCGCGCTTTCTCCTTCCCGATTCTATTTATAGCGGTTCTTATTTACCGCTATAGCGAATAAATACGTCCTTTCTATTATATTCTACCCAATACTAGAACTATTGCGATACTACTCCCCTCTTCCGTTCCTTCCTCCCGTCCTTAGGCCGTTATTCTATCCCCGTTTGCCTTTATTTACTCTTATTTACTTTCCTACCCCGCCCCCTTTCCTTTACTCTCTCCCCCTTTATCCTATATTCCCGTCCCTACCGTAATTTATACCCGTATAAGGGCCTCCTCTACCGTCTATTTAAATTTTCTTCGGGCGCCGGCCCCGAACCTGTGACGATTGGGATCCAGTGCCATAGATCACATCCCATTCGTCTCATTGGCAATACCTACAGGACCCACCGGTGCCATTAATGCGAGCACCCTAATTAGTTGTACGGGCGGCATTGACCGTACGACTATTCAATTGGCACCGCGACCTACATATCGCATTCACGTACATTGTTAGATTAGATAAGGAAGGCGGTCGAGGCTAGCAGAATCTAATTACATCCTATATAAGGGTACAACTCTAGAGCCCAGATCTCAACCTTTCCCTCTTTCCTTCTTTAGCTTTAATTATTTATTCATTTATACCCAACTACGCAATACGGAACTACGTGAGCTGGTACATTGTAATATTTAATTAAAGCTTACTACATCCGTTTAGGAAGGCATTATAATATCCTAATTTAAACCCGAGAACCCGATAAGTCGCTTCGTCGACTTCTAAACCCCGAACTTTATCGCCTCGCCAATATCGCGAATTTGAACCCGATTACCCTACCGATTACGACGAGAGTCAATTATTATAACTGATCCCGCTAAGGACGCACTTTCGGGCCGTCCCCTCGTCCCCGATAATAAATAATAAACCGAATAACCCTATACCGCTAGTTACAATAATAATAATTATTACTATAACGACGAATCTTTATTCGAATAACCGGACAACGTCGAGGGTAACCCTAATTAGGAGGACGAGGACGACGACGAATCGTTCGAAGAATTAATCGACACTTCTACCCCTTCTAAGAAGCGTTATACTCTTAATAAATAATTTAAGGGAAAACTATTCCTCTTCGACGCCTCGAAGGAAACTCCTTTAGAATTCGTTATACGATTTAAGCGAGGTATAAAATTTACCCCCAAGGTTAACTCGCCTCTAAACCCCAATACGAGTAATAATAGGGTTGTAGAGCCTAGTCCTAATATAATACGTAAATATATACCCCCTTATAAATAGTACGCCGATAACGAGGTCGTTTATCGCTATATTCGCTTAAGCTATAGCGGTCTCGACCGTATTTCCGATGCTCGTTATAATAGTATTATAATTTATAATTCCTAAGTACGTTATATCTCTATCAATACTAGGGAATTTAACGATAGGATAGTCAACTTATTAACTAAGTCCCTATCCCCCTCGGTTATTCACCTAACCGACGATAACTAATAACTACGATAAAATTTGGCCGGAAACCTTGCCCTCTATATAAATAACTTTTACCCGTTAGTAGAAGTACGTTACTACGCGTTGAAGGCAAATGAAATTATTATAAATAGTATTAACCGTACTAATCTTATTAATAATAATAATAAAAATAATAAAGGAAACCGCATTATTAACTTCTATTCTATTACCCAATAAGGCTAATCTTCGTTAGCCATCCGAAATTAGAATAGTCCTCTAACCTTCTAGGAATTTTTAACTCTAGTTAATTAAAATCCCGATACTATGTAGGGAGAAATTAATATTAGAGTTTACGCGTTGGAGGCTTTTATCGGTATTATTAAAGACGTAGTATATGCGCTTCGTTACACTTATAAAACTATTATTAAAATAGATAAATAGGTTATATACTTCGCTTAGAAAGCTAAAGAATACTAAGTTAATATCGATAACCATTTAAGCGTTGGCGATGACGAATTGGAGTTAACTAATCGGTTAATCGATTTGGAATAGTAGTTGGCGGCGGCCGACGCGGATAAAGACGATTTGGGTAAGAAGGTCTATAACTTCTAAACTAAGAACGATAATCTCCGCTATAAGTATAATAAGTAAAGTAAGAAAGCTAACGACGCGATCGATATAATTATTAAGGCTTGTGAGACATCGATATTGGCTATAGAGGCTCGTACCCGCAACTAAATAGAAGGTGTTAAAAAAGATTATATCGAAGATTTTAAAACGATTTATAACCAATATAACCTTAAGGTCTTATATTTGTAAGCCTAGGTCGATAGTTTAAGCCGATTATTAAACGTCGCTAATATAGGCGCGAAGGAATTGGCCGCTACTGAGCTTAAGGCCGCTAAATTAGCTAAGTCTAAATTTAAAGAGAGAGTTACCTTTGTCGAGTTTATCGAGTATTCTTTTAGTTTTATCTTTATAATTAACGTTATTCGTCGTAAGACTTCCGACCGTCGACTTTCTAAGACCTTTAACGACGGCCGCCGTAATAAGGATCGATACGCCCCCTCTAAGCCTGCCTTATACTATTTCGGAGCCGGTAGCGGCGACCCTAACGACGATGGAGACGACGATCTTATTAACGATAATAATAATAACGACTGCGACCCCTTTCGCGATCTGTATTGTACCCCTCGTAACGACGATAAGCGCTCCCGTCGTAAGAAAAGCGGTATTCCGTTTAGTGCTGTCTCTTTCGAAGGAAGTTGTCGTCGAAGTAAGATAGTTAAAGTAAATGTCCCTACTTTTTCTGGTAGCGAGGATAATAAGTTCGAATTCGATATGTGGTATTTTTAGATAATTAACCGTTTTCGTACGAATGCCGATTATTTTGCTAATGACGAAACCGTTTTTAGAGAAGTTGTTTTTAGACTTTTTGGATAAGTGTTAAAGAATCTTTACCCTTTTATTCGTCTTGATACCGGTAAGTTACGTATTAATACGGTCGAGGATTTTATAAATTATTTATAATTGAATTATTATAATTTTAATACCGATAAGAAGGCTCGTAAGGAATACGAAAGTTTAGTAATATATTATTTGGACCGTTTCTATAATTTTAAAGTAGCCTTTATTCGTTTAGTTGGCTACTATAGTATTCCCGATTCTTAGTAGAAGATTAAACTCCGTTGCAAAATTACTATCCGGTTTTGTAATTACGCTAAAGCTAGCTACCGTATTAATTGTATTTATAACGCTTATATCGAACTTCTTTAAAGTTTCGACGAAAGCTTTTATATGGGTTAATTTGACGATAAGGATAAGAAGGCATCCGTTAATAAGGCCCTAGGTGGTTTTAAGAAGCCATTTAAGGACGTAGCTTTCGGTCCCCTTCGTAATTATTTGTTAGGATCTTCGTTTTTCTATAAAAAGCCCTCCGAGGAGGAGACCCGTAAATTATAATAGGAAGGAAAGTATTTTATTTACTGTAAGCCCGGTTATATAGTACCCGATTATTTTTATTGGAAAAAGCTTTTTAAAGTTTATAACGTTAAGATTTACGCTATGTACGTTGAGTTCCTTAATAAGGAGATCGAATTGAGCGAGGATAAGGGCGACGACGGTTACGAGATTGAGATTATCGTTAAGAAGGATTCGGATTTAGATTCGAAAAATTGAAACGCCCGGAGAAATTAATTTCCCGTTTGGGCGAAGTGTTGATATGTATGTTGATAGGAAAAACGGATGATATAGATAAGTTTAATTTGCGAAATTATTTGGGAAAGGGCCCGCTTTTTACCGTTAAATGTAGCGTAGTTTATAATAGATTGTCTATTTTTACTTTCGACGTACTTATTAATATAGGAGTAGATATTTATATTCTTCTAAATTAGAAATTCGTTAACAAATTAATTAAATATTTAAAGCTCGAGAGTAAGACCGATTTTTAGTTAAGGTACGTTAAGTTTTATAAGAATATTAAACCTAATATTATTTTTTAAGTAATAAAGGCCGCTATTCGAGTATAAGGTTATAAGTTTTTTAATTAATAGATAGTCGTCCTACTGGTAATATCGAAAGATATAATATTAAGAAAATTATAATTAAGCGAGAATAAAGTCCTACTTAATTATAGTAATAATTAACTAATCTTCTTAGAAGGTCTATTAAAAGTATTATTGGATAAAGATATCGATATTAATAAGCGACTGAAATTATTTTAGGACCCTTCCTTTTAGGAAGATGTAAAACGAAGAGAGTATTTTATAAATATAAAGGATAAAAGGCGAATAGATAGTATTTTATTATAAGTCCGTTTATTAAAGTAGGAAGCGGAAGATGAAATTAAAGTATTAGATACCGTTATTAAGGAATTATAAGATAAAACGGAGGAAGTAAGGAAGTAGAACGAGGCTAAAATAAAGGCGGTAAAGGAAACGATCGTTAAGTTAGAAAAGTAGAAGTAAGAATTTCTATTAATAATTAAGGAAGAGATTTAAGGAAGGAAATATATTGAAACCCCTAAAGGAGTCCTTAATACTAATTAAAAGCTAAAGGGTATTTATATAATTAAATATCGTAATTGTAGAGACCTTTTAACGTTAATAGATATTAATTAAATAGAATGGGAATTCTTTAATAGTATTAAATACGAATATACTTCGGAAGCGGAAATTATAGAATTGGAAATAGTTTAAGACTCCTATAAGTAAAGTAAGGATTTATACCCTTATTACGATATTTAGGGACTATACTATATAGAGCGAACCTTCGGTTAAATTAAATAGCGCCCTTGGGATTATACTTTAGTAGGTATTGTAATTATAGATTTTTACGCTAAACGTAGAAAGATTTTTGAGGAAATTAGTCTCTACGAAATTAATGGTATTATTAAAGTAAGATAATCCGAATTATTATTAAAGGACGAGGAGGAGTACCGATAATTAGTAATAGAGAAATTTTTAAAGAAGTATTAGAATTGTATTAACGTTTTTAGTAAGAAGGATTCCGATATATTCCTAGAGTTTAAAGAGAAAATTAATTATAAAATCGAATTCGAGGAAAGTAAATCCCCTTAGGATCTCGGATATAATTCTTTATATAAGATAACGCTCGAGGAATTAGAAGAGTATAAGTAATATATTATTAATAATTTTTAAAAGGGATTTATTAAGGTTAGTTTAGTATTATAGGCGGCGCCCGTATTGTTTATACTTAAGGTTAACGGAGGTCTATGTTTTTGCGTAGACTATTATAAGTTTAACGCCTTATCGAAGAAGGATTAATATCCTTTACCCTTTATTAATGAGACGTTGGCGCGAATCGGTTAGGTAAAGGTCTTTATTAAGATCGATATTTAATAAGCGTTCTATTATATTCGAATGTACTTAGATTATGAAGATTTAATAACGTTCCGAATACGGTATAGAGCGTATAAGTATAAGGTGTTACCCTTTGGCCTTATAGGAGGACCTTCGTTATTTTAAAGGTTTATTAACGAAGTCCTGATGGGCTACCTCGATAACTTCTGTAGCGTTTATATCGACGATATTTTAATTTATTTTGATAATTAAGAGGATTATAATAAATATATCGATATAGTGCTATAACGTTTTGGGGAAGCGGGGTTGTAAGCTGATATTAAGAAGTGCGAGTTTAGTGTAATTAAGACTAAATTCTTAGGATTTATTATTGGTACTGACGGTATTGTAGTAGACCCGGAAAAGGTGGTAGCCGTAAAGGAATGGAAGGAGTTAATTACGGTGAAAGGCGTATAAGTTTTTTTGGGTTTTTGTAATTTCTACTAGAAGTTTATTAAGGATTTTAGTCGAATAGTAAAGCTATTGACGAATTTGACGAAGAAGGATTTGGTTTTTAAGTGGGATGACCGTTGTAAAGAGGCGTTCGATATTTTGAAAAGGAGTTTCTTTAGTGCGCTTGTCCTGTGTTATTTCGATTACGAGAGGGAAATAAGAATCGAGATAAACGTTAGTAATAGAGTTTGTGCGGGTATAATAAGTTAATTCTAAAACGACGGCGATTAGTATCCGGTTGTATTCTATTTAGAAATTATAAATTTAGTAGAGTTTAATTATTTTATTTACGATAAGGAATTAATAGTTGTAATAAGAGGGATTAAGTAATAGCGACCCGAATTGAAAAGTACTAAGCCCTTTATAATATTTATGGATTATTAGGTATTCGAGTATTTTAGTACGAAGAGGGTATTTAATAGTAAATAGGTCTGTTGGTTTGAAATTTTATTAGAATATTAGTTCCGGATGATTTACCGCCTTAGTAAGGAGAACGTTGTAGTTGACGTATTGTTTCGTAAGTTAGAGGATTTGAAGATTGTTAAAAATAAAAAGGAAGACTAGTTTACTTTACGAATACTCAAACCCGCCGATGATAGATTCTTTACTTTCGCTGGCGATAAATTAGCGGATATATTAATTAATTTGGAGGGGGAGGATGAATCGGTTGACGTGGAAATCGCCGAATTAGAGATTAGCTACGATTTGATTGACGAGATAATCTAAGTTAATCGATTTGTAGAATTATTATTGATTTATAGAGAAAAGGCGAAATAGGAAGGCTTACCCTTTATTATTAAGGATGGCCTATTAATTAAAGATTATAAGTTGGTGGTCCCGGAAGACGGTAATTTACGAACTAGATTTATTGAAGTAGTTTACTATCTGGTTATTTTAGTATACCCGGGTAGAAATAAGATTAAGTGAATGGTTTATAAGCGGTATTGGTGGGTAGGGTTGGCCGTTGATGTGGACTGTTATATTGCTAATTATTGGACGTATAAAGTATTAAAGGCGTTTAGGGATAAGATTTTTGGATTGATGTATTTAATTCCCTTGAAAGAGAATTATAGATTATGGATATTTTTGGTGGTCGATTTCAAGTCTATGCCCAAAGATTGCTACGGTTATAATATGCTGATGGTTATTATAGATCGATTTTCGAAAGTAAGTTGGAGTATCCCTTGTAAGGATATTGTTACCGCTAAAGACGTTGCCGTTTTGTATTACCGAGGCCCTTATCGCCTCTTTGGATTACCCGATGAGGTAATTAGCGATAGAGGATTGTAGTTTGTGTTTTAAATAATATAAGAGGTAGCCTTATTATTAAACGTTAAATAGAAGTTGGTTATATTAAGCTATTTATAGACCGCTGGTTAAGTTGAGAATTTATATTAGTATATCGACTAACGATTGAGACCCTATATTAATTATAATTAGGATGATTGGTCGGAATTTATCCCGGTATTGGATGTAGCTTAGATGAGTCTACTTTATAATAGTTTAGATAGCCTATCCCCTAGAGAAATTATTATAGGTTTCCCGATGCTTAGTGTGTTGGATTAGGAGGACTATGTAAATCCAAAGCTATTTAAGACGGAGATTAATTAATAGGAAGTTTATTAGTTGGTCGAACGGTTGAAGTTATTTTATGCAATTGCCCGCTATACTATTAATAAGGTATAATAATAGTAGATAGCTTAAATTAATAAGTATAGAAGGGAATTTGATTTCGGCGTTGGCGACTGCGTTTTTATTATTAAAAGGGGATGGATTATAGACCGCCCTAGCGATAAACTAGATTGGCGGCAAATTTGTATCCTTTATAGGATTAAAGCTATGAGAGGTTACTCTTACGAATTGGAGGTTCCTGAAGGATGGAAAGGAGCGACGGTCTATTATGTTAATTGTTTGAGAAGGTGTGAGGATAACCCGTTACCGGGATAAGGCCGCGAAAATTTAGCCGGCAAATTAGTTAACGGCGATTAGGAGGAATAGGAAGTTTTGAAGGTGGTCTCATCGAAGGTTACGAGGGGAAAGTTGGAGTACTAGGTGGAATGGAAAGGATGGGACCCCGATTTAGAGTTCTGGCTAGTAGATAACTTCGTTAATTTAGTAGAGCTTTTGAAAAAGTATTACAATGCGAACCCTATAATACCGGGACCTCCTAAACGATTGGCCTAATAGTTGGCGGGTAATAAATTAGATTATAACGATAACGATAAGTTAGTTGAAGGATTACGAGTTGGTTTGAGAAGGAGAGTAATGGTAAGGAAGAAGTAGGAGGACATTAGAAGGAGGACGTTGGAGGAAGTATTCGAATTATGTTTGTGTCAAAATTTTTTCTTTTTATTCTTAAGGCTTTGGGGCTGAGCCTCAACCCGGGGGGGAGGGTAGTATAACGATTGGGATCTAGTGCTATAGATTACATCCTATTCGTTTTATTAGCAATACCTACAGGACCTACCGGTGCTATTGATACGAGTACCCTAATTGGTTGCACGGGCGGTATTGACCGTACGACTATTCAATTGGCACCGCGACCTGTATGTCGCATTTACGTGCATTGTTAGATTAGATAAGGAAGGCGGTCGAGGCTGGCAGAATCTGGTTGCATCCCATATAAGGGTGCAACTCCAGAGCCCAGATCTCAACCTCTCCCTCTTTCCTTCTTTAGCTTTAATTATTTATTCATTTGTACCCAACTACGCGATACGGAACTACGTGAGCTGGTGCATCGTAACAGAACCTCCCTCTTCTTCCCTAAACTACTATATCCCTAAAATAGTTTCCTCCTCTTTTAACGGCGCGCCTAGCCGTACCCCCGGCCGTAATATTCGTAACCTTACTATTCGGACTAATTAAAGCCCCGACCTTTCTTATTTTATAGAATCTTCGCCTAAAATACCTTCTACCCTTCGCTGTACTCCTTAGGCCCCCAGCGCTCTTACGATTCCTTTTTAAAATCCTATTACCATCGCCGGCACTCTATTTTATAATCTTATATTTTAATTTCTTAACAACTAATAAAATTCTTCGCCTTTATATTTTTACGTCCTCCCTAATTAATTCTAATATTTAACGTTATTTATACTCTTCCCTACTTTAATTATACTTTGAATTTCGCCGACCGTATTATAAATACCCCGAATATCGTTAACTAAAACTTAGAGGCCTTCTAAATATTACTCGCAGAGAATATTTATACGGTCGATAAATAATATAAATATCCTTCCCAATATTATAATATTATTTTTTTCTAATATTATTTAATTACTTTATCTTAAATTACCCTATATTTATTCACCGCCTTAAAATATATATTCGACGTCCTTTATAGTTATTATAATAGGCGTAACTTCGTTTAAACGGCGGTAATTATTATCCTAAGCGCTCTAACCGGAATACCTATTACCAAATTTATTAAGAATTTCCATTAAGTTTATATATCCTTCCTCAACGCTATACGTATTCGCTTAATTAATAACGGTCTTCCGAATCAACTAGATACCCTTTCCTCCCTCTTCCGCTATAGTAACTTAAAGGTTGCAAATTATATAATTAAAAACTACTATAAGAAGATTATAATTAACTATCTTATTATTATTCCTTTTCATATCGTTTCCGCCGGCTTAATTAGTAGTAATACTAGCCTTAGTATTAGTAGCGCCCCAAGTTCGCTTATAATAGTTAATAATTTCCGTTCCGCCGAAATAAGCCTCGGTTAGGACAAATAGCGCTATTAAATTACCTACGACCTAACGTAAATAAAGGAAATACTTTATACCCTTATTAATCGTATTTAAATAATAATTAAATAATTCTTCCGCTATTCTATCCCTTTCGTTAAATATAAATTGGAATTAACGTAATCGATCTCCCTACTACCCTTTCCGTCCCTGTATTTTAATATTCTAATATTATAAATAAATAAATAATTTTATACGTATATTGCGGCCTTGTAATACTCTCCCTCCAATTCGATTATTAAACGGTATTTATTTAATCTACCTAATTTAAATACCTACGAAAGGATTTTCTCTACTTTAATTCTATTATCTAAATAAGCCTAGAATTCTTCCTATATTTACGGCCAATCGGTTACTATTATCCAATATTCCTCTATTTATAAATATCTAAAAACGAAATATTTAAATATTTCCTCCCTAATTCTATACGAATAAAACGGCGTTATAACGTCCGGTACCTTCCTCCGGAAGAGGAAGGACCGGAGCCTAATAATTCCTATTCGGGCTTAGGTAAGGAGGGAGCTCTATATTTTTATTAATAAATATAGCTTATCGTCGTCCTTTAATAGTTAGTTTTTTTTTTTTTTTTTCTTTTTTACCCCGATTATATACTGCTTAATAGTATCGTCGCTAAATTTCGTATTAAGGTTAATAATAATAAATTTATACCGCCGACCTAATTTAATTACCGGCGCCGCTATTTAATAATTATAGTATAATACTTATTCTCTTTTCGTAGTATCTTTTAATTACTCCTCTCGGTCGATAGCGGTTAATTTTAATATCTATAATAGGGGTAAAGGCATTCCTATTTCCGAAGGTAATCCTACCGCTAATATAATAAATTTCTCCGTCGGTACCTACTCCTTAACTTATTTAATTTTAATAGTACCGCTTTCGGGTCGGTTAACGGGTAATCGACTTTTTATTCTTATTTAAATATAGCTAACTATTTAAATTATAATCCCTCGGACGAATTTAATTTAATCCATTTAAGTAAACTTCTCTTCGAAGGCCCTTACCCTTTTATTAAAATAGAAATCAAATAATAGATAAAACGTTTCTATTTTTAGGTTCCTTACCGGCGTAATTTTATATACCCTAATAATAATTCTTAAATATTTAATTTAATATTTAGCCAACCTAATTACTATCCTTCGCAATTTCCTATAGATTTCGGTCGGTTAGTAAAAGGTTGAGGTTCTATATATAATAACGTTTCGAATATATTTAATATAAATTTCTCTCGCTTGTACGAAAGAATAACCCTAAATTTTCACTATTAACCGTATTAAGGCGTTCGTCTATATAGCTATCTTTTTCTTTACTACTTCCGCGTATATTCGATAATTAAGCTTCCGGTCTAACTAAACCTTTAGGAATCTTATTGACTCCGTCGGTTGAAGTACTACTCCGCCGATTTGGAGAGTTTCTGTTCGCGGTTCCCTCGTCCGCGTGAAATGTATAAGCTCCGTTTTGCTCGCTTCAAACTCCATCCCTCTCTCGGCTGCCCACTCGGAGCAGATTTCCCATGCCGCTTGGAGAGTCCTGCAATTTTCTTCCGTCGTCTTGGCCACCGCGAAGTAAAAAACTATAATAATAATAATAATAATAATAATAATAATAATAATAATAATAATAATAATAATAATAATAATAATAATAATAATAATAATAATAATAATAATAATAATAATAATAATAATAATAATAATAATAATAATAATAATAATAATAATAATAATAATAATAATAATAATAATAATAATAATAATAATAATAATAATAATAATAATAATAATAATAATAAAATTAAAGGTAAAAAGAAAGAAAAGATAAATACGATTTATTATTTTTAAAATTGGTATTTAATATTGAATTTTTAATATATAATCATAATTAAGACTTAAAGTTTATAAAAAAGAATCCAAATTTAAATTTATACTATACGGTTAAATTCTCAAAATTTATATATTGAGAATCTAGTTTTAAAACGCGACCAAATACTTATACCTTAAAAGATTAGGAATTTAGCTTCAATACGCGACTAAATATTTATACTTTAATAGATTAGGAATTTTGCTTTGAATTTATAGATTGAGAATCCAGCTTTAAAACGCGACCAAATGCTTATACTTTAATAGATTAGAAATCCAGCTTTAAAACGCGACCAAATGCTTATACCTTAATAGATTAGAAATCTAGCTTTAAAACGCGACCAAATGCTTATACTTTAATAAATTAGGAATCYAGCCTTAAAACGCGACCAAATGCTTATACTTTAATAAATTAGGAATCCAGCTTTAAAACGCGACCAAATGCTTATACCTTAATAGATTAGGAATCTAGCCTTAAAACGCGACCAAATGCTTATACTTTAATAAATTAGGAATCCAGCCTTAAAACGCGACCAAATGCTTATACTTTAATAAATTAGGAATCTAGCTTTAAAACGCGACCAAATGCTTATACTTTAATGGATTAGGAATCTATTCCTAGACCTATAATCGTTGCGATTCAGTCTATGTTATCTTCCCAATCTTAATTAAGAGGTAGAACGGAGTCTAATATTATAGCATCGCCGTCGCCGTCGCCGTCGTCGTTATTATTAAAAACAGGTCCAAAACCGGGACTCTAAGCCGTTGGTAATCTTAACTGGCGCGGGGCTATTGGTAATCTTAACTAACGAATTTGCTATTGTTATTATTTAGAATAAGGGTATATATTGGCATTTCATCCTCGTGCCCCAGCGCTGTCTTTCTTGTGCCCCATTCCCTAAATCGTGCCCCATTCGGGTTAGGGTTTAACGTGCAGATTATTTTTTACCAACCTTTAATACAATCAGACAGTAATCGTACAACAGCATTTCCGTGTAGACAGTGCCAAGCCCAGTCAACTAGTAGATCCCCTATTCACCCATTTATACAAGCCTTCTTTAAACTTAGTAATTTTGAGCTTTATAACCTTCTTTCAACTCCTTCTTTACAACCAAACTAGCTATAAACACTAGAATAGGCTAGAATCGACCGTACGTACGTAAATACTAATCGTATTAATTATAAAAGTATTTACTAACCTTCCTAAAGTTTTAATAAACTACGCGCAAAGATGGCGCCGCCCTAGGAACCAGATGCGCCCATCGACCTTACCTACATCGAGAACAACGACAGCGACGCCGCCAACGATAATAAAGAGTAGGAAGGCTTCTCTAATAACGATAATATACTCGTTAACTCTCTTAACAAGTCTAATGTGCCCTCGCCTAGTCCCAATTACCCTCCCTCAACACAACTACTTCAAGAAGACTTCGACAGCGACGAAGACGAGCTCTTTGATCATAGAGATGCTATTCACAACCTACCATCTAGCGCTATACTTCCTGCTACTACGATTGAAGGTCTTTAGCAATCTATTAATAAATAGGTAAAGGATTACGGGTTTACTATTATTCGAGGAGGCGGTCGCGGTATAAAGCTTAGAGTCCTAATTAAAGACTATATTTGTTATTATATTTTCTGTAACTGTTTTGGTAAACTGCGCCCATCTATCGCTACGATTCGAAAGACTATATTACGGAAGTGTGACTATTAATAGAAGGGGGTTGTAAAGAAGGATAAGGAAGGCTTTTAGTACTTTATACTAAATCCTAACCTAAATTACTGAATTTATAACTATAGTTAGTCCTAGTACCTATTAGTGCATCCCCAATACCGTAAAATAAAGTTAGAGGTTTTAAAGAAAATCGACGATACTTCTAAATTCTATGCTATACGAATTCGTAAGATTACGACGATGGTACGAAACGAATTCCCTAGTTCGGTTTATATAAAGGGGTATATATATTATGTACGAGTACGTATCCGTCGTTGTAATTTAAAAGGCTATACCCCTACTAGTGTTCTAATTAAGTTATTTAACGATAATAATATTGAATATATTAAAAAGATGGATTTAAAAGACCTAAAACGGTTGTTGGGTATCGTTTTTACCTTCCTAATTTATATAGACTTCGTTAAACTATTTCCAAAGGTTATGATTATCGATAATATATATAATACTAACCGGTTTAACTACCTTTTCTACTAGGTTTCGAATATTTCAACCGTTAGTACTATTTTCAACTATATCTTTAGTATTATTAATAACGAGAAGTAGGAAACTTTCGATTTCTTAGTTAAGGCTACCTATGAATTGAAATTAGGATATAATCTACTAATTCCTTTTATTATTATTATAGATAAGTATAAAGAGATGAAGTAAGTATTAGACTAAATATTCCTTAATACCCAATAATAGTTTTGCCTATTCTATATTGTTAAAAACATTTTTTTTAACGCTAAAAAGAAGTAGAAGAAAGATAAAGACGAGGATAATTCTGAGGATAAAGAGGGTAAAGATGAATAGGAGAATCCGGTTGTATTTGATTAAATAGACTAAAATATCTATTAATTAGTTCGCAACCCTAATTCTACTAATCTTAATAAGATTACTAACGATCCCCGTAGTGTTGTAGCTATATTTAAGGTTATAGTATATATTAAGATTGAGCTAGAGTTTTGGGCTGTTTAGGAGAGGCTAAAGAAGTAGTTTGAAGAGGCACAACCTTTAATCCTTCGGTATATCCAGAATAATTGGCTCCCTATTAGAGATTAATAGGCATACTATTGTATTAAGAAGTATAAGAATTTTGGCGTTAGGGTTATATCGCTAGCTAAATCTAGTAACCTTAACGTTAAGAGCTACTTTTTCAACGGTAATAGCGATATCTATAAATTAGTTACCGCTATTATAGAGATAGTTACTTTATAATACCAAACCTTTAGAGAGAAAATGGCTAAGTAGTAAATAAATTAGAAATAGGAGTATTTAGGCCGCGGATATATAGGTAAATTCCCTATATTAATTAGTTACAACGCCCTCAAAATCATTAATTACGAATACCTTTAAGCCGAGAAGTATACGCCAACCGATAAACGTAGAGACCCGCCTACTTTAGAGCTTTGTAGTGAGGAATGTAGCGTTGCCGACTAGTATAGACTACTTTGCCGCTATATTATATTCGAAAAGTTAGTTATAAAGAAGAGTTTAAAATTTAGTTACGTATACTTTCGCTGGTATTATAAGGAGCCTCTTGTAAGTCAAATCCATTACTTCTATTTATCTATATATAATTACTAACCAATTTCTATTCAATAAGATGTACAAAACTTCTACTTTCGCCTTCGAGACCCCTGTATTATACCTAAGAAAGGCTAAAAAGGCGCTAAGAATACTACCAAAGCTATACCTAACGAGTACGCCCTTCCTATAGACCTAGAGGCAAAGTAGAAGACTCCTAAGACCCCTAAAAAGGCTATATTAGCTTCGAAGGGTAAGAAGAAGGCTACGCCAACCTTAAAGAGTAAGAAAGGGAGTAATAAGGTTAAGCCTATTAAGCAAAATAACCTTAACAACCTTCCTCGCCTATAGCCAAATATACGCCGTTACAAATTTTACTAGGAGAGTAATAATATTAACGAACTAGCTCCCAACTCTACGAAGCGGTATTCAAAACGTAAATTTATATAACAGCCGGTTAGCTCTAGTGCTTCTGACTATAGTGGCGAGTCGGAGGCAGTATCTGAAAGCGAACTAGAGCCAGAGCCAAAATCAGACTCAAACTCAAACGCTCTAGTAATTCCACTTCTAGACTACTTCCTACCTTTAGAACTCCTGCCTCTAGAGCTCTCTCCAAGGCAAAAGCGCTCTCTAGAGCCCTCTCTAGAACTAGAACTCCAGCTAGAGTTTACTCCAGAGCCCTCTCCAAACCCCTTTCTTAAAGATATCCCTATAGTACTAGAAGTGCCCTCTCCAGAGCCCTACTAGTCGTCTCTAGAGCAATAGTAATTATCCCTAGAGCTAGAGCTAGTACTGGACTCTATTTAAGTAGCTATAGAATCTAACTCTCCCGTTAAATAAGCAGTTAAGCGTAAGAGAACTAGAGCCAGCTTAGAAGCACCTACTCCCAAAATTATACGAAGTAGTTGTATAAACAGGCCTAATTAGAAGGCTATAGAGGCGAGCCAACAATAGAGGTAAACACTATACCAAGCATTACGAGATTACCTTATTTAGTCCTTTCATAGTATAAATAAATACCATAGAACTATCCTATGTGCAAAACATTGTGTACTATAGAAATCCCCATACAAAACTATGTCGTTGAACATCGCTGCCTTTTTTATGTATGTGTAAGACGCTGGAATTTACTGTGTAAATGCTATTTTACTTCAAAATGACGTGCCAAGACTGGTAATAATGGGGTATAAACAAGCAATGGGGCACAAGAAAGAGGTCGCTGGGGCACGAGGATGAAATGCCTATATATTAGGGACTAGTATTCGCCTTCTATACCTAATGCGGATTCTATAATCTATTTATCTATTGATTATAAGGTCTCCCTATTGTCATAGGGTTATCCTACCTGTGACTTGCCTAGCGTTGAGCACTGCTGTTACGATGTGCCAGAGTGCCTCGGTATGGCTTAGAATTATACCGTCCGGTTACGTATATAGATATGTAACCTCGGGCTGGCTCTAGGGCTCTCGCCTATATAGCTAGCCCTCTACGTATACTTCCTTTCCCCTCTTCTATACAATAATATATATTTTACCCTACCCCTAATTATACCTTTGCCCCGTAATAGTTTATTATATTTCTTTAGCGCTGCGCGCGCAAATAGGATTTTAAGATTCGGCCTATTATCGAGGCATAAGCGTAGGTTTTATCCCGTTTTTTAATTAAATGAAATTCTATATCTTTTATAAATATTATAAGGAAACCCCTACCCGCCTATTTAAAGACGGGGTCCGTTCGAAATACTTGTAAATTCTTATCGATTAGTTCGATGCCTAATATTGAATTCCTAGAGGTATTAGTATTTAGTATTACCCTTATAGATAACTTTATTACGGCTACTACCGTCGGTTCCCTTCAAATTACCGACCTATATAATACCGATTTCTACGAAGCCTTCTAAACGGCTTTTATTACCTCTAACGGCCTTCCTACTTTTATAAGGGAAGAGTAGTACGCTATTAGTCTTTTTACTAACCCTATTTTCCGCGATATTTTTTTCTCTTTCGGCCGTTTACTTAACGCCGATTCCGTCGTTGCCCTCGCCTAGTTCTAATCTACCCGAGAGGAGTTCTAGTTTTTCTACGAGGCGTATACCGATTTTTAGACCCTATATTCTTAATTCTAGGTTAAGAACGTTCGCCTCTTAAATAACGGCTTTTTCCTCGAAGAAAAGTATTCTATCTTTAAAAAGATTTATATTAATACTAATTAATACGTTAGCGACTTCGGCTTAGATAATAAAGCCTTCTAATAGGCCTTCAATTCCACTACTAAGACTATTAAATCCTTATAGAAGAAGTTTAAGCGTATTAGCTCTATAACTTCCGCTCCTAAGGACGTTATAATATCCGCTTTTATCGTCGATAGTTTTAGGGACTATTCTTCCTACGCTTATATTAAACCTTTTAACGGCGAGGGCGAAACCCCCTTAAAGAAGGCTAAGAAATACTATACTTAGCGTATAAAGATTACTTTTACTTAATTAGACAACCCTACGTTTTTCTTTAACGAGCGTAAGAAGTTTTTATTTATTATTAAGTCTTTTAAGGGCGCCCCCTTTTCCGCCTACGAAACGGCTTTATTCTATATTATCGATTTCGATTTAGATAAGGAGAAATAGAAATGGAAGATTACTAGCGCCTTTATTAAAGAGGAATTTAGTATTAAATATAATAATAATAACCTAGTTACCTTCGCTTGTTGCGAATTAGACGACTTCGCTATAGGTAAAAATATACGTTAGTCCGATTTTGAAAATTAATAGATTTAGATTATCGACTATTATAATTTCGACGATGCTATAAAGGTTTATTTCCTTAGAAATAAGGTTAATAATAAGGTTCGCGCTACTCTTATTATATAAATTCTTTAGCCTTTAGGTTCGGATTACTTTAAATAATTTACCTTGGTTTATACCTTTACTTAGTAATTTGAAGATAATGCCTACCGTTCTAAAATTAATAATCCTTTTTATAAATTTTATAGTCCGATTTTTAGTATAACCTCTTCTTCTACAACTATTTACATTACAATTAACTATAGCGGCGACGCTATAGATTTTAATAAACTATTTACAATTAATATTATAGTCTGCGCTATAATCCTTTAAAACGTTTTTAATTTCCGTATAAAATTTAGTATTTATATTCGTTACGGGCGCCCCGGCTACTATTCCTCCGCTTGCCGTAGTAAAATAAATTTCCGTAAGGAACTCCCTCCTTTTACCCGTAGTAGTAGCTACGGCCGCGGTAGAGGGGGTAGAGGCGGCTCCTATAGTAATTATAATTAGTAATCCGGCTAATTTAGATACGGCTAATAATTTAAATACGGCTAATAATTTTACTAGGTTAACGTTATAGCCCTTAACGGTACTTAATTAATTCCCTAGTATTAATACGGTTTCGTTAACCCTCTTTTAGGTAATAAATAAAAAGTTATCGATTAGAGAAATATATAGCCTCTTCGCTAAATCGCGTTTAAAGGCCTAAATTTATAGGAAGAAAAGGAAACGTCCTTATACCGTTTAATATTATAAAGATAAATAAGTCTTCCTTAAATAATTATTATAAATAATTAAATATTTTGAACCTCTCTATTTACCTTTCCGACGGGTTATATAAATTATATTACTCTATTCTTATCGATAGTAATTATATTACTCTTAATTTTATTAATCGTTCTTTTATTTACTATTACCGCTTATTAATTTACTACCTTATTACCCCTAAAGTCTTTTATTTCGTTGACGGGGGGGAAATAAAAGGCGGTAATATTACTTATTTTTCCCGGTTTATTATATAGGTAGGCCTATATTACGAGATTATCGATTTCCTTATTTACGATTTCGCCCCTAATAATTCAATTATCCTTAACTACTTTTAGTTCGCCTATTATTCGTTAACGATTTTGTAATCCTTTAATACCCTTTCCTTTACTTCCGTTTACGAAGTTTACGGTTATTTACTAACCGGTTTGTATTAAAATTTACGCCGCGCTCTATTCCTATAGATTACCTCCTAGCCCTCTAATTTAAAAGTAATAAAAATTAGTAAAATAGTGTTTCCTTGGGCGGAGCCTGCTGTGCCCGAGGAAGCCAATGAAACGCCCATATCTGCCCAAACGAGCTAGGAGATGCCAAAACACCAAGAAAAACATCACTAGATCCAAAATACTAGCCAAAACATTACTAAATATCCTAAACTCACTCTCCCACTTAGATTTCTATTATTATTCTAAATAATACTAAACAACGCTCTTTATAACTATTATCTTTCAACCTTACTATCGCCAACCCCCGTAAGGGGGTACTATAAGGGCCTTATAGTATAACGGCGTACGAGGACGCTTAAAGCGCTACTACTAATATAAATAGAGACTATATATTCGAATCCTATCTATAACTCTTTCTTTCCCTCTTTCTCTATAATATAACTATTGTAAATATAAACGCTTTGTCCCGTCTACGCTAATCTCTCTCAAATCTCTCTTACAATTTTATCCGAATTAAGGTAACCGAACTAGGGAAAAACTACTCACAAAAGTCCTATAATATTAATATAAAGCAAAGAGATTAAAGTATAATTAAAATAGACTATCCTTTATAGTAAGCTTAAGATGCTTCGCGCTTTAAAGACTTCGGGTAAGGCGTATTTTATAAGTCCTAAATTCTTTTTTACTAAATTTTTCTTTTTTTTTACTAAATTTTTATTTATTATTCAATATTAAACGTTACAATCACAATCACGAACGTTATAACCACAATTACGAAAATGCTCATTCAAATATTCATTTATTAAATTCTTATTTATTATTCAATTTTAGACGTTATAATTACGGAAATAATTATTCAAATATTTATCAACGTAAATTATTATTATATCTATCTTTATAAATACCCTATTAATACCTCTATATCCCTATTAATTCTTCTATATCTATATCAATCAATTACTTTTCAATTATAACGGCCTATTAATTATATTTTTACGAAGTCTTCCGCGAGGCCTACTAGAAGGAATTGTACTACTAATTCTACTACCGGGTAGTCTTCTACGTCGTCTACTACTAAAAGTAGTTCTACTAGTATTAAATAGTTGTATAGTAGTATTAGTAAGCGGTCTACTGCGTAATCGACTACCGGCTCTACTACTACGAAGTCTACCCCGTACTCCTCTTCCCCGGGCCGGCCGGCTATTACCGGTATTATTATTATCGTCGTCGTCGGTAATATTTCCCGGTCCCGGTAATAACTCCCGAAATATATTAAAAACTAAAGGAGGGCTAAGATTATTACTACGTATATAATATAGTAATAGAGAGTAGCTTAGCCGTAATTACTAGGGCATACGTCTAACGATATCTATAATTTAATATTTAGTAATATTGGAAGTCCTAATTCGTAAAGTATTAAGTTTAAAAGGATAATTAAATATAATACTTTAAATAGTTTTAATACGGGAAACGGCCATATAAAACAGGCCAATTGCAAAGTCCTTTTAGGATATATCCAATACAGCCTTATCTAATATCTAGCCCTACGATTTATATATTATAATAGTATATATACTAATTAAAGGAAACTACCGTCTTCTACATTCTAAAGCCCCTTTCGTAAATATTCGAATAAATTTAAATATAGGTATAATACGTACTAGATCCTCAATATTAAAATACGTAACTTCTATATCGATGTCTTCCCAATAATTAGAACCCCTATAATTAAGGAAATGCACGAAAATAACAAAGGGGGAATCGCCTACCTCTAGATAAATATTATAATAAATAATAGTATTCCAAACAAAATTAATAATCGTACTAATAGCACCGTTAATAAGCCCAATATTAATCTAAAGATTTTTAATTAATATAACTTTAGTACCCTTAATAATAGTAAGCTTATTGTACAAATTACTAATATTTATATATTTAACGCTTTTAACGGTAAGAGAAGAATTAAAAGCCTTAATAATAAAAGCAAACCTTTATAACCCTTCTATATACTTATTATTATATTCGTTAACTATAGTATTAATAAGGTAAATTCGTAAAACTTTATTAAAAGTCTCCTACTCTAATAGAGGCAAAGCGTACTTATAGCGGGAGGATAATAATATCTAATCGGTAATAATAGGGTTATTATTTCGTAATCCCTCTAAAATTATACGAAATTTAATTTAGTTATTACCCTATTAACGGACGATCTACTTTAATTCTATATTCCAATCGAAATCGAAATAATAAATATAGTTACTACGCTATACTATATCTAATTTACTAATTTTCCTTACCCGCCTTTACGCTTCTATTTCGTTAGGAAGCCTTCTATCTTCATCCTTTTTACTAATAGCTTTAAAAGGGGTATTTAGGTTATTAATAAATTGGGCTAATTCTTAGTAAAATAAAACCTTCTATCCAATAGGGAGTAATTAGAAGAAATCCCCAAATAATAAAATATTAATACTACTAAACCGTTTACCCTAATTTTTAACGAATACTTAATAAAGACGGTTATTAATAAAATACATATTTCTTATACCCAATATAGACTTTTTATTAATAATAAAATATTTGAAACTATAGAGATTATTCTACAATATAATTAAGGAATAGCCTTCTAAACTAACTAGATTTATAATACTAAAAGGAAGCTTTAAAAGCGAATATAGAGTACTACTTTTAATATTATTAGTAGTAATACCGGTAGGAGTAGTACGTATAATAAGGTCGAAAAGGTTATATTCGCTTGCTATTTATTTAAACCTGTGTAAAAGTAGACGAATTAAATAGGATTTGCTAATACTACTCCGACCGTTAACCTATATAAGTAGTTAATTTAAATTCTAGCTGTTAAATACTACTTAATAATAATTAATAAATAAATTAAAGACTATACGTTACTTAATATTAAAAATGTTATATATTCGTTATAAAATAGGTTTAGGGTCGGGTAAATTAAAATAATTAATTTAATTCTTCTAATAATCGTTAATATCTAAAAGAATAAACTCTTAAAAGCGAATATGATTTTTATACTAATTATAATTAATATCGACGGGGCGGCGGCTAAAGAGATTATCGAAATTATTATTATTTAAATCGTTAATATAATTAGGGTTATCCCTTACCATCTTTTCCTAACCTAGCGTATTTAAGCACTTTTTAAGACCCTCTTCGAAATCTTCTTCTAATTCAAACGGGGTAGGCTTACTATAATAATCTTTAAGGTGAGCTAATTCGTTAATATGAGTATTATAGTATATTATATATATTTTATCGAAGGTTCTATAACGAATATTATCGATAACGAAAAGGTTATTAGGCCTTCTATAAGGGTAATACAATATTAATTTAATATAGTTAAAATTCCTACGGCTTCTAACATCCTCTTCTAATTTATAAATAGGGAAATAATTAATAACCCTCTTCTTAATTCGATTTATAAGAGGTCTTAGACGGGGAATATCAAATTCAAACTTCGTAACAAATTCGAAGTATAAAATATAAAAATAAACTTCATTACAATTTATATACTTTTAGTAAAGTAATTGTATTTAGCGGGCTTCGCTAATAGTATTAATATAAATACTACTATATCCTTTATTATTACTTCCAACTATATTAAATACTATTTGCCTATTTCTTTAAAATATATTTACCTCTAGATCAAATATAATAATACTTCTATTATTTTAATAACGACAGTCAACCGAAACAATATAGTAAGTACTATTTTAAAGAGTAAGGTTAAGAAGAATATAGTAAACTTCTTGAGCAGACCAATCCCTTTCAATAATAAATCTATTTATAAACTTTATTACAAACTACTTAATTAAGTTCCTAGCATTAATATAAAGAATTAACTTATTAGCAATTTCGTTATAAGATTTAATACGCTTCTCTACCTTAGAAATATATTTAGTAACGTAATTTAAAATAATATTTATATTAATATATAGTTGAATATCTATATTAGCTATCCAATTCAATATAATTAATAGATTATACTAATTAAAAATACTATTATTTCTTCGGCCATTGAAAAACCAAAACCCAAAGTTAATTCTTATTATAAACAAAGGATATTTATAAAGCTTCCTAGTAAAGTAGAAGCGGCAGACCTTTTATTCAGGCTCTAAAAGGTTAAGATCTAGAATCTAACGTAGAACGCCAAGGAGACTACGTATTTAACGGCGGGCTCGAAGGCAATAACCATCGCTATATATATATCTTTACATACGATTGATCATAACTATAAACTCTTTGAAAATAGGCTCGAATTCTCCCATCTTCCTATTCAAAATATTACTGTAATTAACGTATATAGGTAATTCAAATACCGGGACTGGCCAATTCCGGGGGTCCTAACTAGCATCACCGGCATTACCAACATTACCGGCATTACCGGCTTCGGCAACTTCGGCGGCAATAACTACGGCAATGGAGGCACCGGGTAGAAGCCCTTTAAAGTCCTCGCTATTAATAAAGTAGGCCGCTAGATCCTGCTCAATACCTTCGAGTATAAGGTTCTATACTATATAATAAAAACCCTATATATTAACCTACTACCGGCGGATTTCTAAATTACGTAAATCGGGAGCAATAATATCTTTTGACCAATAAATACTATGAATATAGCCAATACTACGAGCCTAGAACTCCAACCTCTATTAATAATTATCGAATTTAAATTTAGGAATAAGCATATATTCCAAAAATAATTCGAATCTCTTTTAGAAGTAATAGGTAGCAATATAGGGGTTATACAAAATATTTCTACGAAAAATTGTATAGCGTTCGTTATTATTAAAGGCCAACCAAAGCTTATAGTTTAGTATATACTTTACTAAACTTTTCTAATATAAATCGGCTATACTAAAAGTAATAAATATGGCCGGCATTCCCAAGAAGTTAATATATACTAATAATTCACGGGATTTCTAGATCCAAAATACTCGAATACTACGAAGGTTTTAAATAAACCGAATAATAAAATTAAGGAGCTTTCTTAATTCTTCAAAACGAGCCTCAAAATACTCTTGAAAAACCTCCTAGTCGGTAAAGATTTCTCGGTTAAACTAGGGATTATTAACGTAATATACGTTTTTACTATAAATATAGGTACGTATAAGGGAATTAAAGGCGATATATCGAAATCTATCGTATTTAGTAAATTGACTATTGTATTAACGTATACAATACCGAATATATTCACTATAATCAACGTTCTTTATACGAGGGGTAAGAAATTCTCCTATTCTTCGAAGGTATAGATTAGGAAATACCCAAGATAATAATGCCTATTAACGACGAAATTCGTTAATAGGTATACTACGAAGGGGGCCTTATTAAATATAGTAATGTTGGGGAGGTACCGGAGGTTGTACCGGACCGGGAAGTGCCGGAGGTTATTCCGGGTTTAGCTAATTATCCGGCAAATATCCAATTTAAACTAGTAGGGCGTTAGGGTTAGGTAAGGCATCCCTACGAAATTGTACCCGCAATTGGTCGATATCCCCAAGTATACCAACTATAATGTTAAGAACTACACCAACTTCTAGATCAACTTCGGCCAATATCTCTTATAAGGCAGCTTCCTAAAATTCGTCCAAATCTTCGAACTCTATATCTTCCACCTCAACAAAATTAACATCATCCATCACATCGCCGTCAACTAATAATTAATTAAGACGGGCCTCATCAACCTCGATGTCTATATATCCAAAGTAATATGCCTTAAGGAATCTCAACCATATTTCAACTTT
Source organism: Neurospora sp. CHS-2018c (assembly GCA_009806235.1). NCBI lineage: Eukaryota > Fungi > Ascomycota > Sordariomycetes > Sordariales > Sordariaceae > Neurospora > Neurospora sp. CHS-2018c. The sequence continues at coordinate 1,714,247 of RAPC01000013.1, forward strand.
CCAACGGCTGACTTTAAACTCCTAGCGCATACAACCGATATTTAAATAGTTATAATAATTACGTAGCCGTAATAAGACAATATCGACTTCGGCGGGCAATTTAAGTAATTGAACGTAAATATATACAATATCTCGAAAATAATTAATACAATAATCCTTGTACTTACGTTATTAACCACCGAAAGTATAAATATTAACGTAAATATAGATTCGTAAAATAAGCATTTCTTCTACAAAGTCTAGAGGTAGCAAGTAGAATTCTTCATTATCTTCCGTAAATATGCCCAAGTCCATATTATTTACAACGCTAAATTTAAAGGGTTCTTCGGGTTGCAAATTCATATTAATATAGTAACAATATTCACAAATACCCTTAGTATTAACCCTCAAATTAAATTACTTTTTATTACAATAATTACACCGTTCCTAAACCTTAGCATCTAATACAGCTTAATAATTGCGAGCCTATTAATAATAGGAGTCTAGGATAGTTCGTATACTTATATTGCTAATAAATTAGAGGTTTCGCTCGAAATTAATACTAGGGACGCCGGGGAATTGAAGACTATATTCGGGGGATAGCCGAAGACGTTTTAAGCCCGGCGGTCGACCTCTTCAGCGGGGGGCTAAAGGAATTGGTTCAATTACCGGGGTATAGAGAGTAGGCACAAACTCATTAATATTATATATAGCGCCAAAAGCTAAACTATTAAAGGGATTTATAACGGAACTATCGAATAGATCTCGTATTAGTAAGTTAAGTACTAGTCTAATTTGGAATAAATCGTCGTTAGGATTGAAATTGTAAAAATCGTTATTAGAATTCTCCTCTTAATAATATTAATAAGCGTATCCCCAATACTCTAAGTAATAATACCGTTCGTCTTATCTACTAAAGAAGTCGCCATAGGGAAATTCCTAATAACAACCGAAACAAACTTTACTTTCCTCTCGAATATTATAATTAGGACTACTATAAATACATACCATACAAATTTTAATATTTAATTCGAAATTAATAAGACGGCGGGCAATATTGTAAACCGGATAGATGAAATATAGTAACGGCTAGGTAGGTTAAGTATTAACGTTGTTATTATCGGTAAATTATATTAGGATATTTAAGGAAGAACCGATTAATTATAGTAGTAATAGACTTTTCTTCCCAAATTTAACTTCGTTTATACATAGGATATAATAATTTCTTTCCAAGAAACCGATAATATAATTCTAACGCTCGGCTATACTATTGTAAACGGAATAGACTTTATACTAAAAAGAAATATTATATTATATAATTAATAAATAAAATAAACAATTACTATTAATAGAATTACGGTCGCGGACATATCGAAAGTAATAATAATTAGGATAAATAAACCGCTTATTGATAATATAAAAGACGTATATCCCGTTATCGCTTCGATTTTCGAAAGGCCGTATAATTCGATAATTAAAGTAAGTAAACTACTTATTATTATTATAGAACCGATAGGCGCCAGTAGTCGGGTTTCGGTCGGCAATAAAGTAATAAATATAACAACGATAGCATACGAATTTACTAAGTTAGCTAGGGGTTAATTCTTATAGACTAAGGTGTTCTTATACAATTAATATGGCTAGTAATAGAGTAGGTAAAATATCTAATTCTTTATTACATTTCTAATAACGATGATCACGGTAAATTTAGTCTCTTTTTCGGCGGGTTCAAACAATTTCTTTATTATCCTATTAAATACTAATATTAATAAATAATTATTAAAATATTAAAATTAAAGACGTACCTATAAATATTAGCTACCGAATTTATATTAAATATCCTATTAAACTAAACTAACCTTAAATTAAATTACCTAATACTATAAAGTATAAATTCTAAATTAGGAAAGGTTGCCAACAGTTCTTTAAATATCTAAACGGTTAATAAAACGTTTTAAACCTAGACTAGTTCTCTAAGCCGGTTAAAGTTATTAAATTACCTAATAATAAAATTCTCGGGGTTAGGGTCGTTATTAAATTCTAAATATTTCTTATTATTTATATCCTTATTAAGCCTCTAATAATTCTTAAATAGAAATATTAACTTCTTTACTATTAAAACGTTTACAATAGAATCGTTAAATTATTAAAGGTTAAAAAGGCACCGGAACTTAGAATAATTAAAGGTTAAGTAGCGTATAACGGTTAATTCGGGGTAGTCGGGTATCCTCTAAGGAAGATAGTATAGTAGTACTAGGATTTCTTTTATTACTAACGGCAAAATTAATAATAGATTCATTACTAATATTAACGGTAGCGGCAAACCGTAAATTAGATTATATTTAGCGTCGTTCAACTCAATCCTAAAACAGATATTAATTACTCAAAACCGGCCCTAATACTAAATAGCCAACCAATATACTTAAATCGCACCCGCAACCCCCCGCGGCTCGGATCTTAACCCTCTCGGGCACTATTTACCTGCAAATAGTAGAATAATACAACATACTAAGTTCATAGTAGGATTTACGCATTTTAAAGGATTTACCGTTAAATAAATATCATTAGTAACTAACTAACTAATAAGGAAGGAGATAATAGATATTAATAATAGGGAGAAGACGGGAGGTAGGATTAGACTTACTAAAATTCGCTTAGTACAGCAAGTATTACAAATAATAATAGTCTAAGTAGGATCGGCTTTACTAACAAATACCGATATTAGCCTCATTATATAATAATAACGGTATTGCTTCTAATTAACCTATTAACTCTACTCCTAATTGCCAAGGGGCGGCTATTAACTAGAGTCTATCTTAACTAAATAATTAAATTAATTAACTAATTAACTATTTAACTATCTAACTAAATATAAGACCGAATCGCACTAACTAATAAATAGAAAGAATAAAAGCCAAAAAGCCAAAAAGCCAACGATAACTTACTTCTACAGATTAGTAATAACACTACCAAAGCCGACAAAGTAAGTAAAATCAATCACCTCGCCCTTCTAACTTCGTCCAAATAGCCTACCTCGTTTACGGCGATAACTTTAACTAAATAGCTAATAAATAGAAAGCCAAAAAGCCAAAAAGCCAAAAAGCCAAAAAGATAAAATATTAGAAATAATATTAGAAATAATATCAACCCTAAAGCGAATTTTATCGCCGTTTTTAATTTCAACTAATTCGTCTTTATTAAATCGTTAATCGCTTTTATTAATCTCTAAATAATAAAAACAATTGTTAACAAAGGAATAGGTAAATAGTAAGGAGTAAGGAGGGGAACCAACCTAAACCGTTATTTTAATAGAAATTATCAATTTTATTACTCTAGTATCAATTACTCTCGTACAATACTAGAAGTAATAAAGTAACGAAGCAATAAAATAATGAATACAATATATCGCTGCGAAAACGGATAATTAATAGAAAGATATTATATAAATATTATAAGGATACTATATTAACGAGATCGAAAATGTAAACCTAAGTAAATTAAAAAGACATTAATAAAACCGAATATTTAAAATAGATAGGGTATAGGGAGGGGATAAAAACTTACGCCGGTAATAAATAACCGATATATTCTACCTCAACGCTATAAAAGATTCTAATATACTTCTTATAAAAAATATTAATAAGGGAGATAAGAAATAGAAAGAGGGGAACTAACCCATTATCAATAAGGAATAATCAAGTTCAAACTACTATAGGATAATATTGAAATTAAAAGTAAAAAATATCTAAAATTAAATATTAAGGTTAATCTCTCTCTAATATATATTAAAAAAGAGAGAATTTAAAAACCGAAAGGCGGGGGGAGCTAAATTCTTATACCCTTCTAAAAGGGAGCCAACAAGTGCTAGAAATTTCCTAACAATCTAATTAATAATCAAGTTAAGTCAGTAAATAATATCGCAACTACCTTTATTAGTATTAAAAAACGGAAAGAAATAGTGACGGATAGACTTAGAATAACGGTAGGGGTAATATTACACCTTCCTCAATATACCCCGCAATTGCAAAATAATACGCAATTAAATATACCTTACCGAAAGTCGTACAAACGCCTACGTACTCATTTAAAGGCTTAAAATCAAAAAATATCAAAGATTCTAGATAATTCCTAGTATTGTACGATAATTGTAGTAATGAAAGAGGTAGTTATTAATTAAAGGTATTATTGGTTAAAAGTATTAAAGTGAAGGGTAGTAGGGTAGAAAGTATACCTACTTTATATAGGACCGACCCTAAAATAATATACGATTGAAATACCTCACCGTAATTATACAAATAGTCGTCGCACTCGTATAAATACTTCTACAATCGTTTAAAAGCTTAATATCAACAATTCCAGATAATTCCTAATATTATACAATAATTATAATAATAAAAATAGTAATATTAATAATTAAAAATATTATTAATTAAAAGTAGTAGGATTGAAAGCGATAATGTAAAAGGCGGTAGCTAGTGCGCCGACTTACCGGGAATACCAAACTTACCAAGGGTACTAGACTTACTAGGAATGCCAGGAATACTAGGAACTAAGACAACGGTCCGGCATATAAACCACAATCGCATACAAAGCTACCCGCCCGGTCGCATAGGATTTTATTTACAACACTACACGCAACCGCATTTCACGCTATATCTGTATATAAATAATATTACAGATATAGACGAATTTACTCTATTTCATAACATTTTTTGCATTTTAATATACGTAATTAATATTAAAATATATCAATCGGTAGAGTCGGGAAATAGTCAAATAATAGTATAATTTGCGATAGTTATTAACATAGTATTTCGCCTCCCCACTTTAATTCCCTTTTAGGACAGGAAGTAATCTGTACACAAAGGGAATTTTCTATACGTTAGACCCGGATAAACAGAAATCGCCGCGCCTACCTCGCGTCGATATAGGCCCACGGACCACGACCTCTGGTGTGGATCCAATTGTGGCACCTCTATAGGTGTGGGCCCGACATCTCCTCTCCTTTGGGCATGGGCGTTTCAATAATAGTATACCGCGTTCCTACAGTCGAAGACGCCGAAGACGAAGGCGATTCTTACCTCCCTTCGCTAACCGAAATTACTACCCGAACCTTCTTAACCGTAGAGCCCCTCCTAAATACGGAGCCCGCTCTTCTAGCCCTAAACGCGGACCCTCCCCCAATTTTAATTACGGATTCCAATCCGGCCCTTATAATATTACACTACACTTCTTTAGCCTCCTTAATTTAATAAGTTTTTCGCCGCTACTTTAAGTAGGTTATTAACCGGTTTAGCCCTAAGCCTATCGGTTATACCTTTGCGGGCCCAAATTAAATATTTATATTTTCGATAGCTTCCTTCGTTCCCCTTCGCCTTCCTTCCTTTTTTTACGGCCTTATCGACCCTAAAGATATTAAAGAGTTCTTAGCGCTTAACTTTTTCGAATTTACTAACCGCTTTCAACTTTAGGTTATCCGAACGACTTGGGCTAATATAGAGGAAGATATTAAATATATATACGATGAGGAATAAACGGAGGATAATTTTAATAAATTAGAGCCTTCTACTCTTAGTAACGAATTAATAATTTAAATTATTAACTAAATTTTCTTCGGTTATAATTAATAATATAAAAAATTCTTCAGCTCTAATTTCTACTTATGGATCGACGCCTTCGCGGGCTAGGATATAGAAGTAGCCCTCTATACCGCCCGAATTTTAAATTTTATCCCTTTTAACGGTACGAATAGGGATTTTATTAAGTACGAGGGGATTATTAACGAATATTTTATAATTAACGGTATTGCCCTTAATAAAATTACTTCCGAGGATATTAATACTTTTTATAAAAAGGCGGACAAACTTTATAAGACCGACAACCAAATCCGGACTAAACTCCTTAATTAGTATTAGTACTATATAAATACTTTCCGCTAAACTACAATTAAAATATTCTCCTCCAATTACGCTTACAATTTTAAAATTAAATTTAAACCCGGAGTAGAGGCGTCCGCAATACGCGGCCGCGCTTTTAACCTAGACGAATTTAGTATTATTAAACGATAGATTAACGATAACTTCTAAAAGAAGTTTATTCGGCCTTTTTAATCCCAAGCTTCCTCCCCGGTCCTCTTCGTTAAAAAACCGGGAGGCAGAATCTATATTTACATCGATTACCGTAGTATTAATAATATTATATTTAAGTTTCGCTACCCCTTTCCCTTAATTAAGGAAATATTCGACGTTATTTACTACGTTAAAATTTTTATTAAATTTAATATTATCGTTACTTTTAATTATATTCGTATAAAGGAAGGCTACGAGTAGTTTATTACTTTTATTACCCACTTTAGTCTTTTCAAAAGTTTCGTCGTCCCCTTCGGCCTCTAGGGAGCCTTCGGCGCCTTTTAAAATTATATTAACGATATCCTTTATAATATACTTAATATCTATACTACTACTTACTTTAACGACGTCTTTATTTATTCAGATAATAAATAGGATTACAAACGCTACGTTAACGACGTTTTCGACTAATTAATAAAGGCGGGCCTTAGCGTAAATATTAATAAATACGAATTTTATACTAAGCGTACTAAGTATTTAGGGCTTATTATTACGTTAGGTAGTATTGAAATAGATTTAGAAAAGGTTAAGGTAATTATTAAATAGTAGGCTCTAAAATTTAAAAAATCCCTATAATCTTTCTTCGGCTTTATAAATTTCTATTATCGGTTTATACGTTTTTTCTCTTTAATTACGGCTCCCCTCTACGAACTAATTACGAAAAACGCGCTATAGATTTAGACCGACCGCTATTAGACTACGTTCGATTCCTTTAAATAGGTTTTTATAAGTAGCCCCGTCCTTAAAATTTACAATTAGACTAAAAAGACTATAGTAGAAACGGATATTTTAAATTGGGCTATAAGCGGTACACTCTCCTAATACGATAACGAAGGTATTTTATACCCTATTACTTACTTTTCGGCTAAGTATAGTATATAAGAATATAATTATAATATTTATAATAAAGAATTCTTCGTTATTATTAAGGCCTTAGAGGAGTAGCGCTTTAAATTCGAAAACGCCTAAATCCCCTTTAAAATCTTTAGCAATTATAAGAATTTTATTATTTTTATAACAAATAAGTAATTTATTTAGCGGTATATACGCTAGTCCTAATTTTTCTTACGGTTTAATTTCCTAATCCGCTATATTCTTAGCCCTTAGAACCTTCGCCTAAACGCTTTTAATTATAAGCCTAACGACCGCTTTACGGGCGTAGAAAACGACCGCTTCGTTGCCCGCTAAAAATAATTTTTCGACCCTTTTTAATTCGAAGAAGGTTATTTTAAAGTTAATAATCCTACGGCTACTTTTAATTTATATTTCTTCGGCCTTAACGATTTCGACAATTAATCAACCGATAATTTTATTTATATTAATTACGAGACTTTTCTATTTCTATAGGAATTTACAATTTACTTATCGGATAAATCCCTTCGCCGTTAGCCGTTATCGATTTATAAAGTTTTTAGCCGCGCCTTCTTTAAGTACTATATCCTCCTTAATAGAGTAGCGAAGTAGCGCAATCGCGTTATTATCGACCTTAAGAATAAGGGGCTTTAATTCTAATTAATTAGTTAGTAATATAATTTATTTAGCGCGGGGTACCCGGGTAGAAATATTACGTACGATTTACTCGTTCGCGAATTCTTTTAGGAGGGTATATATTACGACGTTCGTTTTTTTTGTAAAGGATGCTTCCCGTGCGCGAAGACGAAGTTTTTTAAATGCGGTTTTATAGGTTTTTTTAAGCTTACCGCCGTTTCCTTAGCCCTATAGAAGGATATTTTAGTCGATTACGTTACCCTATTACTACTTAGCGAATACTTCGGGTAGACCTTTTATTATATTACCGTTATTGTAGACCAGCTAATAAAAATACGGTACTATATTCCCTATATTACTTTCAAAGTAGAGGAATTCGCCGATCGCTTTATCGATTATATTTACTCCTTATACGGCTTACTCGATACTATTACGTCCGATAGGGGCTTTTAATTTATTTTCTATTTTTAGACTACCTTTTATAACCGCTTTTCTATTGTACGTAAATTTAATTCCGCCTTCTACCCTTAGATTAACGCCTAAACCGAATATATTAATACGGATATAGAATAATTCTTACGCCTCTATATTAATTGGGTATAAATAAATTGGGTAAAGTAGTTGCTATTCGCGGAGTTCTTAAGTAATAACGCTATTTCTTCTTCTATTAGCGTCTCTCCGTTCTTTACTAATTATAGTTATTATCCTCGTATAGGTACTAAGCTTCGTTCCCCGCCGCCCTCCAACCTTTCTTTTATTTAATTGAAAGAATATTATAAAGTTACCGAATTCGCCGATTATTTTTAAAAGATTTAGGATTTCGTTTCCTAATAGACCCGCCGTATTTAGGAACGATACGAGGTTAACGCTAATAAATATTATATAGATTTAGATAAATATTAAGTAGATAATTTAATCCTTTTTAATATTATTAATTTTGTAAACGGCCGCCCCTATTAAAAGTTTTCCCCCCGTTGGGAGGGCCCCTTCTACGTTATTAAGGTTGATTTTTATTAAATTTATTTCGACTTCCCGGCCAATATAAAGTGCTTACTAGTATTCTACGTCTCTATAGTCTAACGTTGGATTGGCCGAAACCTCTTTAGTTAAAACGTTTCCTCGGACGTTATTGTAAACGATGGCCGCGTTATAGTATATACGGACGACGGTATAGATATTATCGAATAGGAGTTTAAATACTTGGTCGATTACGCCTAGTTCGGTAAGAACCGTTATTGGTATTATTAGGTTAAATGGAAGGGGGATTACCCTTTTATATGGGAATTTAAGAGTAATGTTATCGATTGCGAGGAGAGGGTTTTAGAGTTCTATTACGATTACCTTTAGGCCCCCGTACTATTAGAAGTCCGTTTTTGGCTTGATTACCGGCTATAAGCGGACCCTACCGAGTTAGAAATGGATTCGGGTTCGGATTCGGATAGTCCTGAGCCCCTACGGCGTTATCCCGCCCCCAAGCTACGCCGCCGCCCCATCCCCGGGCTTCTTTAGCGCCGTTTATTCCGCTTACGGTAACCGGCCGAGACCGTTGCTGCCGCTACCTTGTCCCGATACGAGGAGGAGGGCCTTATAAATGCGATAGTATAGATTTTGAAGAAATTATTGGACGTTTGGAAAAGGGGGAATAATAATATTGGTACCTATATATAATTAGATTTTTTTTTCTTCGTTAGATAGACGGAAGGGGGGGATAGTGTTATAGGGTTATCCTACTTGTGACTTGCCTAGCGTTGAGCATTGTTGTTACGATGTGCTAGAGTGCTTCGGTATGGCTTAGAGCTATGCCGTCCGGTTACGTGTATAGATACGTGACTTCGGGCTAGCTCTAGGGCTCTCGCTTATATAGCTAGCCCTCTGCGTATACCTCCTTTCCCCTCCTCCGTATAATAATATATATTTTACCCTACCCTTAATTGTGCTTCTGCCCCGTGATACCTATAAGGGTGCATCCTGGATTTTGGCCCGGCGGGGTATAGTGAAGACGAATAATTAAAGAGGGTAGATTAATAGACTCCCTCGGCGTACAGTGTCACTTTCCTCCGTGTGCAGTGTTACTATACGTATAGTTATATCTACCCTTATATTCCTACGCGTGTAGTGTTATAGTAATCCCTAACCCTATAATATTTCTTATGGTGTTTAACGTTCTGGTGGTGTTGATAGTCGATATTTCGTAATAACGGGTTAGTGTTGAAGTCTGTATTGTTATTAAGGTAGTAAACCGTACAAAGGAATTTAAATATCTATATTCTAACTACCTATTTAAGTTCCCCTCTACTCTCCCAGCTTCCTTTTTAAGGGTTTGATAGTCCTCCCGCTTCTAGTTACCGCTGCAGGTGCTAACGAACGTACTATAGTACGTTTCTTACGGGCAGGCTATTCGTCAGAGCTTGAAGGAGTAAGGGGATCGCTTGAGGGAGCCGCTTGGGTTGCTGCAAGAGCTCGAGTTGCAGTAGTAACAATCGAGTTATTTGAAGTAAAAGGATCTGATGAGGAGGGTGATCCTTCTAGTGCTGGTGCTTGCACCTCGATGGTAGAGCCTACGGTAGAAGCCTTACTGTTACTCTCGCTAGTACTAGCCTTATCGACTATCTCAAACTAGGATTGGCGCCGGCGGAGCGATGGCTTTAGTGTCTGATTGCTCTTTGCTACCTTCTTTACACCCTTCTTTACACCCTTCTCCTTCCCCTTCCCTTTTGTAGTATTCGGAATTTGCTAGTCTTGCGGCAGCTCTACCGCACTATTCTTTAGCCGTCCCCTAATTCTATCGGCAATTTTGGGGTCCTTAATACGTAAATAGGGATTACGTTTACTCTAATATCGATTTGTTAGTTGAGAAGAGGGTAGAAGTAAAGAGGATACTACGTACTATAGGTACCCGGATATAATAGCAATAGTAAATATCCTAACGGCTAAGCTAGCTATTAATCTTAAGCTTTATTAATATTTTATGACAATAGGGAATACCATACTACTTCTACATAATATAGTAACACTCCCCTAAATCTCGTGCTAGCCTTTTCCCTAATTTTAAAGGCATCCCAAACTGGGCAATACGTAACTGACGACGAATAAAATTAAGACTACAATATATAATCCGCTAGGGTAAATCTCTTAATACTTCTATCCCTAGCCCAGTAAATTCCCCTCGTATTTTAATATCCTGGTCAGCGATTTCCTTCTTGTATTAATTAACTTCTCTCTCAACTATAGTATAAATAGAGTTGAAGAGAGTAAACAAATTACTTTTACCGCTAACTAAGTAACCCTTAACGTAGTAATTAATTAATTCGTTAGGGGAAGTAACCTCTAAACTAAAATTGCGGTTCTAAGACGTATAATAGCGAGCCTACTAATAACGGTATAGCATATACGTATCCTACAAGTATAGCAATATCTTTTACTAATCAACAAAGTCGCTAATTAACCACTTCTATCGCTATACGAATATAGCCTCGTTAAATATAAAGACTATAGTCTTCTAGAGTTTAAAAAGGCTATAGTAGCTATGCTCAATAGCCTTCTATAAAGGAGTATCGCTTTAACCTCTGGCTATCTCCAAGATCGTCTTATCGGCTTGACTAAGACTAATAGGCTCTCGTTCGTCCTCGCTACTAGAACTCTCCTCGCCATCGCCCCGCTTCCACTTCTTCTTTACCTACAACAAGACGTTGCGGTTAATATAAAAGATACAGATTTGTTATTGAGCCTCTAGGAAAACAGTTATAAGGGCTGTCTTTAACTACTTATCGAAATCTATAATAATAACCTCTGGCTTAATTACTCTTACTTTACAACATAATTTCTCAAACGCTCCCACTAGCTATATAAAGCTATTAACCCTCTTATTATTAATAAGAATAAACGTAGTAGAGTAAATAGAATTAATATTCGTTATACTAGTAATAATAGTAAGGGGGTAACTATATTTATTAACTATATAAGTAATACGTTGAAAATTAAAGAGATTAAACGAGTGGCTATACCGGTTAGTCTTATAGGTATTGTCGATACCTAAATACTCTAGGAAAGACTACCATTATAATATATAGTATTTCCACGACTATATAATACCAAGTAGACGATTTGGATTATCTTTAGCCTATTCAATAACGTAAATAATCCCAGCATCGTCGAAGTTCTTAATAAGAGCCGCCGTATTTCTATAATTCCTCCGTGTGAGGGCACGCACAATCATAAGAGAAAGCCAGCTCAAGGAAGATCGTAGCGCAAATCAAATACAAAATTAAAACTAAAGAAAGAAAGAAGGAAAGGTACAAAGGTAAGCTGGCTATACGCGCTTAAGTATGTGCGTACGCGCCAAGCCCTGTCAGGTTCGGTAGGGCGTATGCGAAGGCGCTACGCCGCTACGTGATTAAACCCGTATAGTTTTTGGGAAGTTATGGTATTGGGCTATGATATTACCCCCTCCTCCCAATGAACGTTTAAACCTAGAACCGAAAGTAATTAAAAGTATAAAAAGAAAAAAATTCTTAATGTAAACCTATTTTGAACCTACGATGTCTCGCTTCCTAAGTACGTTTACTTTCGGGGTAGAAATTATAATTCTACTACGTTATTTAGCTAATCCTACGATCGTTGCTAATTTATTAATAATACGTCTAATTCTTCTATTTATAATTTTATATTGGGACGTATTTCCTATCCCGTAATTAAATCCTCCTCTTACGTATTGTCCGCTTTGTTACTACTAGTACGTTATTATTAATATAGTCTTTTATATTGCCCTTTAACTATTAATTTAACCGCTTCGGTAGACCTGGCTTATTTAGGTATTCGGCGTAATATTCCTTGAGCGCTTCGGCGGTATTTTTAAATCCGTTTGCTAAGTACTATTTAGGGTTAAGGTCCTAACTTCGCTATTTTACTTAATACTATAATTTCTTATTTATTGTTTTTAACGACAATATTTAGTAGATTTCCTATTCTTCTTCACCGTTATTTGTAATAATTTCTCCCGCGGGGTTCTACCTAGCCTACTTAAGTAGTGGGTTGCTAGTATCTTTCCTCAGCCGCTTAGTATAGAACACCTTCTTACCCCTCTATAATACGGGTAAGTCCAATTCGTATAAGTATTCTTTTATAGCTTTAATAATATAAGGAATACGTATTTAGGGGAAATCGAATTTATTGTTTGGCCGATCGGTGGACTAATTCTTCTTAATAATAAAGATTCGGTCCCTTACGAAGAAATCGGGGTTGCGGTACCGTTTGTTCGCTTGAATTGTCTATTACTCTTGGGCTTTATTGATTAACTGGAGCGCCGAGTCCCTTAATTCTTATAGTTTCTTCGCTATAGTTTGGGTATTTGACCTATTTAGGCGTTCTCTAGTAAGAAGTCCGGCGAAGCGGGTGCGGTTTTGCTAATTGAAGGATACGGGTATTGGGTATCCTATAATTATTTTATACGGGGATAGGCCATCTAAATTCTCGTGAGGGAGTATTGCCTATATAAAGTCTAGGGCTAGTAATGCGTCCGACCAGTTATCCTAATTATAGTTAATAAAGGGTTGTAATCGTTGGTTAAGGTATTGGTTTATTACTTCCGCTTACCCGGCTGTTTAGGAGTGCCCCGGGTTATTAAGTTTCTAGGTAATACTTAATAATTTAGTTAGTTCCTGTATGAAATCCGATACGAATTAGGGGCCTTTATTATTGATGACTTCGTTAGGGTAGCCGAATATTCGGTATAGATTGTAATAGTATATTTCGGCGGCCTATCTAGCTGTAATAGTATCTTTATAAAGTATATACTACGATATCTTTAAGAAACGGTTTATTATAACGAAAACGTTATTATAACCCTTCTTATCCGCTAGCATCGATTTGAAATTTACTACGATATTCCGCTATAGCCGACCGTCGATTACTGGTATTGAGTATAACTTTCCGGGGGTTTTATTTCGAGGGTATTTCGAAGCTTTGTAGTCCTAATAATTTGTTATAAAACGATCGATATTTAAGGTTATTATTGGTTATTAGTATTATTTTTAGATTAGTTTCTTGGTTTTTGCTTTCTTAGGGTGTATTATAGGTATTTATAAGTAGATATCCTTAATTAAATAGGTCCGGGCATCCTCCTCCTCGGGCACTACTAGCTTTCCCTTGTAATATAGTAAGCTATTCTCTAGGGTAAACGACGTATTTAATTGATTAGCCTTCTCCTGATATATTAATAATAATTTAGCCTCCCGGTTTAGCGATAGGATGCGGTCTATTAGTATTGTACCCGATAGTTTCGTTGTTTCGGTAGCTTCCTCTATAGGGGCTAGTAATATAGTCGTTTTTAAGATAGTAGTAGACCCGGCGGTAAGAATTGTATATAACTCCGCCGTATTAGTATCCTCCTTATTGCTTACGAAGATTAGGTAGCTTTTATTGTCCGGTTTTAATAAATGGAGTGTATATTAATCTTCCTTCTTAATTTTAATAATTTTAAAATCCTTTAATTTCCTCGATAATACGTCTGCTATAATATTTTCTTTACCCGGACGGTAGGTTATTCGGAATTAGTATTTTAATAGGGTTTCGGACTATTGTACTTGACGCCTATTAAGTACCCGTTTACTCCCGAAATATTCTAAAGCTTAATGGTCAATAATAATAGTAAATGGGTTGACCCCTTTTAATTCCGGTCGCTATTAGTTAATAGTTTTTATAATTATTAGGAGCTCCTTATTGTAAATAGAGTAATTGAGTTTGGTAACCGCTATAATTTCTAAATAGAACGCTACGGGGTGCTATTCTCCGTCTTCTTATTTCTAATTTATTATTTCTATATATACGCTATTAGAGGTATTTGTTTCGAGCTTAGTTTTACGGTCGTAATTGAAGTAGTAGAATACCGGGGCGGACAATAGAGTATCCTTTAGACGGTCGAAAGCTTTTTAGTACCTTTCTAATTATTGAAATGGAAAGTCCTTCTTCGTTAAGTTGGTTAGTAGTTGTACTATACGGCTAAAGTCCTTGATGAATTTTCGGTAGAAGTTGTAGAAGCCTAGAAAGGCTTGGACGCCTTTTATAATAGTCGGTTATTTCTAATCCTTTATTGCTAAGATTTTCTCGGGATTAACTGCTATTCCTTCCGTACTAATAATAAATCCTAAGAATTTAGTCTTGGTAACTCTAAATTCGTACTTCTTAATATCGGCTTGTAGTCCTACTTTTCTTAGGCGGTCGAGAACTTTCCGAATGTATTTGTTATAGTCTTCTACTTCTTAGAGTAAATAAGGATATCGTCGATATAAGCGCTATAGAATACGTCTAAATAATCTACTAATATATTGTTAATAAATTGTTAGAATAACGATAGTCCGCCTGTTAGACCGAAAGGTAGGACCTTATATTTGTAGGTATTATATTGTATGCGAAACGTCGTTAAATTTTTATAGTTTGGGTATATTCGAATACGGTAGAACGCTTACTTAATATCGATCTTTGTGAAGATTTTTGCTTGGCTAATGCGGGCTAAAGTTTTATTAATGAGGGGAAGGGGGTAACGGTCTTTTTTTGATAACGTATTTAGTTTGTGGTAATTTATATAAAATTGTAGTCTTCCGTTAGCTTTTGGAACGAATAGTACCGGGGTAGCCTAGGGGGTTGAATTAGCCTCTATAAATCCCTTTTGAAGGTTTTCGGTGATGTACTTGCGGTATTCTTTGAATTCTTTTAGGGTTATTTTGTATAGGGAGTTATAGCTTAGGTTAGAAGGCGTTTTCCCTTTTTCGAATAAGATTTTGTAGTTAACCTTGTCGTGGTAATCGGGGAGCGTGTCCGAATTGTATTTGTTAAAGACGTTTATATGGTTATAATATTTGGCCGGTAACCGTTTTAATACCAATGCCCGGTACTCTTCGTTGTCTATTAGTAGGTAACCCTTAAGATTATCGATTAAACTATTAATTTCGTATAGATTAGTCGACTCTATTTTAGCCCTGTAATTAATATAGTGATTAAAGACTACGGTATTAACTACTGTTATATTTTTTGGACGTTCTTTGATTTAGTTAAATATCTTTTTCAATCGGTACGGACTTTGCTTATTAGTTAACGGGTATGCGGTAATTTGACGGTTCGCCCTCTTAGCCTTTCGTACT
This sequence comes from Neurospora sp. CHS-2018c, assembly GCA_009806235.1. Lineage (NCBI taxonomy): Eukaryota > Fungi > Ascomycota > Sordariomycetes > Sordariales > Sordariaceae > Neurospora > Neurospora sp. CHS-2018c. The sequence goes on from RAPC01000013.1 coordinate 1,729,977, forward strand.
TCCTGCTCTATTAGTACTATTTCCGTTTCCGACGCGTATTTATATTTAATGCTATCGAATAATTCCTACTCTATTTATTCGATTTAGGATACTACGGCTCTACGGGTGCGATGCTTTATTATATAGAGGGACTTAGGGCGTTAATTCGTAGGTAAGTCGGCGTTCGGCGACTCCGTTAACTTCGTTGGTGGTTTCGAGTCCCTTTCCTATTCTAATTTAGAGATATGCGTCTATAATAGTCGTTCCGCGGGGGGCGCGTTCCTTAGACCGAATTCTACGGCACCCGGCTCCATGTCCTCTATAGCCTGCTTGTTAACGTCCTGCCCTGCCTCTATAGCCTGCTTGCTGACGTCCTGCCCTGCCTCTACAGCCTGCTTGCTGACGTCCTACCCTGCTTCCTCGATCCTTATTTCCTTTATAATCCTTTCAAATTCCTCTACTTTTCGGCTAGTTTAACGACGGATTTATAATAATGTTCTATCGTTCCGGCGTTTATTCTCCTTTTTTATTAATGTGTCGTAGCGGGCTATGTCCTTTTAAAAATCCGGATTCCGTAGTAGTTTCGCTTATTTTATTTAGAGGTCCCGAGTAGGGGGCGTGGGAATTAGAGAATTTAGGAAATGTAAGATTCTATTATAATAATTGATTAATGTATGGTAATATTCTAATTATATCCGTCCTATAATTATATTCTGTATGAGACTTGGTAAAATAATTATTTATTTATTAAAGAATTTATATTTTTAGATAAGGATATATCCTTTTAGTATTTAGTTAATAATATTTAGTTAGGCCTAGCGGTAGGGGGTCACGTATCTAAGTTTAAAATTGGTATATAATTCTAATTGTAAATACTATAGTTTTCTCGCGAAGACGTTATTTATAATGAGGTAGGCGTTTGTTCCTATATCGATTAATATTTTGTTAGTAGAAATTAATATTTTATTTTGAATTATATTATATTTGATTAGAAACGAAGATCCCTTGCCTAAATAATTACCTAGTTGAAAAGCGGGCTTAGTACTTGTAATACATATCGGTATTGCCTTCTTAGATATTGTTCCCTTTTTTTTAATCGATATTTCTCCTAGGAAGGAGGCTAATTGCCCTAGGGAAATTAGTTTTTCGTCTCTGTAGACGTAACTTCTTCGTCTATTTCCTCCGGGTCTTCTACTTCGGAATTTTCTAAATCGGATTCGGTAATTATAACTCCCTCGGGGATATTGGGAAGGTTGGCCAGTATAGCGTTGAGTTATATAGCTTTATACTTTTCGGCGGCCTTTTCTACGCGCTATCGGTCCGGATAATCCATTTACTGGTAGCCTTCCTTACGATAAATAAAGTATTTACCTTCGGCCTAAAGTTTACGAAACTCTTTAACGGTAGGTTTTTTATAAAAGAAAGAAGATTTAAGAAGACGGTTTTTAGCGGGAATACTAGGCGTTTTAATACTAAAAGATTTGCTATAACAGGCCTTTTTAGAGTAGTTATTATTAATTACCGAAGTAGAATCCAATTAATAATTTTCGTTAAGGGATTAGACGAGGGCGTAGTACTATTCGAAAATCTTTTCGTTATCTAAGTAGGTCGCGGTTGTAGGCTCTTTAAAACGAGGTAGTAATTTGTATTTTAGAATTAACTTCTAATAATTTTTAGGGATACTAATCTATTTAGCCAAGTGGACGAATTTAATTTTAAAGTCCTAGAATTTATCGGTAGTACGTATAATAAGCTTTTCGAACTCTATATTAGCCTTCTCGACTAAATTCTAATCGAAGTAGGCTTCCTTTAAATAGTTTAATAATTATTCGATAATAATTAGGCGGGGAGGGTTACTATTAAATTTATATATAAAGGGGAAGACGGCTTCCGTAGCCTAACCTACTAAACGGCCGATAATAATTCTAAACGCAATTTATTCGTTAGTAAAATAGTCGGTATTAATATTTAGTATATTATAAATTTAATATAACTATATTTCGAAAGATACTTTATCTTTGCTCTTTTCTCTATAGAATAAGGGGATATCGGGCACTTTAAAAGACTTTTTACTACAAATATTAAAAGAAAAGGCAAACGATTAATCTAAATTAAGATACGTAGAACGATTAAACGGGGTATACGAAAGGTAACGTTTACAACATTTATTAGGGTTATTAGAAGGATCCGGCTCTAAATCGTTCGAATAATCGGACTCGTTATCTAAGAATTAAGATCTTTAGTTTTAGTAGTATAACTACCATCGCTATAACTATTAGAATTAATAATTTTATCTACTTAAGAGCGAGGCGATCTTCTAATAGCTTTACTATTGTAATTAATTTACTTCGACAACGTAAGAATATTATTAAGAGTATTATTAATATATTCAAGGGAAATACGGACCCTACGCTTCCTATTAAGGGCGTCGACGACTTTTTCGTTGCCGAACTTCTTTGCGAATACTTTATTAGGGTCTTCAACTTTTAGGGAAATCTTTACCGAAGTATAAATAATAATAAGGTTTTCGGCTAATAAAGATTTTTTAAAATGTCGGTTACTCTTTTTTAATTTAGTTACTATTTCTTTAGCTATTTATTAAACTTAAAGAGTATCGGTAATTTACTTCTTAAGCAACGTCGTTTATTTCCGAAGTTCCTTAATAGTAGCTTCGAGAGTAGGGATTGAGGCTTCGGCCTTATTAAGATCAATATAGGATTAACGTTTAGTAATATTTAATTTTATAGTAAGGGCATTAATCTAATCCTTTAACCGTACGATATCTTTATTATACGTCGAATATACGGCGTTAAAGGCTTTTTAGTATAATTTGGTTACCTTTTTAATACGTTTATTATAGTCCGTTGCTATTTCGTCCAACGAATTATTATATAACGTTTTATAGTATTTAACTTTATCCTATTCCTCTTATAGGGCTTCTTCGGTACGGCGATAATTATCCTCGGTATTAGCTAACTACTTCTATAAATCGGTACCTAAGTTAATTTTAATAATTATATTTTGTTCGCTCTTAAGTCGAAAGATAGTAGCTTCTTATTCCTTAATTTTTTAAATAAAATAGATAATGAAATCGTATATCTTCTTAACGGTACTATCGATATTTCCGGATATTTTACTAATATCGTTAATAATAGCGCAAAAGGTATACAAGGATATAAAGCGAAAGCGGATTTTATTCTATATATTAAAAGGGTCCTAATTGAAGGAATTAATAAATTGGGTAGAAGTTATTTTTCTCTTCTAATTACTAAGGATTGGGGAATACTTATTATCCTCTATATATAGTTGGAAATAGAGATAACCGAATCTAGTACGGGTTTTTAAAGTGTCGGCTATATAGTTAGCGTATTCGATAATATTACCTATTAATTCGTTGAAGGTAAGTGCAAAGCGGCGCGTCGTTACGACCGGTTCTACGTTAATTATATAAGAATTATATATTTAGGCGAGAGTATAACTGGATAAATCCTCGGTATTAGCTCTAAGGAGAATAGATTTCTTAGCTTTTAGGATATGTCGGTTTAAATTGTAGGCGTCGATAGATAGGCGTTTAGCGATAGAAATATTGGCGGGAGCTTCGTCTTCGATAGTTTTAATAGTATTTAAGTTAAAACGTATTTTTTTATAACGTATGGCTTAGGTATATTAGAGAGGGGCGGGCTCTCCTTTCTCCTTCTCTTTACCCTTTTTATTTTTAGGAGGGGGTAGGCGATTAGGTATATTTTATTAATATTAAATAGTACGGGCGCGAAGGGTAAATAGGTCGCGTAGGGTAGATTCCTTATCGTTGCCTCCTAGTCCGATAGGGGATTTACGATTTTTACTATAATTGCGAATAGATAGAGTACGGTCGAGGGGCGCGCAGCCGATTTTTTTTATAGGGGGTAGTAGGGGGTAAACGACGGAAGGCGAAGGTATATCGTTATTATTAGTAGGATTATCGATATTATTTTTATAAAAGGTACGGCTTTCGGCCGTTAGGTTGCCTTCGGGCTAACTACTAGGGTTCGTTAATATTATATCGTTGTCGGGGGTTGTTATAGACGGGTTATTCGTACGGGAACGTAATAAATACGGGTCCTTAAATAGAATCTTTTTATATCGGGTACGTACTATAATTTTAAGTTATAATTCGGGTTTTCGCCGTTTCGATCGCTATTAGTCGAAAAGCTTACGGGTTTTAGTCGCGATCGTAATACGATTTCGGGGTGCGGGGGTTATTGTTTGGGATATTATAATTACCGTCCCCGGTCGTATAATGTTGATAGTTTTAGTTTTATGTGAGGGTACGTACAATTATAAGAGAAAGCCAACTTAAGGAAGATCGTAGCGCAAATCAAATACAAAATTAAAGCTAAAGAAAGAAAGAAGGAAAGGTGCAAAGGTGAGCTGGCTATACGCGTTTAAGTATGTGCGTGCGCGCCAAGCCCTGTCAGGCTCGGTGGGGCGTGCGCGAAGGCGCCACGCCGCCACGTGACTAAACCCGTGCAGCTTCTGGGAAGTTATGGCACTGGGCCATAACACTCCGCTACTTTCTTCTAATAATTTAGCGCTAATTATCGATATCTTTAAGTATACATATACTATCTTTAAACTCTAATTCAATAGCAACCAATATATTTCGTAGTCTAATACCGGGTTAATAAAATAAGGCGACAACTCTTTTAAATACCTTAGAAGTTCTTTTGCAGTATTAGGGGTAGGCAAAGTTATATAGCGAAGGCATATAATTGTATATTTAATAAATAGGGTCGGTAGGAGGCCGATAAATCTACTTCTAGCTATTCTATTTAAGAGCAATAACTATACCTATCTACTAATAATCACACTTCCTGCTCCTTATTTTTCTAACCGTAGTGGTAGAGGGTTTGGGCTTACCATAGCGGTCATAGAGGAAACGGTAATACATTGGCTTACTTTATCGATAATTTACTACTTGGCCACGTACAAAGGCCACGCCATAGTCCCATCCCTAATTATTAAGTACTTCTTACACTTCCTTTATAGAAATTAGTAGTTGTAATATAATTTCTTCGGTTATCGGGTTGGGTATATCGTTATATGAGGTTATATTTGACCCTCCCTCGTCTCCAAACTCGATAGAACCTTGGCTAGAAGTATTTGGATTATCGCGTAGCTATTAAATAGAAGTAGGAGCGGGAGTAGGAGCGGGAGCGGGAGAGGTAAGTATAAGCTCATTTCGCTCATCTCTACTAGTAGTATAGTGCGAATTAGAATTGCTGCTGAATTCGATGGCCGACATACTGTTAAGAAGAAGAAGTTAGTATGTGAATAGCGGGTATTGCGAGAAGTATACTGACGTTAAAATCGTGTTGATACGACTGGTTTTGGTAGAATTATAGTGGTAAGTTACGTTGATACGTATAGTCTTGCTAATTACGTTGTAAAGAAATGGCGTAGTTAATCTCGCTTGTTTACGATGGCTGCAAATCGCTAAGTTAAACGTATCGTCTTTAGATTTATCAGGGTTAGGGATTACTGTGACACTACACGCGTAGGGATATCAGGGAATAGCTTCCTACGTGTGCAGTGACACTGCACACGGAGGAAAGTGACACTGCACGCCGAGGGAGTCTCTAGATTAAATAGAGGGTGAACCAAGCAACGGGTAAACTAAATAGAGATGTAAGGGGGAGAATTAGTTATAAAGGGAAGAATAAGAATCTAGGAGTAGAAGGGGACCCTAAGGCTAAAAATTTGTTCTAAGGCTGAACTACGAACTTTCTAAAATAATTAAAACCCTATAAATTCTAAGACATTTAACGATTTGTAGAATAAATACAGGAGATAAAATTGTACAAATATTAATACATACTCTTTGTAAAATATTTACCGATAAAATCTATTAAATAAAATTATATGGATATTAGTACATACTAATTCTAAAGTATTTACTAATAATATCTAGTACAAATAAGGGAAATAAGGCTAATACTATAGGATTTCGTAAACTCGTCCCGTCTCATCCCATCTTCAAAATTAACAAATAATAGTCGATATCGACCTATTATATATATTTACATAGTATTTACTTATTTACAAATAGATGCATTATATAGCCTTATAACTTATATTAAATACTAAAATACTTTTTATATTTTAATTAATATAGAAGTCTAGAAATCTTATCCTATAAAGAAATTCTCCCCCCTTTACAAACTTTTAAAGACTCTCTAACTCTCCCTTTTTAACAAACTTTTGAAAATTCTTCTTACCGCCAACTATATAATTATTATATTCTTTATTACCTTATTATCCCTGTCATGGGGCTGGCGCCCTGTGGCTGATATGCCTGGCAACCGCCAGGCGAGCCCAGCTCACAACCGGCCCGGCAGGGTGCACCCAATTAGGTGCCCTGCCGTGCCGGCAACCCTCTAGCCCGTACGCGCGTACGTCCTTTAAAAGGACAGCTGGCCAGGCCTGCCCAATAGGCACTCCTTTCCCCTCTTTTCTTCCTCGTAGAACCTTATCGATTTATTAGGCTAGCATCTATGCTAATTGTGCTGCACCCCTTACATTAGGTTCTACCTCTACTTATATAAGCGGATAGACGGTTTTAAAGACGGATACCTTTCTCAGCAGAATTAAAGACGGAGCTAGTAGCTTAGAGCGCGGTATTGCGGTATTTATTAATACTATAATCGGATTCGCAAATATCGATATAGACGACGTAGGAGTCGAAGAGTTCTACGACTCTTAAGACAGCGAGTAGTAAAAAGTTAGCAATACCCCTAGCGATAGCTTTGTAAAAGATTTTTTTAAAGTATTTAATAGTAGTACTTCCTTCTACGATTGCGTTAAATCCCTTCTTTTTAATTCTAATTCTAACCCTATCCTTACTCTGCATTTGGATTTTAATTTCGCAGACTCCGCTCCTACTACTACTAACGGAGTGACTAGTATTATAAATATTACTTTAAATGCCCTTACTAATTATTTTAATAACGGTTATAGTACCCAAACTTCTTATAAACGGAAACCCCTCGAATTCCCTAAGTGGAATAGGCAATTTTATACCTTCCTTTTCTATTATAATAAATTTATTAAAATATATAATACTAATATTAAAGTAGGCTTATATAACGATTACAATATTACTTAGTATAAAATCCTTAATACTCTCCCCGACGATAAATAGTTTTAATTCGAAGGCTTTTAGATTAGTAAGACTACTCGTAGCGAAGAGGATTCTATTACTCTCTTCGATTAAATTTAGGTTATTTTTAATTTTTACTAGAATTAGGATACTACCTTCGATAAATTAGTTCGCTTACATTAAAAAAACGGAGAGCCGTTCGCTAATTTCTTAACTACTTTTAATAACGAAATATTAAAGGCCTGTGGTTATAATTGGGAAAGCCTTACTAAATTGGCTTACTTTCGTCGTATTATTAACTGGAAATTTTACAATAAATTCTTTATAATCGAATTCTCTAATAATTACTATATTTATATAATTTAGATATAATACTATACTTTTAATTACAAGCGGACCGCTAAGTTTAAAGAAGATTATTATAAATACTTTTATAATTAGAAGGGTCGTTCCTAAAGTAGTAGAATTTATTTTCCTACTTCTAGCGTTAATACCCTACAATTTAATACTTAATACTAATAATTTTAAACCTAATTTTTTTCGTCTAACGATCGTCCCCTTAATTATAATAGCGATATTATTATAGGGTCTACTCGTATCGGCTCGAATAAAAGTTATAGTAATAGAGGGCGAAGCAATTTAAATTCGGCTATTTCCTTTAAACGTATTAAATAGGTCTTTAATAATAAATATTAAAAGTATAGGGATAATAACCTTTATTTCTATTATAGAACTTCGGGCTACCGGATTAGTAATTATCCCTACCTTCCCGTAGTTAATCCTAATAATAATAATATTCGTATTTAAATTATTACTACCGAAATCCCTCCGCTTCTAGAGGAAGATAATAAGCAAAACTCCGCTTCCGAATAGGGAAAAGAATAATTCTGGAGCGAAATTGGGCCCTAGAGCCTATAAATATATTAAATAAAGTAGAAGAATTCAAATTAAAGTCGTAATTAGAAATAGAGCTTACGTTAATTCTATTTATTATTAATAACTGTAATTTATTCTACGTCTTCGTCGATAAGGGTTGCTAATACTATACCGCAATTAGTAAAAAAGTTATTAAAGATTTTCAAATTCCTATTATTTCTATTAAATCTCGTTGTATTAAAGGTGCTTCTACTACTATAGAAGGCATTACTATTTAAGGACTAACCTATTTTTTAGCGGAAATTAATAGTTATATTTATTTTATTTATACTTATATTATTCCGCTTCTAAAATTCCCTATTATTTTAGGTAAGCTATAGTTTAAGGCGATATACGCCTATTCCATTCCTTACGAGAAGCGGTTGTATATAAGTAACATCGTCTTCCGGGGCGCCCGGTAGAATAAACTGAAGCGCAGCTATTATAGGTCTAGGGATAGATTTCTAATCTACTAAGGTATAAGCATTTGGTCGCGTTTTAAGGCTGGATCCTAATATATTAAGGTATAAGCATTTGGTCGCGTTTTAAGGCTGGATCCTTATATATTAAGGTATAAGCATTTGGTCGCGTTTTAAGGCTGGATCCTTATATATTAAGGTATAAGCATTTGGTCGCGTTTTAAGGCTGGATCTCAATTTACTAAGGTATAAGCATTTGGTCGCGTTTTAAAACTGGATTCTCAATTTATAAATTTAAAGTTATATTACTAATCTATTAAGGTATAAGTATATAGTCGCATTTTAAAGCTAGATTCTTAATTTATTAAAGTATAAGTATTTAATCGCATTTTAAAGTTAGATTCTTAATTGATAAATTTTAAAAAATTAGCTATATAATACAAATTTATATTTAGATTCTTGTCTATAACCTTTAAGTCTTAATTATTTATTATATATTAAAAACTAAATATTAATTATAAATTTAAAAATTAGTAAATCTTTTTTATCTTTTCTTTCTTTTTACTTTTTATTTTATTATAATAATTATTTTAGGTTTTTCCTCCTTTTTTCCTTTTCTTTTCGCTTTTTTTTCCTCCTTTTTTTCCTTTTTTTTTCGTTTTTTCCCCCTATTTTATAAAACTCATTTTTCTTTTTTTCTTTTTTTCTTTTTTTCTTTTTTTCTTTTTTTCTTTTTTTTCTTTTTTTCTTTTTTCCTTTTTTTCCTTTTTTCTTTTTTTCTTTTTTCTTCTTTTTTTTTTTTTTTTTTTTTTTTTTTTTTTTTTTTTTTTTTTTTTTTTTTTTTTTTTTTTTTTTTTTTTTTTTTTTTTTTTTTTTTTTTTTTTTTTTTTTTTTTTTTT